>BSBK01005655.1:670000-1270000 GCA_027943335.1 Chamaecyparis obtusa
TGATACTGACGACCATGAGAGAATATTAAATGTTATTCGAGAGAGAGAGATGAACCACTTGATGTGGACTAAATCATGCATGAAATATGATTTGAACTAAAGTTTTCACAGGCAAGACCAGAGGTTATTCTTTCCTACTAGTGCCCATAGTGAATGGAGCTTGAATTAAATTAAAAATTAAGAATATAGATATAAGATTTGTGTCTTACAAGTGGATACAAATCTTTCTAATCAATATTGCACTTTAGATTCAATAATGTATCAACTTACTATCTATCGATAATTACTCTTTGTAGCTCAGTATTTCTTCTGTAGCTCGGTTCTTACTAACCAGTATGATCATAATGCATGACAACTTATTTAGGCGATAATCCTGTAGTATCTTCTTCTTCTGGCATTAGTTTCATAATGAAACCCTAGCCTCTTATATAGACGAGTAAATTGTTTTCCTTTTGTCCATCAGATTTTGCCGCTTAATCACATTCATTGATTTTTCCACTTCAAACTTCCTTGGCTGATGTGTCAATGACATGTTTCAATCTGTTCTATTAGATCTTCTTTCACCTTTCTTCAGATGTCTCGGTATAGTAACTTACAAGATAAGTGTTGTCAAACTAGTTGACATCAATGACGACATAATACTGATTTAATCATATTCCATATCTAATAAAAAACTCCTCATTGATCTTTAATCATGGATTCTTCAATTAGGTTCCAAATCAGTTGTAGTTCATCAATCTCTCCCTTTGGCATTGATGGAAACTCAAGTAATATGAAATGTACCATACACATACCAAACATGTATTCTACAACTCTGTAAACAGATGTTGTAAGTTGAATAGACTTAATATGTTTAATCACTACGTTACTCAACATTTGTAATGCTGTCAGCACAGCTATATATGTCCTTAACCGAGTACAACTAAAGAAGGACACCAACCGGACACCTTATGAGTTATAGTTTGGACACAAACCTATTGTAAGTTATTTTAGGATTTTTGGAAACAAATGTTTTATTCTAAAAGATGAGAGAAATGGAAAATTTGATTCAAAAGGAGATGAAGGGATATTCTTAGGATATTCTACTAAAAGTAAAGCATACAAATGTTTGAATAAGGTTACACATAAGATAATTGAAAGTACTAATGTTCGTGTTGATGAGTTTTGAGACAAGAACACATAGGATAGTAAAAAGGAACCGGAAGACTATGGTAGATTCACCTACATTGAACATCCAGAGTACCAACCAAAACCACAACCTATGATAACCGGTCAACAGAAAAATAATGCAGAACAACAAGAAGAACAAACCAACGAACAAGATGGAGCTACTGAGAAATCTAATGAACCTGAATAGGATGAACAAGAAAGAAGAGACTGAGTACTAACTAGATTTTTCAGAAGACATCATCCTGAGACAAATTATTGGAGACAGGCAAGCTGGAATGCAAACTAGGAGCAAAGCAAGACAAGGTACATGTCTAGTTTGTGAATTTGAACCGAAAAATGTAAAAGTTGCATTAGAGAATGATGACTAGGTTAATGCAATGAAAGAGGAAATAGAGAAGAACAAAACCTGGAGCTTAGTACCCCAACCAAAGGACAAGAATTTTATCGATACTAAATGGATATTCAAGAATAAGCTGAATGAAAATGGTGAAGTTACAAGAAATAAAGCTAGATTTTTATGCAAGGGATATGCATAGGAAGAAGGCATTGACTATGGTGAAACATTTGCACCTCTTGCTAGATTGGAAGGAGTAAGAATGCTACTTGCATATGTTACACACAAGAAATTCAAAGTTTATCAAATGGATGTGAAGTCAACATTTCTGAATGGTATACTTGAAGAAGAAGTCTACATAGAACAACCTAAAGGGTTTGTTGATCCAGACAACAGAGACATGGTATGTAGACTACACAAAGCTTTATATGGTTTGAAGCAAGCACCGAGAGCCTGGTATGAAAGACTGCATACTTACTTGCTAAGTATTGGATTTGTTAGAACAAGTGAAAACAATAATTTGTATATGAAAGGTGATACTGATGATACTATTCTTATTACTGAGATATTTGTGGATGATATTATTTTTGGAGGACAAGATCATATATGCAAAGCCTTTTTTGATGAAATGCAAAAAGAGTTTGAAATGTCTATGTTCGGAGAGATTAAGTTCTTTCTAGGACTACAAGTGATTTAGCAGAGTGATGGGATATTCATCACACAATCTAAATACATAAAGGAAGTACTAAAGACATTTGGCATGAAAGATGCTAAACCTGTGGGAACACCGATGGCTACTAGATGCAAATTGATAAAGGAGGATGAAACTACAAAGGTAAATCAGATACTTTACCGATTCATGATTGGTAAGCTAATGTATGTAGTTCATAGTAGACCAGATATAGCACATGTTGTGGGAATTGTTGCTAGATTTTCTGCTAACCCTAGAGAATCACACATGATTACTATGAAAAGAATCTTAAGATACCTAAAAAAGATAGAGGATTATAGCATTTGGTATCCTAAAGAAGGAAAGTTTGAACTGAAAGTGTACACCGATGCTGATTGGATTGGAAATGTGGATGATAGGAAAAGCACCATCAGAGGAGCCTTTTTCTTTGGTGAAAGACTTGTAACCTGAACAAGTAAAAAGCGGGCTTGTATTTCTCAGTCTACAGCTGAAGTAGAGTATGTTGCTGCTACTACTAATTGTTGAAACATTGCCTACATCAAGCAAGTGTTGGAAGGGATGAATGAGGTAATCACTGACCTGGTGATTATATATTGTGACAACACTAGTGCTATAAATATTTCAAAGAATCTAGTGATGCACTTGAAAATAAAGCATATATCTATTAAGTATCATTACTTAAGAGAACAAGTGCAGGAGAAGCAAGTGAAGTTAGAATTTGTTACATCTAAAGAACAACTCACAAATATCTTTACAAAGCCTCTACCGAAGGACACATTTGAATACTTGAGGACTAGACCTGGGGTTCGTCCCCTATCTATCGGTCACTAAGGTGATCTAGATGTTGCATCAACCTCATTTTATCAGAAGATCATTCATGTTGATGTAGCATACTTCACACTTTGGCTCATGTTCAAGGTTGTGATTAAGTTTGGAGAACTGAAACAGATTGGGATATCAATATATAGAGATACAGAGAATGTAATGGACAATAGAGAGTCACTTGGCTAATGAAGAGCTATTTGTTTATTTTCTTCTTTAGCATTGTTGTCAAAGGGAGAGATAAATAATATGAAAGGAAAGATAAACATGCACCGATGAAAACTATCTAAGGGAGAGACAATCTGAAAGGAGCAAAGCATTGAAGATCAATTATTACTGAGAACAGAAGTAGGAATAGGAGAACTAAAAAGAGCACATCTGATGATAAGCATCATAGCATTAAAAATGTTGAGTAATGTAGTGATTAAACATATTAAGTCTATTCAACTTACAACATTTGTTTACAGAGTTGTAGAATACATGTTTGGTATGTGTATGGTACATTTCATATTACTTGAGTTGCCATCAATGCCAAAGGGAGAGATTGATGAACTACAACTGATTTGGAACCTAATTGAAGAATCTATGATTAAAGATCATTGAGGAGTTTCTGATTAGATATGGAATATGATTAAATCAATATTATGTTGTCATTGATGTCAACTAGTTTGACAACACTTATCTTGTAAGTTACTATACCGAGACATCTGAGGAAAGGTGAAAGAGATGAAGAAAATAAATATCTACATGAGGAAGATGTATATGTCAGATGAGGATAAGGAATACATTGAGTAACTTGTTGATGATTCTATGACCTTATGATATTGACTTGATTATGTTACATTCATCGATGATGAAGAATAGAGCTGAAAGACACAAAGCAGTGTTGTTGGTAAATGAAGCATTTTAGTATACACCGACGGAGTGTAGTGTATACCAAGCATAGTGTTAACCGAGCATGTGTTCACCGACACATTTCTTTGTTAACCGAGTAGAATAGAAAATAATTAAATGATTAGTTTAGCTGATAAGATTGATGAGCTGGATAGTGTATAAAATCTACGTAACGGATAATGTTTGTTACGAAGATCGATGGCTAACAAAATTAAAAGATCTAATGGAATAGATTGAAATGTATCATTGACACATCAACCAAGGAAGTTTTAAGTGGTAAAATCAATGAATGTGATTAAGCGACAAAATCTGATGGACAAAAAGAAAATGATTTACTCATCTATATAAGAGACTAGGGCTTCCTTATGAAACTAATGCCGGAAGAAGAAGATACTGCAGGATTATCACGTGAATAAGTTGTCATGCATTCTAATCATACTGGTTAGTAAGAACCGAGCTGCAGAACAAATATCGAGCTATAGAGAGTAATTACCAACGGTCAGTAAGTTGATACATTGTTGAATCTGAAGTGCAATATTGATTAGAAATATTTGTATGAGCAAAATATTGATCTGTAATCTGCAATTGAAGTTGTATTGAGGCAGATCATCTATTGTTACATATTTAACCATTGTACACAGTCAAATCTCTTAACCGAGTGGACTAAGAAAGTCTTATGATGTATCATTCATAGAATGAACATTGTTATCCTGTCAACCCCATAGTGAATGCTAGTTGGACGATAACTTCTAGTCTAAAATCGTCTAACAAGGTCACACCTAACAGTGTGTTTGTAACCTTTAACAGGGTTGGGTCTTCACCGACCTCACTTTAGAAAAGTGAATAATTTTTGGGTTGTCAGTCCCAAGTGGTTTTTCCCTTCACAGGGTTTCCACGTTAAATATCTTGTGTTATGTGTTGATTGTGATATTTGTTTGTTATCATACTTTACATGTTACATGTTAGATTTGATCAGTAACTGCTACAAGTTTTAGACTGGTAATCAGTAAAAGCATAGACAGTGAAAATAATTTTATTTATCAAGTAGCAAAAATTGAAGAATTTATTTTGAATTATACATTTTGATTTTGGGACACTAGATAACTGATTCACCCCCCTCTCAGGTATTCTAACAGTGGATATGATCTATTAATTATCTACCTGAATATGAAGTACTCTAAGTTTAGAATATGAATGTCTATATGTATTGAATTTGCATGTGTTACATTAGGATGCACATGTTTTAAATATAAAATCTACTTGAAGTACAACATTAAATTAAAAGTACGTGCATAACTATTATTGAATGTACATTTAAATATAAGTAAGATTCAATCAAACATCTAGGGACCTCAATTATATAGCTCACATGTGTCAAATTTACATCATTCATACCTTTCATAAACATGTACAATCAAACATCATTCATGTATGTAATCTATTGAATTCAAACATCATTCATGTATGTAATCTATTGAAATCAAACATCATTCATGTACATGTAATCTATTGAAATCAAGTTATATCATTCATGTATGTAATCAAATTTAAATTAAACACATGTATGTAATTTATTGAAAGTATTGAAAATTTACATTTATAATTTTGAAATCACATGAACTCATGAAGAATCAAACATGTATGTACAAGTTCATCACACATGCACATGTATCTAGAGTGAAAGTGTATATATATATATATATATATATATATATATATATATATATATATATATATATATTGTTAGAGTAAAGTATTAATTATATTAATTAACTTTACTCCCTTCTTAAAATGTCAACTCTTTTGCTTTAGTTGTTTATATTTAAACACACATGCATGAGTTGTTTTAAACTCATGCACTAGTTTTAAATATAAACTTGCATGCATTAGTCATGTAATAGTTAAACTAATTATTCAATGCACTAGGGTTTGCCTTTCAAGGCTTTTGATCTCCTTTATAAGGATGATCCATTGTACATTTAATTCATTCATTAATTGAGGATATTTTCTTCATTTTTTGAGTCAAACCCTTTCTCTCTTCTTGTCTCTACTTCTTTATAACAGGTTTTTGTATGCAGGTGATCTTCAAGTTTTATAGATTTGTTTTGCTCAAATCCTACATGGTATTAGAGCCTAATCTGCTACAACTTGTTCTTGTTCAAAAGATTCAGATTAGGACTTCTTTGGTTATTTTTTTTTATTGAAATTAGGGGGTCCCTAAATTTTGGTACACTTTGAGCTCAAATGGACCTCACCGTTGAGCTCGCAGTGCCCAAAAACCCCTATTTTGATACAAGGCACATCCAATTTGGACAAATTTACATTTTGGGTTATTTTTTTGGTACCAAATAGCTTGACACACTTTCTGAGATAGCATTTGTACTGACTGACACGTTTCCTAAAGTAAAATTCTTTGAATTTGGCATACAAATCAAAGAAAAAATTTTGTTGCTCGACATGCAAATTAAGACAAAAAATTTTAGCATGCAAATCGAGGCAAAAAACTGAATGGCCTGACACAGATCCTGAGGTGCGCATGTGATTTTGAATTTAAGCCAATGCATGTAGTTTTAGCCCCTAGTCATAGAGCGACCAGGGGCTCAAAATTTTAGCCCCAAGAGGCTTGCATGTTGTGACGATCATTTGGCCGTCAATTTTAAGCCCGTGAAGTGCTGACGTTAGCACATTTGGACACCATTTGGGCCCTTCAGCGCAACAGTTAGTATTTTGCTCATAACTTGAGCATACGGTGTCAAAATTGGACAAACGAGATATCAAAGGAAAGCTGGTTCCGAGATCTATCTAGATCTGGAGGTTTAAATTTTTGATTTTACTTGTTTGATAGTGTTTTTTTAGTGTCAAAGTTAGATATTCATTTTTGCACTCTAGAAGCTCTATATTGTGCATCCAGACTCTATTTTGGGAAAGCGAGATATCATTGGAAACCTTGTTTTGAGAGATTTCTAGGTCTATGAGTCTTTTTTCCAGAATCTATTCTAGGTATATTTTATTCAATTTTTTGCATTTCTGTACTCTGGTGGATATCTTGGATGTTACAGGTCGTGGGATCTCTTCCCTTTAAGGGATGGCTCTTCTTAGGTTGTTCTTTTATTTTAGTAGCCTTTGATCTTCTTTGAGTAGTTTATACTTCACTTTTGTAGCATTCTTTTATGCATACGCATTGAGATAAAGTGTCATTCTATTGCTTTGATGGGATCTTGCACATGTTCATGCTTTATGTACTCACACTCCATTATAAAGTGCCAGGGAGATTTGATGTTTGCCTTTATTTGCCATCTTCTTTTGTCATGTAGCATTCCTCCAATGACATTAGCCTTAGGTATCTCTATATGTGTTTGTACTCTCTTTGCACATTTGATATTTCAGATTCATCTTCATCATGCAGTTCATATTGGATGATCTTTTCAGTGTACCTATCAATACTCCCTTATCAGTAGTATGGGGGGTTTCTATTGTTGGTTCTACTGCTTCCTTGGTTTGATAGTGTGAGCTATGTATTTAGTATTTGATTCTATGTACTAGACGGTTGTAGTGGCTGGGTACCTATGCATCCCAGTGAGATGGATCATTTACCATATGGACACTCTTTTCTTTCTTATTTTTTGGATGCACTCTTCTAGCTTTGATTGATCAGCTCTTCAGACTTTTGGTATTTATGCCATCTATATCTTCGAGTTTAGGTGTTTGCCTTTGTTTGCCTCCTGATTCGAGTAGTGTTATTTGAAGGCACTCATGCATATTACAGTCTTCTCTACCTGGTCATATTTCTATGGAGGATCTTCAGATCAGTAGTTACTTCTTGATAGAGTTTGCATCTTCTTGCTTTAGTGATGTTCTACATGTTCATTTTTGTTCCTATTTTTTGGAACATTCCTAGTTTTGGAGGCTTCTTCAGTCCTTCAGATTAATTTTTGTCTCTTTTTGGAGTAGAGTTTTTCCCATGTGATTTTCTCTATTTCTCCACTTTATAGAGACTCTCTTTTGTACATGGGTACCTCATTAGACCATGTTGTCAGAACCCATTTTTATGCTTTCAGCACTATAGTTTCCTTTTCTTTCTTCTTGCATTGTTGCTCATCTTAAGGGGGGTCTTAGAGTAAAGTATTAATTGTATTAATTAACTTTACTCTCTTCTTAAGATGTCAACTCTTTTGATTTAGTTGTTTATATTTAAACACACATGTATGAGTTGTTTTAAACTCATGCACTAGTTGTTTTAAATATAAACTTGCATGCATTAGTCATGTAATAGTTAAACTAATTATTACATGCACTAGGGTTTGCCTTTCAAGGCTTTTGATCTCCTTTATAAGGATGATCAATTGTACATTTAATTCATTCATTAATTGAAGATATTTTCTTCTTCATTTTTTGAGTCAAACCCTTTCCCTCTTCTTGTCTCTACTTCTTTGTAACAGATTTTTGTATGCAGGTGATCTTCAAATTTTGTGAATTTGTATTGCTCAAATCATACATACATACATGCATACATACATACATACATATATAGGTTTTGTAGATTTGTATTGCTCAAATCCTACACACACACACACACACACACACACACACACACACACACACAGAGATATATATAACATGCATGAAACATCAATCATGTGTAGATCAAGTACTGTAAATATGAAATGTATGGATCAATCATGTGTCAAACATTCTATCAAAAGGGTTTAGAAATGAAATATAACATCAAACACATCAATCAGTCTTGTAGAGTCTAAAAATAAAATATAGTTCATCAAACACATGTGAATATATATGTAATATGAAATATGTCTAGTGTAATGCCCACCCTAGCATCTTCTTATGTTAGACTGACAGGACTATTGCTTTGATACTTTGGGATTTTATGATGGACTATGATTATTATTTAGTTAGCATTTTATGAGACATTTGAGCATATATATTTGGTTACTGCAGTTATTTGGACATATTAAATGAGTTTTAATTTAATGATGAATGGCTAGAAATGAAGTATCAGTAAAATGTTTTACATTGATTGGTGTTATGATGTTTATATTATGATCTAACCCTACTGACCCTATTATGGTTTTATGTTCACTGGTTGATATGAGTGTAGGATGAGGAGGGGCAGTCGTAGTTACTCCTACGGGAGGTCCACATGATGTCGCAC
The DNA here is from genome assembly GCA_027943335.1 of Chamaecyparis obtusa. Lineage (NCBI taxonomy): Eukaryota > Viridiplantae > Streptophyta > Pinopsida > Cupressales > Cupressaceae > Chamaecyparis > Chamaecyparis obtusa. The sequence continues at coordinate 679,082 of BSBK01005655.1, forward strand.
TCTCCCTCCTTGTTTGCCACTATTTGTTTATATTTATATAAATTTGTATATGTATATCAGTTGGTGATGCAGGATGCAGGTACCAGGCATCGTTCCACCTAGCTACACAGGTCTGTGCGTGTCTTCAAAATCCTCAAACTGTTGATGTGTGGAGATTTAACCAAGATACTCTCGAGGTTACCCATGGACTTAGAATTATGTTTAGGAAGTTATCCTTGTCAGGGAAGTAGAATGTAGTTTGTGTTAAGGATTTGGTCTGTGTGTATGTTATGAGTTAGAATTAATCTATTATATATGTATAATAGTTATAAATATGTTATAATTGTTTGTATTTTATATAGGTATGTACATATGTGGGTGCACACGCATATATCCATGCTTATATAAATAGTAATAATTGTATGTTTTCATTATTTGTGTAAATGGTGTGTTATTTATTATAAGAATATAAAGTGGAGAAACAAAGTATATTAATGAATGTATTAATAAAAAGTAAAAATAATGATTATAAAAGGAAAATGCCCTTTTTAGTAATATTATCTATTTAGGAGGGAGTCGAACTTAAGACCTCCTAGAAGTAAGGCTACTTGTTTTCCATTTGTGCTATGTGTCTTTCTTGAAGGGTATTTGTCTAATATTCTTGTTATGCTTTCATTTAAAAGGTATTTTAATTAAATTTATTAAAACCTTGATTAAGTCTTTATGGGAGATTAATTGGTTGTTCCTCCAACCAATTATGGAAGTTGGGGAAGTTGCTTTCGCTAAAGCAACTCCTCCAACCACATAGTTGGAAGATAAATAATTGATGATTCTTGTGTGCGAGAGGATGACAATTTTTGGAAGGTTTGTTTTCTTTTGAGTTGTATGTGAATGATATTTCTCTGAAAAGTTTTGGTGAAAGATTTGTGAGTTTGTAAGTCTCGGGTTGGTGAAGTCATTTGTGTGATGATTGCTTGGAGTTGATTGCTAGAGGAAGATTTCTAGAGGGATATCTAGTCAAGGATTGAAGTTTTTTCAGAGATTCTTTAGTCAAGGGAAGAGGATTTCTCCGCAGGACCCAAGGTAGGGTCTAAAACTGGGAAGAATTCTCCATTCTTCCTCTTTTTGCATGAATGTGTCCTCTGTGTGTTGTATTGTCTTTATAAATTACAGAATGATTATGTGTTGCATATCTATATATGTTGCGCCTGTATTAGTGATTTGGAGTTTAGGATTATGTTTAAATATTTTTTCATGATTGTATGTATATGATTATTTCTGCATTTGTAGGAGGTTGTAGGGTCCTTAGCATTTCCCTTGTATCTCCTTTCTTATCTAGAATGTCCATGAGTTCTTTGAGACTTTAGAACTTCTGTTTCAAATCTACAGTTTCATATCTATTTTAGCACCAGTTTTCTTTGTTCAGATCTAGAACACATTTTTTTAGATTGATAGGATGGATTGATGAGCCATTTCTGAAGGGAAACTGGGAGATCTCAAATGGGTCATTCTTAGATTAGGCAGCCATAGTTCCCATAATGCCCAGTTTTACCCACAAGCCAAAGTTGATAGTCGTGTTCTGCAGTCAGGTCAGTAGTATGTCAACCGAGTCAGGTCGGTAGTATGTCAACCGAGCTAGGTCGGTAGTATGTCAACCGAGTCAGGTCGATAGTATGTCAACCGAGCCAGTCTTGGTAGTGTGTCAATCGAGCTAGGTCGGTAGTGTGTCAACCGAGCCAGGTCGGCAGTGTGTTAACCGAGCAAGATCGGTATAGTGTTAACTGACCAAACCATCATTGCTGACCAAAAATAGTGTTTACTGAGCAAACTGTGTCAACCGACCAATGCAGTGTTGACCGACCAGTCTAGTATAACTGAGAGAGGTAGTATAAACCGAGGAAAAAGGATTCAGGCTTTATACAATTATAACATTTAAGTATAAGATTCTTATACTTTAAGTTATACTTGTATAAAGGGGTTTAGGTACCTTTTGAGATGAATGGGATAGGTTTCAGATTCATAGGAGTTAAGATGCAAATTATAATTTTGAGAGTTCTTAAAAATTTAGACTTGGTCATTTTTCAGACACTTGAGACTTTCTCCTAGATTTTTGAATTAAGCTATGGAATGTTGTGTCAATGCTTGTGGGAAGTTTTATGTTGCGTTTAATGAATTTCTTTACATGGTTTTGAGTTTAAGCCTTTGCTCCTACTTGGCTTTTGGTAGAGTCCATAACATAAGGTCAGAACTTGTTTGGGTGGCCTGACCACACTGGAGGGTTCCCTAGACCTATGAGATGGACCATTTTGAGATTACTTGAGATTTTCAAGGCTTGTGTGTGTGTGTGTGTGGGGTAAGGGATAGGAACCTTAAGTGAGTGGCTCACCATAGGTGTTGGAACCCTAAAGTGGTTTCCAAATGATCCTATGGGTGGGTTTGTTTAAAAGTGATAACTTTAAAAAAATTAACTTGGGAAGGGGGGGATTCAAAAAATAATGAAAGAGAATATATTAATAGCCACACAGACCTGATTGGAGTACCAGGACTAGGGATAACTACCAGGATGGATCCCTATTCATAAAGGGGGGACCGGGGTTACATGGTTGCTAGGAAGGATCCCAATAAACAGGTTGTGTGATGACACTCACTTAGGTGGTATCCTAGAACCTTGACCTCTATGTTATAATATGGTGATATTCTATGTTCTTTTGAGCCTTAGATTGCTTAGGGCCTTGCGGGTATCTTGGTTCTATCTCCTAGCACGGGGGGTGGAACTTCATCAGTTCCACATGGTTGGGTGGCAAAAATCTTTCGAGGTCCTGTTCATGGTTCGTGTCTTGGATGCGTTTAAATTTATTTATTGATGCAGATATTTGTATTTTGTATTATGTATTTTTGAAAGGAAATATGAAAAGAAATGTTGTAAGGCCTTCAGGCCATTCATGTACTTGTTATTATGAGATTTATTATCAAAAAGATGTAACTGAAAAGCAAAGCAATGTAATTGGGAGGGATAGTACTAGGTTTGATTTCAAGAGTTATTGTTTTGAAAGAGCAAAGTTGGAAATGTACAATGTAATGTTGAATGATCTTTTCTATCTCTTCTTTGTTGCAATGAAAGGAAAATATTTATTATGGTAAGGTTGAAATGTAATTTGTAATGAATAGTCATTCAATGTGTAGGAAGGTGAAATGAAATCAGTATATTAAGTAAGGAATATAATCGTAAATGAAATGTTATTTTCTTACTCTATCTCTTAAGTTCTAAATGTGAAAGTAAAGAAAGGAAATGAAATTCAATTTGGATAAGTAATGTGAATATGTTAGCAAAGGAATTCATTAAGGGAACCTTAAGGAATGTAATTGTGAAGTAGTAATGATGTAATGTTAAAAAAAAAATTGTTAGTTGCAATTTTTGGTCTTAAGACCTGATCCCCTTATGGGTTCCCTGGCGGGGACATTACATCTAGATCAAATATGAAAGTGTCTAGGACTCATCATGATGACTCCTCACTAAGCAGTCACACCTAGAGTGACTATCATGTTGTGAAGGATGTGCAGATCCCTACAAAGAAAGAGATATATAAATTAATATATAAACATTGTACATAGATCTTAAGTTTGATTTAAAATATTATACAAGAAAATATGTTATAAAGTGTATACACATAGATAATAAATTAAAAAATCACTTGTCCACTACTGATGTCATCATCGAGTGAGTCCCAATGATGTACATGATTAGTATCCAAAGGAGTAACAAGAGGCATATCTTGGTAGATTATATATGTGTGTGTGTGTGTACATATATATAAATCAATTGATTGAAATTTTGAAAATAAATTTAAGTTAAGTTGTAACATTAAATACATGTATATAATCTAATTTATACCTGTGTAGGTGGTGGAAAATGATAGTACTCAGATTCCCTGGCCTCAATCCTATCAACCAAGGTATCAAGATTTTATTGTTTTTGGTCTAAGATCAACTCCGCATCTACAACATGAGTAAACCACACACACCTCTCTAATGATGAATGCAATGGACTAACCAAATGAGATTGCATGGAATTCGTACCATCATGTATCAACAAATCTAGATAACCCGTAGTGGTTATGCTAAATTCAATATCGTCAAGGCCAAAAATATTAGAGAGCTGATACCCTACACTGACTGAAGGGTTTGTATGCTGCACCTCTCCTTGTGCAGCAATAGAGTGGTCAATAGGTGGATCCTCACGAGCACTACCACTATGGTCATGGTCTAGGTGAGAAGGATGTGGCTGAGTGTATCTAACAGTACCCACATGAGATATAACCTCTGATATGGGGTATCATGCTCTACTACTATAAATGCATATGCATCTAATAGATCCTCAGCCAAACTAGTCAATGTGACACATGTCATCTCTCTTGTAAGTCCCTCCAGGCTAGAAAGTGAAGGGATGTCTTCTGCACTATACATGTCATGTGCGGTCCTACTAGAGGATGCTCCACTTGATGATCTAGAGTGTCATCGAAACATCAAGTACTAACCAACCTGATCACTAGATATGGATGTGGCAGCTACTGCAATGTCCCCCACACTATCAATCACAAATCAAAGCTGGGTGCTACGATTAACATCATCTGCAATAGGACCCAATGAAGGAGCTATAGCAGGTGCCCTCTAACCAAAAATGGCCCTATGTACTAGCCTCTGTTGATCAGCTTGATGAAAAGCATCTTTATCAACAAGTCTTCCACACCCTTGTCCTAGATGTGCTAGAAAATCACTGTAATTAACAACCCTCCCTAAATGAACCTCAACAAAAATCTATTGTGCAAAGTACAATGGAATCTGGTCATTATTCAGATAATGACCATGGGTAGCTAGAAATCGTTGGTATATCAATGCTGATATAGCAGGATCCTCACACCTGGTAACTTGATACCCCTTCACATAATTTTTATATGCATAAAATGGGAAAACATCCATTTTCAGGGTCGCTTTAAGCACTAAAGCCTATACCTCCTTAAGAGAAAGACCAGAGCCAACCTCTTGTCTCTTCCTCTCAAGTATGACATCTATAATATCTAGAGCATAGGGAGTGGTACCATGAATGTCATCCCTACTGCTAATCAAGCTAGTAAGGATGGATTGACATGTGCTCTTATAGACACTAGAGCTAGATGAATTATTTATGGATTCTTGCAACTATTTAATCTCTCTATTAGTGCGTGCAAATAGTTCTGTAGGGGCAATCAATGCATCTGTCATGTGTGATGTGCAATAATATGTCTGATAGATCTAGAATATATATGTACATAAAAGATTTTATTTACTATCAAATAAAATTTACATATATGTATATTTTTCTAATTTAATGAAAAATAAAATTAAAGTATGCACATTTCACTACTTTATTTGAAAGTAAAATCAATTACGTAAATTACATTTAAATGTAAATAAATGTGTACTGTACATATGTATGTACACACATACATACAGGTGCATATATATACATGTATACATACACATGTGTACATGTGCACGCACGCACACACAAACACATATACACATGTACACATATATGTATGACATGTATATATGTCATATATATATATATATATATATATATGACATGTATTATATGTATATATATAGATATATAATATATGACATGTACATATATATACATGTATACATGTGTATATATGCATGTATACATACATATATGTACATACACATGTATACATATATATGTACATGTACACATGTATACATGCATATATACATATATACAAGCATGTATATATGTGTATACATGCATGTATATATATATGTACATACATATATATATACATATATACATGCATGTATATATGTATATATACATGTATACACATGTACATACATATACATACACATGTATATATACTAAATCTATGTACCAAAAATTTCAAATAATAAAAAATCTATATATATACATGCATACATGCACATGTATGTATATATATATATATATATATATATATATATATGCACATGTATATATTATATATAGATTTTTCATTATTTGAAGTTTTTGATACATAAATACATGTATATACATATACATGTACATATATACTAATTTATTTATGTATCAAAAACTTCAAATAATGAAAAATCTATATATAATATATACATGTGCATATATATATATATGTGTGTGTGTGTGTGTGTGTGTGTGTGTGTGTGTGTATATGCATATATATACATATGCATGTATAATATGCATCTATACATGTATATATACATATATATACATCTATACATGTATATATGCATATATATACATGTATATATATGGATATATATGTATATATGCATATATACATATATGTGTATATATGCATATTTACATGTATATATACACACACACATATATATATATATATATATGCATTGAAATATGCATATATACACATGTATATATGCATGTAAATATGCATATTTGCATGCATATATACATGTATATATGCATATTTACATGCATATATACATGCATATATGCATATATGTATATATACATATATGTATATATGCATATATGTATATATGCATATAATCATATATGCATATATACATATTTATATATGCATATATACATGCATATATATATGTATATATATATATATATATACATGTATATATGCATGTATACATATATACATGTATATATGTGTATATATACATGGATATATGTATATATACTAAATCCATATATCAAATACTTCAAATAATAAAAAATAAAATATGAAAAAATCTGAAAATGAAGTTTGCAAATTCAGAAGCCTTGGGTCCACGAGTTTTGTTGTCGCCGCAAGTGACAATGAAAATCACTTTTGACAATTTTATTTACACCAAGTTAAACCTAATTTGTCACTTTTGATCGAAAGTCATATACTGAGGACTTTCGATTGAAAGTCCTATATTTAGTTTCAATAGAAAGTGACATAAGACTTTCGATCAAAAGTCACTTTCGATCGAAAGTCACTTGTCTAAGGACTTTCGATCGTAAGTTTTGTACTTACGATCGAAAGTATGTCGTAGTTTCTATCGAAAGTGAGTAAGGATTTTTGCGCTGAATTCACTTTTTAGGCCAAATTCGTTCCTCCGAAAAAGTGTAACCCACTATTGTGGGTTCACCTTGTTGTAGCTTTGGTCTTCACACTATTCATAATACATGTTATTTCCATCACTTGCATCATGGAATTCATATAGAAACCATTGTTCAAATTCTTTCCAAGATGAAATACTTTGTGTAGGTAACGATTCATATGCCTCTCTTGAATTATCCTTTAATATCATGACAAATAGTTTCATTGCCTGATCTTTTGCATAAATCTCATAGTTCTCTATAAATTCATAAAGTGCATCCCAATGTTCAACTATTGATTCATCCCATTCTCCATGGAACTTTGGTACAAGTTATGAAAACTTAGGGAGCAACTTAAAATGAATACATTGGAATCCCCTCATATCTAATGGCCTAATACCATGTAGAATAAATGGTTTTCTATGAAATGGTTTTTTATTCTGATACATTTTGAATATCTAAATCGGTAATAACTTGTTTCTTTATACATTAGGTTCTTGTCAAGAGAGTCGCCACCTCTTTCAAAGAGGAAAACATTACTTATCTCCTTCCAGGTCTTCTTCCTCAGTAGAGTCACTAATTGAAATGATTTGTTGAATAGAGTCACCACCTCATTTGAGGAATGTCTTACTTATGGGTTCTTTCTTCCAGTAGAGTGTGCTTCCAAATTAACTAATATAACTACTTTCTAATTTTGATCTGCGAAATCTCAAATTCTTGGTAACTTCACAATATAGATTGTGAGAAACTCTCCCCAGTAGAGTTGTCAATTTGTTGGTGCCCAAAAATGATGGATTTCTTTTGTCCAACTGATAGGTACAAGTTGATACCTCTACAATTCTGGCTTAATCAAACCAAGGCTAGTAGGCCTAAATTCACTTTGAACTATCAAATTTTCTTTGTCACACAACTACGTACAGAAAACAAGATTCCTCCTGTTGGCACTTCAATTTTCAATCGTTTAAAATCCTACATTTTCCTTACAAATTTGAAACACTGTGTGTTATCCTAAGGTTGAGAAAATTCAATTCCAAAAACCCAAAAAAAATCTTACAAAATTACCAAAGTTTTCATCTAAATCTAGCAAGCCCTAATTAAAAGCCAGGCTTGAGAACCCTAAGGGCTTTTGCTTCCTTGAAAACCCTACGTCACTCTTTATTAATCTATTCGAGCATTACATTTTTAATAGGTCACTTAAGTTCCTTAAGCCCATGTGTTTTAAAATATCACCAAGAGGGATCATGTTATTAACACTTTATATTATCTAGGCTCGACCCCTTCTAATTTTTCCTAAGTCTAAGCTTGGTGATGTTTTTAAATACTCCTAAATGCTTTATTTCCTAATGTTTCAACACTATGTTCAGTTTTGAATCTAGAAAGTTGATCGAACAATTGTTGTATAACCACAAGGAATCTTTCCAAGCCATGCGATCATGCGACAACCATCAATCTTACTTTATTCCTAAGCACTTTCATAAGGTGGGTCTGCTGCCAGGTGTTTACATATGGGCATTTCTGATTGGTTGTAATATTTGTTGACATGGAAACTGTCAACAAGACTGCCGCTCAGCAAGAAAAATTTGTGTGTCCACCTGCCAGATTTTGTGATGTGCGGCTTCTCATTTGTTAAATAAAGTGGGGTTGTTTTCATAAAGATTTGCAGGACTGATAGTTTGCAGAAGATCTAACGGTTGTCGCATGTTCACAAGGAATCTCTTAAGCCCTTGCGATCATGTGATAGCCGTTGATTTTATTTTATTCCTAAGCATAAGAAAAGGGTGGGTCCGCTGCCAATTGTACACACATGGCTGTTGTTGATTGGTCAACGGTATTTGCTAATATGGAAGATGTTAGTAACATAGGCACTTGGTGAGAAATTTTACATGTCCATTTGTCAGATATTGCGACGTGGACATTTCTAATTGGTCGAAGCAATGTGGGGCCAATTACTTAAGGTGTCAATAGCAGAGGGAAGATCTAATAGTTGTCACATGTTAGCATAAATTTCTTTCAAGTCTTGCCATCATGCGACAACCATTAGATTATCTTTTAGAGAAGATCAACGGTCCAAATTCAAACTTGAAGCATAATTGGTGCAAAATTCAATTTTCCCATTGAGAGACGACAGTTCGATTTCTCAGAGAAGTAATGGCTGGATCGTCTGAAGTAAACTGTTGAAAGGTCCAGTTTTAATTGCTAATATAATGAAGATTTATGCTTTCTTAGAAACCACAAGAAGATAAAAGTTTCCAGAGAATTAGGTGAGAAGATTTGTAGAGACTGGTTGTCATTTCCTAGGAAATTTGAAGAAAAGGTTGGTGAATATTTGCACATTTTTTTTTCCTGTTAAAAGCATTATAATTATGTCGTGTTTCTTTTGCACAAACTATATAAAATTTGCAAACCCTAAAATGCCACCCAGAAAGGAATTATCTGGTGAAACTAATTACATTAAGAGGGGTATGCATGAGGACTTGTTACAGTTATTACCCAAGTCAACAAGAGATTTGGTAAAAACCAAGCAATTGACACTAAAGGAACCTAGGGTAAAGGTAGCAGATGGCTTGTATGACACAGGGAATTAGATAAGGGATGCTAAGATTGGCACACTCAATGCAAGTGATGCTTCTAATATCATTGGTTTAGCACTATTCAAAGTAGGGTTTAGCTAGAGAAATGCCCCTCCTCCCAACAACAATATATGGCAGTATGACCTAGGAAAGCTTGTGGTCCCCAGTGTGTTCATAGATGTTGATTTGATGTTTCAAGTTGCAAAAAATTATGACCCAATTACTAGAATTATCAGGGATGCTAAAGGAAACTTGTTGTTAAACATCTCTGCTGAATAAATTAGGCAGATTTTCAAGTTGAGTGAACCCTTCAATGACCTAGAAAAAATTGATTTTGAAGAATTGAAACAAGTGTACAATACACAAAGGGATTATCTCATAAGTGGACCTATGAAGGAATTTTGTGACAAAATTGGGGGAATGATTGCCATGGGATCAAGTACACAGGAGCCCTTCAAAAAAGAGTATTTTAACTTAAGAGCAAGAGGTACATACTAGTCATTATGTCAAGTCTTTGGAGAAGATGTGGAGGAAACAATGCCAGTAAATTTTATGTACATGATGGTCCAAATTTTACACCCATACCCATCAGTTACTTTTGACTTTGTCCCTTACATTACTATTTTAATTCACAATGGATTAGTAGGGATCCATAAAAACAAAGTTGACAGGCCTTTCTGCTAGTATTCTTTCATAATGTATATGTTTTTATTTAAGGGAGCCAGCTACTTTGAGTAGCAGATGGATTTATTGAAACAAAAGGATGGTGAAGACATGCGAGTCCAATTATGGAGGCTCACCATGACATGGGATAGGGAGGATCATAGTCTCATTAATTTTGATAAATGCTTTGTGGCCAGACTAAGGAAATTATTTGTACATGAAAATCCAAGGATCCCAACTGCCTTAGTTGAACTTCTTAGGCCAAAGAAATTTTCTAAGGACCTCAAAATTGTGCATAATTGGGTGTATTTCATTTTTTAACTTGTTTCTACTATCATCAGACTATATGGTTTTAAAGGGGCCCCTTTCATATTACCATGCCAGGTGCCCCTCAAGATTGGTATTGTAGAATTTATTAGATAGTTGGGGGATATTGAAAAGAACACTCTAACATGCGAAGGTAGGGGAAATTTGTTCCTAAATATTACAATTGCACACTAGTTTATAATCACAAAGGGTGGCTAGCTTCATATGGATCAAGTCTTGGCACCATATCATATGGCCACTTCAGTTATTAGGACAACAGACCCAGAGGGGTTTTACAACGAAATGTTCAAGGTAAGGGTCAAGTGCTCCCTAATAGATCATATTTTTAACTTCCCTAAGGATATCATCAGAAATATCCCAGATATACAAGAGCAGGAAATCAAAAAATAAAAATGGCTGGTATACAAGAAGACCTTGGAGTTTGTCCAGTAGTTTGACCAAGGATATGATCCCCTAAATAGCATAAATCCCATGGGTAAGAAGATAGATACCCTTATGGATCATGTTCTGGAGATTTATCAAATCCTAAATAAGAAGAAGGAGATAGCCATGAAGGATAACCCAGAGAAGGCTTAGTCATTATTAAGCAAGCCTACATTTGCAAAAGTATTGCCCCAAGGCAAGTACATGATCCGGAAGAAAGCTAGTTACAATGTAATAGTACCAGAGCTTGACAAGAAAAAATAAACAAAGGAAAAAGAGGATATCCCTTCTACATCACAACAGGTAGAGAAAAACAAGGAGGTCAAGTGGAGGTTCCAGACTCACCTCAGGATCAACCAGCTGGAAGTGTTCCTTATTCCCCACCTCCCACCAAGAGACAAAAGCTAGAGGAAAGGCCTCATCATGTGGAGGAAGTTTACTCTCCTTCCCAATCACCTCTGGACATTATGGATGATCAGGAGGTTACAAAACAGGTGCAACATTTGGGATCTCTAGGTCAAATTTTCACGACCTATGAGGAAATAAATGAGGGGGTGCCAGAACCACCAAAAGAACCTAAATTAGATCTAACAGGGGGAGAGATGGTAGTCATAGAATTGGACCCAATAATCAATCAAGCATGTGATGAATTATTAGCTAATGATGCCTTTGTAAAGGCAAGAGCATTCATGCAATTTCTATGGAAATTCAACATCAATCAGTTTGATTAAACATGTGAGAAAAGGCATGAGGAGAATCTAGACAAGGACCTCAAGATCATAAAGGATGAGGTAAGAAAAAAAATGACAGATATATTTGAGAAAATCACTCCAATTGGTGAGAAACTTATGAGTGCTTATCCTTTCTGAATGGGATATAGCTGATGCAGTGGTCCTAAATGCTATCAGGAAGCAGACCGCACCTATTCATAAGACCAACTATTGGTTCCCCTTCTCTTTCTACTTGCAGGTTTACAATATGATTGACAACTTAATGTCATCGACTCTATCACCACTCCAAAGTATGCAAGGAAAAGGTCCAATTAACAAGGATCAAAGAGATCCTCCTACACTTTGAGAAAAATGCTCAGGCCGGTGTACCCTTGATTCACTTCTTTAAAGGAATCACTAAATATTATATATTTATACCCCTTACTAACTAATTTAAAGATTTATCATTTATATGTATGTGTGATTGATGATGATGGACTGCTTCCAGAGAATGGACCAGTGCCTTAACCTAGGACATAGAGTCACTTAATAACATATATCAACTGAAAACCCTAACTCAAATACACTTGAATTCAGAATAAGTGCTTTGCCTATTATTCCTCTCACTCCCAAACCTGATCATCAAATTCCTATCCAACCATGAACCCACTGAAACTACCTTAAAGACTCTAATCCTAACTTTGTTAGGAACTCAAAGATAATTTCACAATACTCTTTGTTTACCATATGCTAACCCACTTTGTGACATTAACATATATGAGCCCAAGATCAAAACAAGAAGACAAACATAAATCTGAGATTGGAATTCAAATGTATTCTCATTAAGATTTGCAAAATCAATACATTATCAAGACAACAAAAATGCTAGGAAACAAACCCTAAATCCAAGTTCTCGTTGTTTAGTCTTTTACATTGACTATCAACATAACATCATCAACAACTTGGGACCAAAAGACTTGGAACCCCTAAAAAATCAAAACTCTTACAATATATACCACCAGTCATCTTGGAATCCAAAAACAAGATGCAACAAGCTTCGGATGACTAGGGTTAGGGTTTCCACCCACCAAACCAACTAGATTTAATCAGAATTTATTACATTTGGATGAAACCAGGCGGTCAGACCCAAGAATAATCTTCATTTATGATAATTTTTCTGACTCGTGTACTGAAGATCATGAATTCATAAAGTTTACCCATCTAATTGTCCACCTGCAACATGCCTCGAGCAATTCTTACCCATCTCTCTATGGTACAAACCTCTGCAATCAATCATGGAACTCTATGGACCATGCTGTAGTAGTTGACAATATCAAAGCTTCCTGATTCAGCCACTTAAACATTTAATTCAAGTCCTTTTTGTTGCAGAAAACCCTTAAAATATTCAAATCTGCAGGGAAACAACTACTTTCATGGCACCAGCAGCAAATCGACGATCGACATTCAACTTTGGGCTAACTTTATACTACGACCGTTAGATCTTAATCTTTCCCAGGCATCTCAGCTTAACTCTAAATAGGAATCCTGGTTTACATTTGGTGATTACGTGACTGAAGAAACTCGAAGTCGCCAAAACATCCTTTAACCCTGGGTTTCATTATGAGAACACGCGAACACAAGCCATCGCTGAATCACTAGGTATTTCACAGCTTGACTATTTCTTTTAGCAAGTTGGAGATAACTATGTTCATTGATTCACTAGATGTTAAGGCTTAGACCACCAGGAACTTGAGACTGCGCGAACACGTATTCACTGTTTCACCAAATAGAAGACTTAACTGCTGAGAAATTGACTGCATCTTGACCCTAACTTAACCCATGCCATCTGGAGAATGCATAAACAAAGGACTTCTCATAGTCGTGGAATGATTTTATCAACTGCAGTCTGATTCAAAGAACACGCGAATAATGGTATTCTCCAAGTCACCGGAACGTGTATTAACCCTGAGTTCCATTTCATGAATCGGCGACTGAAGAAAGACAAGTCGTTCGCTGGGTCACTTGATGTTAAGAGATAACTACCAAACAATGGGAGACTACGCAAACACTCCTTCACTGAATCACTGAATAGAAAGCGTGACCACCAAGGAACTTAGAGAACTTGCGATCGACTAGTGTTCACCAGTTCATTGAATGAAAAGGTAACATGAAACAGTATTACATGATTCAGCGAAGACCTGGAAAGAAAAGAACACGTGCGCGCAGGAAGATTTAAGTGGCCCAAAAAAGTAACAAGGAAATATAACAAGGCCAAGACATATTAGGGTTTTGTTACATGTAACAGCTAGAAATTTGAAATTAAACCTAGGGTTTATGGCCAAAAACATGAAAAAAATTGCAGAGACTAGAGAAAAATGATGTAGCCATGAAATTTTTTGTAGGTGCAGACCATTTTTCTAAGGATTTTGATATTACAAGAAAATGGGCTAACACCAAGGAGGAGGCATAATAGGCCATCAAGGGAGTCACTTTCAGTAATGACCATTAGGCCTTAGTCATGTGGTCGCTAAAGAAAAATGGGAACAACAAGGGAAAACAAATTACTAGGGGTGATCTTACTAGTAGCCTGATAGTCAAAAGGGTTACCAACACTTCTATAGTTGAGGCATCAGGCATGATGGTAGCAATAGCTCAACTAACAAAAAGAGTGGCAAAAATAGAGGCCAAGGAAAAGGAAGAGCTCACACTGAGATTAGATACAGTGTTGAAAACTTATGGGGATTTGAGACAGAGCATATATGAGAAAGACACATTAATTGCAGACTTGAAGAAGAGGTTAGGTGAGAAGGGCCCAATTCAGGCAATAGGGCAATTGAAAATTTCTTCTTCTCCTATGGGACCTTCTTATTCAAGCCCAATAATTGAATACCCCCTCTCCCCTCTACCCCCTTCTACAGGTGATGAAGACATAGAGAAAAGAGAGAAATGGAGATATGAGAAGAAAATAAAGGACACAATCCTACATTTTGTTGCTAATGTAAAACCAAGAGAAGTTTACAAAGTTGCTAAGTAGTTATCTGACATTTTGATTTCTTTTAAGAAAGAGATAGTTACTATAGACCCAATTTTGGAAAGGTGGGCTTCTAGAAGGGATAAACTAAAGTCATTCTTTGATTTGATTAAAGATCAATATATTGTTGATATACAAATGACAAATAATTATAAATTTGTTAAGGACCTTTTTGAGTTTGAGATAAATAGAGCAAGTCTAAAAAGAAAAGCATAAATCTTAAGGGATAGATACTTTCAGGATAGTTTTCAAATGTTCCTGGGTCTTTTCAAAGCAGATGGAGTCAGAAAGGATAGGGATTAATGGTTAGAACATATTGATGGGGAGGTAACAACTAAAATAGACACCATTTTGGGTACAGAAGATAATACCACCTTTGTACAACTAATTGAAATACTGCAGGATGTTAGAATACACTTCACTAAGGTGAAAATTGAGGTGCACCAAGTAGTTGCTGATTGGAATAAATTGCTACCAAAAAGAGATGAAGTTTTGGCCTTTCATTGGCCAAGTGAGGAAACTTATACATCTTGGGAAAAATCATATCTTGTTGAAGGTGCCAAAGAAGAAGAGACATCCACTAAAGAAGCAACAAGTGGCAACGCTCCAACCCCTTGAAAGAAAAGCAAGCAGTGATGGGAGCCTCAAATAGTTAAGAGAGCACAGATGCCACACCTAGTAGAAGTTGAACTAACTTTGGGACTTGTTGCAAATTTTGGCGCTCATCTCTAAAAACCCCTTTTGTAAAATTGTAACAAGAGGGTGTTATATTTGCCTTTTTTGTCTTATGTGGTGAGCACTTTTTTTCCTTTGTAAGAAAGATATGAAGCTTCTATGCAATCCTTTTTTTCTATAAAAAGAATTACCAGGATCACTTTGTAGGGACTGAAACTTGAACATTCTTTCTGACAAGTTTTGACTCTAGGATATAGTAGACTGTATTAGGCAAGTTTTTTGTAAGGAGCAATATTGCTAGTTTAGTTAAATATCCAAAAAGTTGCATTTTAAAGCATTTTGCATACATGATATTGATATAACATTTGAATAAAATCTAAAGTTTACATCTCTCCATTGTGTATTTCACTTGAGTTATGAATTGATGAAGTTAATTGCATGGATAAATTCTATGTATATGTTAATATTCTTTAGCTCTGATCCAGGATCAGATTAAATAAGCTTTTGATATGACATAAATTCTTTAAGTCTTGCATCAGGATACAAGTTAGTGTGAATCTAGGAGTCCTTTGATAAAATCCACCACAGGGTGATTAGTATTTTCCAGGGATAAAGAAAGTCAAAGTTCAATATATTCTGTTCATGTGTCATAATTTTGCAGTTAGGGTGTCACCCAATGGATAAGGTACTGGTTAGCATTGGAGCTATTTTATAAGAAATCAATGCTTAAAAGGTTTTATTTATACTCCTAACAATTTGATATAATCTATCAAAATTCTTAAAGTACAATGACTTGCAAAATAGTATTCTACATAATGATAATGGAGAATCAATGAAATGAATGGTCATCATTTAGCATTTTCTTATCATTGATCTGTTGTTATTAAATCTAGTCTATTATTATTGAAGTAAGGCTTGTTTTAACTGGATTAGGAGTACCCTCCTTGGTTTTGTAGAGCTAGAAGTGCAGAGGGCAGTCGTGTCCCTATAGTTGGTCCAATCATCATAGAATTATGTATTTGGATCTAACCCATCCTAAAACCCTATAGATGTATTGGTTGCTTTTAAAAGCATAAATTCCAATTTGAGGAACCAACAAAATGGTGACTCTGTTGGGGACTAGAGATTAAATAACCATGATAAATTTGAATGATAGATCTCTAGTGTTGTAAATTTGATATCAAATAATGTAGGTACAAGTTGAGCTAGAATCCTGGCCTTCTTATTTGTCAAAACCAGTAAGTACCATTGAAGAACATAGAGTTATTTGCAAACTTTGGATTTTGCATAATCTTGAAAATCCTAGCATGCTTTGCATCTATTTGTTATAAGCTCTTTCATTGATTTATTTCCAAGCATTGAATACTTTGATTTACTAAGTTTGTGAAAATAATTCCCAACTTGAGTGGGTGGTGACTCTGAGGTCTCTATAGTAGTGCTGAGTAAAAATTAATAAGAATAAAGATCATTTCACATAGTTTCAATCATGAGTCAGAGAAATACTAGGGTTTGGAGGAAGGATCATCCAGAGAACAGATTAGAGGGTGAACTTCCAAGTACTTCTAGGGCCCGTCAACCTAGAAAAAATGGAAATAATGGAGATGTGTCTCAGGCATGGAGATAGAAGAAAAATATAAATGAAGATGACCTACTCAATCATTACCAAGAAGGAAATGCCTCTGAGTATGAGGAGGCCGTAGATATAGGTCTAGGAGCATATGAAGATTTCTATTCTCATCATTCTAAAGAGAATGATGAAGTACATCGTAGGAAGAAGATATTCCCAAACACCAAACTTGAAAGAGATAATAGGAGGGAAAGAAGTAAGAGTAGTGGTTTAGAGGGAAGTAATGATCCCCCAACCTAGAGGCCTTCTCCTTTTGAAAGCCCTCAAAATTTAAGAGGTCATCAATAGGGTTTTCGGTTTGAAAATTTAGGATCTAATACCACTCTCCCAGACTCTGAAGATATTTTTGAAGAAGTCTATAATCTAGAGAAGAGGATTCAGGAACAGATTGCTATTAGAAAAGAGAGGGAGATGGAAAAGGAAACTAAAATAAGACAAGCTCAAATTAGGGCAGATCAGTTGAGAAGACAATTGTTAACCTTAGAAGCTACAAATTTTGTTAGAGCCCCCAAGAAGGTTGATGAACAACCTATTATCCATCCCACTACCGAAGTTAGGAGACCTAAGGATAAAGGAAAGCAGGCCTCTGTAGGGATCCAAATAAATGAGTCTATTAATGAAAGGTCCCCTTTAGATCAGCTATCCAAATTAGATAGTGATATGGAGAGGGCCAAAAGGGAAAATGAAATTATAGCTAAGGAGTTAGAGAAAGAAAAAATTGAGGCCACTACTTTGGAAATGAAAAAGAAAGTTGATTTTCTTAGGCAATCCTCTGGCCCTTCAATTACAATTAGCTCTGTGATAACACGTAATGCTAACATTGGAAATTCTGCTACTCGGGCCTCCATTGTCACACCAGGGATTTCTACTAATATTGCTAACACACCAAATAAAAAAGATTCTACTTCTTAGATTGGTGGATCACTACAAAAGTGATGCAGGAGCATCCCGGGTGTAAGAGCAATCTTGCATCACCCAAAAATATTTATGTTTTTGTATTCAATAAGGGCTATCTTGTGTAGAGATGCTATTTATGGAAACTTGCTATTTTTTAGTAAGTTGGTCATAAATCTCGGAATGTTCTGATTTCACATGTGGAGGTTCATCTCAGTCATATCAGCCTGCTAGTAAAGTTTCATTGACAGATCAAGTCTAGCTTTGTAGATATTGAAGATTTTCGGTACTGGCAGCAGAGTACATAAACTTTGAACTTAGTTTTGAAGGCTTTAGAGGCCCCAGATGAGGTCGAGAATTTGGGTGATGGGTGCTTGCGCGAGTCAAGCCTGTAGAACGCTTCGTGGCATTTCCGAATTGGGGTTGTAATAGTCAATCAGAGCAACTGGCGATGACTTATGGTCTTCAGAAGTTGAGTCACCTAAAATGGTGGAAAATAATTTTCCTTCAAAATTTCTGTTCGGGTTTCAAAAGTTATTTTGAGCTGACTTTAGTGTAATAAATTGTAAAATAAAATAATTCTAAGTTTGGTCGGCCCTTTGGGCTAAATTTTTGGAACCTTCTCGGGCGGTGGAAATTGCCTACATAAAGAAGGCCCGTAGTGTTGTCTTAGGCAGTTCTGGGTAGTAGATCTGGGTAATAATTCAAGGCTTTGTCCTACAGAATAATGTAAGGGAATGCCCATGTGGCTCTACATATTGTAATTCTGAAAGTTTGTAATTCCACATTTGTGGAGATAATAAGAAGCCAATTTTATGTTCTTGCATATTGGTGTTGTTTCTCTGTTTCTGATATGTGTTTGTGGTATTAAGGGGAGCACCCTTCATCAAAAAGGGATCAATTCAAATTGAAAGGTTTAGACATCTTCTCTTTAACAATATTACTGGTTATACCAATTTGACTCCTGCAAAGATTAGGGAAAAGTTGCCTAAATTCACTGGTAATAATGTTGTCACTTGTGAAGAGCATTTAAAGAAATTCATTGATATGATTGATAACTATGAAATAGAACATGAAGATGTAATCACAAAATTATTTGTTTAGTCTCTCATTGAGGATGCAAGGGACTGGTTTAGAGGGCTTCCTTATAATTGTATTAGTTCTTGGGATGATTTTATTAGTTGTTTTAAGGACCAATATGGTGATAAGACCAATGAGTGTTTCATGTTGAATGAGTTCAATAATATAAAGAAAAACTAAAATGAAGAAGTCCTTGAATTCAATGTGAGATTTCAAAAGGCAATGCACAAGCTCTTCCAATTCATGAGATTAGATGAGAAGGTGTGTTTGGCAGAATATCTGAATACTTTTGATGCCAAGATGGGGTACTTTCTCAAATATAAAAACCCTATAACTATTAGGGAGGCTCAAAGGTTTGCTATAAATATTGAAAGCAACATGAGGGTGTTTGGAAAACTTTTGAGAAGAGATGATCCTAAGCCCCCTAGGTTTGGAAGGAAGGAAGTTGATAAACCTACCAATATAAAGCCTAGGGAGGATGATAACCTCAAGAAAATCTTGAACTCCTTAAAGGATCTAAATACAAGTGATAATAAAAATAAGTTTCAGGAAATGATAGGCCTCCTCTGAATTATTTCAACAGGCAGCCTAGGTTGCAAAACTTTCCATACCATATATAGTGGAAGGATGGGAAACCTACTATTCCAGAAAGGAAGGACTTAAAGCTTAATGATAAAACCCCTGATCCTTTACAAAAACATTCAGTCCATATGATTGATGAGGTTCCATGGTGCACAACATTCCAATCTCCTCATGATTCAAACTATTGTGTGATCTCCCAAAATATATCTGAAAATGATGAACAAAGAGAGGAGGAAGATGAATCATATGATGACAAAGGTTGTAGAATAATTTGAATAAGTTGACTAAATTATTTGAATAAGTTGACTTTGAAGAATAAAATGAAAATCAAGATATGAATAATTCTTAGAGCAGAGGAGAGGCCTACCATCAGTAGATCTTTTCTGATGAAGAGGAGGAAGTTGATAACACAAATGGCAACTCCAAGAGGGTTGAAGAATCTATTGTATTAAGAAGACCCTCTGATGAAGAGATAGCCCAGATCACTTCTGATATGGTGACATAAGATAGAAGTAATTATGTTCTTATAAATAGAACTATTGGCAATATAAATGGTAAGCTAGCGAGTGTATTTATCAAGAAAAATAAAGAAGACACAAAACAGTTTGTTGTAAAAAATAAGGTTGTTAATGATGTCAAGAAATTTGAGTTAAAAGACATTGATAAGCCAAGTGAGCCAAGTGGTGTGCTCTGTTGGCATTAAGTAGAATTGCCACTAGTGACAACACTTATTTGCATTCTGAGTGCAAACTGAGCAAGATAGTGCAAACCGAGCAAGACAGTGCAAACCGAGCAAGACAATGCAAACCGAGCAAGACAGTGCAAACTGAGCAAGATAGTGCAAACCGAGCAAGACAGTGCAAACTGAGCAGAACAGTGCAAACCAAGCAGACAGTGCAAACCGAGCAGAACAGTGCAAACCGAACAAGATAGTGCAAACTGAGCAGGACAGTGTAAACCGAGTAACATTATGTCTACCGAGTCACCAGTATTTACCGAGTTCAAAACCTATCGAGTGGTTAGTATGAACCGTACCTTCACTTCTACCGAGTGCATGACAATGCCGAGTAATGCAGTGGATGCCGAGTATCAAAAAGTCACCGAGTTAGTTTGCAGGAACTGTGTAACCATACTTGGGCCGACTTAGTAGCACTTATGTTTATTTGTCAAGCCGACTTTGTAATTGTAATTGTAATTAATTGTTTAGACTTGTATATAAACAATGTTGTAAAAATGTCAAGATGTATGTAATGAGTATGAATGTGAAAAAGAAAGAAAGGCAGAGATAAGCGAATTACAAAGGGCTTCAGCAGTGTAAGGAACAGCAAAGACAAATTCATCACAGAAGGTGATCAGTACATCAGCGAATCTCAATCAGCAATCCAGTTGCAAAGCAAGAGATCTATTGTTTCATCCTAACAGGTGAATCAATATTAAAATCCTTTAACCAGGTAGACTTAACAGTCTTTTGTAAAATCTCTTTACCAAGTGCATACTTCATTGTATGTTTGTAAATCCTTTAACAGGGTGGATTTAGCAATCCTTATTGCTCCTAGCAGGGCAGATCATCAGAAGTGATCAATTGTAAGCCTTAACCGGCCAACTTTATTCTGCAGTACTAAAGCTTTGTGGTTTTCATCCCCACCCCAGTTTTACTTTCTTTTTGGAAGGTTTCTGGGTAACCAAATCTATGTGTCATTGTTGTGAATGCTTTTAAGTTTCATGTTTTCTATATGCAAAAGGTTAAAGTGAATTATATGTTAATACATCTATAATTGGAAGAAAATTTGGAGTTACTGATTCACCCCTCCCCTCTCAGTAACTCAGTTAATTCTTGAATATTTCCAACATGCTCAAGATCAAGGCCAAAAATCCAGTGGCCAATGTCCAAATTCCTCAACATAAAAGTAGACCAAAAGAGGAAAACAAAATGGGTACAACAACACAGTTTGAAAATAATGATGTCCCACAAGGAAAACAAGATTTATCTATCTTAAATTATAACCCTATTGACATGAACCAGCTATTATCCTAGATAATATTTAAGGTACCTTCGATGGAAATGATGAGAATAAATGAACACAAAGAAAAGGCCCACACATGGATAAGTGGTGTTCTAGCCACAAATGCCCAAGAAACAACAAGCACTAAGTTAAAGGGTAAATCTGAAATTGAAAAGGACATAGAGGAAATTATTTCAAAAATACCTCAGATCTTCTTAAACACAAATGTTGTAAATACTTCTTTGGGAACTTTTGATCCTTTCTTCTTAACATTAGTCATAGATGGTAAGATGCTAAAAAATTGCATGATTGACTCAGGAGCATCTAATATTGTCATGCCTACTGAAATCATGAGGTCAATGGGATTGGAAGTTGACACCCCCATGGGAGATGCCAAGCTATGGACTCCAGAGAAGTGCCAGTAATTGGAACAATCAAGGACCTACCTTATAAACTTGCTGCTTATCCAAGAAAACAACTAACCATGAGTGTTTTAGTTGTTGATATACCTCCCTAGTATGGGATGTTGCTATCAAGAAAATGGAGTGCAAAAATGGGAGGTAGCATCCAATGTGATCTATCCTTTGCCATATTTAACATCAATAATGAGAGTGTCAAGGTATTCAGGGAAGTTAGAACCCCTCACATGATTGAGGAAGAAACTAATGATAATAACATGAATTGCTTCTTGGATATTGATATAAACTCCTTTCAAGTACGAAGCAGAGAAAATAAGAATGCGGATGAATCTCCTCTCTTGGTTGAGAAAGAAAGTAATGTTACAAGTCAAAATGACCTCTAGACCATGTATTTTGATGGTGAAAGTTCTAAAGAAGGGTCTGGTGCAGGCGTGTTGTTGATTTCTCTAACGAAAAAAACTTTTAAGTTTTCTTTTACACTACTATTTACTTGTACTAATAACACTGCAGAGTATGAGGCTTTACTGATAGGTTTAATGTTAGCCTCAAAACATAAAATAAAAAATCTCAAAGTTATTGGGGATTCAAAATTAGTTGTCTCAGGTGAGATCCAAATATGCATCAAGAAACAAGACATTAAGACAATATAGGAATATTGTTTGGGATGAGATAAAATACTTTGATGCTTTTTGTATTGACTGGATGGATAGAGGTCATAATAGGATGGAAGACTTACTATAACATTTCTTTAAGGCCATAGGATATCACTTTTGTAGGGATATCTAAGATTGAGGTTCAAGCTAAGTCATCCATACTGGATAATTTTGAAAACTGGCAGGTTTTTGATGATGAATTAGACATTTTAAGATTCTTGCATTGTGTTGCAAATTTTGGTGATAGGGAAATAATTTTTTTTGAATGTGTTAAAACATCAGACAATGGGGATACTTTCCTTGGCAAAGAAGTCTTGTAGCTTAAATCCAATAGGGTCGCAAAGGGTTTGGTTTTACTAGAAAGAGCATTTGATAATCATGATAGTACTTTTCAAACAAAGCCTTTGAGTAAACCTGAAGGTGTGGAGCAAATAAACTTGGGAATAGGGGAAGCCCCAAAAAATGTATACATTGGGGGAAGTCTTACTCCTGAAATAAGGAAATCACTGGTAAACCTTCTTAGGAAGTATAGGCATGTCTTTTCTTGGTCTTATGATGATTTAAAGGCATATAGAGAGGATTTATTTCAGCATGAGATCCCCTTGAAGGAAAACACCAAGCCTTTTAGACAAAATTTGAGACCTGTCAACCCTACTCTAGCATCCAAGATGCAGGATGAGTTAAAAAATATAAGTGATGCGGGCATCATTTATCCTATTAGACACTCAACATGGGTCTCTAACCTTGTCCTAGTGAGGCAGAAGAATGGAGACATCAGACTCTGTGTGGACTTTAGAAATTTGAACATAAATTCTTTAAAGGATAATTATGGTCTACCAAACATGGAGGCCATGTTGCAAAGAGTTACTAGATCTGAATTAATGTCCATGATGAATGGTTTTTTAGCTTATAATCAAGTTGTTGTCAAAGAAATAGAACAATTCAAAACTCCATTCACTACTCCATGGGGCACTTATGTATATGTTAGGATGCCTTTTGGTTTAACCAATGCTGGGGCTACTTTTCAAAGAGCCATGGATGTAGCATTTGCAGATTTTATAAACAAATTTCTTGTTGTTTATCAGGATGATCTAACAACTTATTCAGAAAGGAAAGATCAACATTGTGGCCACTTGGAATGTTTTTTGTAAGAGCTCTAGAGTATGGGGTTTCCCTTAATCCAATGAAGTGTGCTTTTGGAGTGACTAAGGGTAAACTTCTAGGCCACATTGTATCAAAGGATGGAGTTAGGACTGATCCTAAAAGGGTGGCAACAATTGACAAGGTACCACTACCAAGTAATGTTAAAGGTATCCAATCTTTCTTTGGACAGATAAATTTTGTCAGAAGGTTTGTCACAAACTTTGTTGAAATCAGTGTTCCTATCTCCAAAATGCTTAAGAAGAATGCAAAAATTGAATGGAGTGAAGAGGCCAATAAAGCCTTTTATGACATCAAGCAAGCCATTAAAAGTTCTCCTTTATTAAGATCACTAGACTTCAGCAAGCCTATCCAAGTTTTTTCATTTTCTTCTTATCATACTATTGTTGCAGTCTTGTTGCAAAAGAACTCAGAGGGTTTTGAACAACCCATATCTTTCTTTAGAAAATCCTTGTAGGCAACTGAATTAAAGTATGACATAAATGAGAAAAAGGCCTATGCACTAGTCAAGGCTATAAAAAACTTCAAGTGCTATTTGGTTGGGGAAACTATGATTGCATATGTGCCTAGTGCTATTGTGAAGGACATCTTGGTTCAACCAAAGGTCTCAAGAAGAAGGTGCAGATGGATAAATAGAATACAAGAGTTTAACATTGACATCTAGATCACAAAACTGGTAAGAGCACTAGGGTTAGCAAAACTTATGGCTCAAAGCAATTTAGATGCTAACCATATCAATTTTCTTAAAGAAGAAAAGAGGCCATACATTTGTGACTTGGATTGTTGTGAATGGTACAAAGATATCATTGGATTTTTGTAGAAAATGTTTCTTCCCCTTGACATGGAGGACCACAAAAGGAGAACTGTGAAATTGCATTCAATAAGGTATGTAATTACCAAAGGTGAGCTATGGTGGAGAAGCAATGAAGGTGTCTTGCTAAAATGTGTTGACCCTCACAAGGCTGAAAGTTTGTTGCAAGCAATGCATAAAGGTGTGTGTGGTGGCCATTATATGGCCAAGACTACTGCACATAAAATACTAAGGTCTAGATTTTGGTGGCCTAGTATCTTCAAAGATGCACATTCTTTTATCAAAAAATGTGATTCTTTCCAGAGGTTTTTAGGAAAGCTGAAATTTAGTGGAAATTTTCCTTTGAACCCTGTAACAGTTGAGGCCCCTTTTCAAAAATGGAGCATGGAATTCATAGGGGAAATCCCAAAAAAATCCAATGGAGGACACTCATGGATCCTGGTTGCTACTAATTACTTTACAAAGTGGGTGGAAGTAATTCCCACTAAAAGAGCCACTAGTAAGGTGGTTACTGACTTCTTGATGCAAAATCTACTGATAAGGTTTGGATGCCCTGAGGTTATGATTATAGACAGTGCTATGTGTTTTAGATCTAAAGAATTTTTTAGTTTTTGTTTGCAATACAGGATCAAGATTTCATATGTTGCTCCCTTTCATCCTCAAGGTAATGGTCAAGCTAAATCAAGCAACAAAAGCCTGATCAAAATTTTGAAGAGAGTCCTAGATACAAATAAAAAGGCATGGGACTCAAAGCTACAACTAGCTCTATGGGATGATAGAGTAATAGTTAAGAAGGCCATTGGGTGTGCTCCGTTTGATTTTGTATATGGCATTCATGCCAAGCTACCACAGAATAACTTGCTGAAGATGTACAAATTCATTCAGTTATATGATGATGATCAAGATGATGAGATGAAGGTTAGATTACAAGATTTGATACAATTGGATGAATCAAGAAGGGAATTCCATGATACAAATTTAAAATATTAGCTGAAGTACAAAAATTTGTATGACAAGAAAACTACAATTAGAAGCTTTGAAGCTAATGACTTGGTCCTAATGTGGAATGCTAAGCTTGAGGATAAAGGAAAGCATAGTAAGTTTGATCCCATTTGGTTGGGACCATTGTTAGGAATGAATGCTAAATGTTTGGTAGTCATTTTGTAGTAGTTGTTGTTGCATTCATGACTATGATTGTCATTGATGTCAACACAGTGATCTTTTGGAGACTTGCAGAGAAGAAGACAGTGTTTGGATTAGCGCACATGGGATATTGTAGTTGGAGCTATGTGATGTTGAGGATATACTCTTTGACATGTTATATATTGATGGTTAAGA
Source organism: Chamaecyparis obtusa (assembly GCA_027943335.1). NCBI lineage: Eukaryota > Viridiplantae > Streptophyta > Pinopsida > Cupressales > Cupressaceae > Chamaecyparis > Chamaecyparis obtusa. The sequence goes on from BSBK01005655.1 coordinate 705,151, forward strand.
GAACAGATAGTAATTCAATTAATCATGGAAGTTATGAGCATTTTGGTGGAAGCAGTATTCAGACAGTGTTCTTGAGTAGCGGTTTGTGGAAATCGGATTATATCTCCTAATCGGGATGGAATCTAGTTTTGCGCAGTTAAAGGGAAGTTAGAGAGACATTCATAGTGATGTGGATGACAGCACAAACTTTGAGGTCACACGAGTGGAGAATTATTGTATTTGGAAGCTGATAGTTTTGTGTAATTGTGATGTAGCATGTGAAAAATTTTATTTTGTAATTGTATGCTGACTCATTTGTAACTATTCGAGTGTGGTATAAAGGAAGGAATGTTTTTCCTTGTTGTAATATGAAGGATATATGGTGGAATTTGAATTTATGCATGAAGTGGAGAAAAGAGCTAATGCAGTTGTGAAAGCGAAATTGTGAAGGAAGACATGTGAAGTACAAAGATCTAAAATTGAGATCTAGTGTAGCAGTGAGTGCAGTTTGGCATAGTGAGAAAGGAGGTAACATATTTGATATTATTCTATTGAATAATCTTAAGGTCAGTTGGACAGTGTGTTCAGTGATCTTGCCATTGAAGCTGTTTGGGCAGTGGGTCCTTCTGTCTTCCATAACTCCTAATAGGGTTAGAATCTTTTAACAGGGATTCAAAATCTCCTAAAAAGGATTCATATGTACTAAATGTATTTCATAAGACTCATAACAGAGTCCATCCTTTCACAAGAAATATTCATATTAGTCCATCTTTTATGGGCATCATTCCCACTGGGGTTTACTCTTTGATCAAGAGGTTCCCTAGTCAACATATCTTGAGTTATTGTGTTATTGTGTATGAATATCCTTCTATGGTTGGTAATTATATTGCTTACATGGTTAAATGTTGTTGAAGTTGATAAAAGTTATAATTATCTGATAATTGATTCACCCCCCACCCTCTCAGTTATCTTGGTGGACTTTACTTTCTAACAATTGGTATCAGAGCAGCAGGTCCTTGAAAGAAAAGTTTAACATCTTAAGGAGATCCATGGCAAATTTCAGGAAACAAAGCCCTAAGTTTGATGGAGTAAATTTTGATAGTTGGAAGGGAAAGATGAAGACACATCTACTGTGTTTAGGACTAGGTTATTGGTTGATTACAAAGAATGATAAGACTGTCATTGAAGAAGACAATCTTAAAACATGTACTAGTGATGAGAGAGATCTATTCCTATGTAACATACTTGCGAGAGAAGCACTTTTGAAAGAACTTCTGAAGAATGAGTATAGTCAGGTAAAATGTTTGAAAAAATCTCATGAAATTTGGAAATCTTTACACTACTTTTGAAGGTGATGAACATGCAAAGAAAGTTAGATTACATAATTAGATATGTGCATTTGAGGATATAAGAATGATGGAAGATGAATCTGTAAGAAGGTATATTAGTAGAATGTCAGAAATTGTTGCAGGGATAAAATCTTGTGGAGGAACAAAGACAAAGAATGAAGTGATATGGAAAATTATGAGGACATTGACTCCTCTATTTAAGCAGACAACATAGATGATTGAACAAGTTATGCCTTGTACTATGAACTTTACAAAAGAGACTCTTCTTGGAAGATTGGAAGCAGTAGAAATGAACCTGAGGTTATTAGGAGACTTACCTAGAATGGAGACAGCATTCAGTGCTCTTTTGTTCATTAAATATTGACATCGTGTTCAACCTATAGCCCATTTTTGGGGTATTACATTAGTGTTCGCCCTACTTTATCAAGAAGCATCAGTGTGAGTGGAGATTATGCTGGCAGCAGTAGATCTAGAAATGAAGAAGGTAGAAAGATTGAAGAAGGTATTGCCTTGCTTGTGAAAAGAGAACTAGACAGTAAGAAAATCTTTAAATGTTGGACTTGTCAAGAATATGATCATTTTGCATCTAAATGTCCTAACGGAGTTAAAAGTATAGAAATAATTTCAAACCTAGAAGATCTAAGGAATGTTATTATGCTAATGATGAAGACCTTAAAACTAGTATAGAAATAACTCTAAGTGAAAGTGATACTGAGAATAATGATGACATAGGATTTGTAGAAATTAAAGAAGAGAATCCTGAATCTGATGTTAAGGAAGAAAAAGTCTTAGTTTCCCAAGTTGAAAATATATTTGATTGGATTATAGATAGTGGTTGTTCACATCATATGACTGGAGACATGAGAAAGTTCATAAAGTTTAACAATTATGATGGAGGAGTTGTTAGAGTTGGAAACAATGCACCTTGTTTGATTAAAGATATAGGATCTATTACTCATGATGGAAAGACTAATACTGATGATGTTTACTTTGTGGATGGATTGAAACATAATCTTTTGAGTGTTGGATAGTTAGTTGATAAGGGATACCAAGTTTGGTTTACTAAGAAAACTTGAGTGATAAAAGATAAAGATGGAAATCTGATTGGAACTAGATCTAGAACCAGAAGTAATGTATTTCAATTGAATCCCACTGAGATGACATGTTTGATTACTAAGATTGATGACATTTGGTTATGGCATAGAAGGTTTTGTCATATAAACTTTGATAACATTGTGAAAGTGAGTACTACACTTGTAGTAAGGGATTTGCCTAAAATTATGAAGCCTACTAACATGATTTGCAAAGAATGTGTGATGGCTAAGTAGAAGAGAAGTTCATTTCCTAGTAAGAAGTTCACATCTGTAGAGAAGTTGGAGATTGTTGATATAGACTTGAGCGGTCCTACCAGGACTAAAGGATTCTATGGAGAAAGGTATTTTATGATTCTTGTTGATGATTTTACAAGAATGATGTGGATTGCATTTCTTAAAGAAAAGTTTGAAGCATTTGATAAGTTTAAGATCATTAAGAATAAAGTTGAGAATGAATCCAGAATGAAGATTAAATGTTTGAGATCTAGGAGAGGTGGAGAATTTACTTCTAGAGAGTTTAACAAATTTTGAGAAGTGAATGGTATTAAGAGATAGTTTTAAGCCCCTAGAACACCTGAACAAAATGGTATTGCAGAAAGAAGAAATAGATCGGTGACTAAAGCAACAAGAGCTATGTTGTTTGAGAATGATTTGGAAAAGATATTATGGAAAGAAGCAGTGAACACAACAATGTATACAATGAAGAGAGTACAAATCAGAGTAGACATAGACAAGACACCCTATGAATTATGGTTTGGACATGCACCCTCAGTTAAGTATTTTAGAATTTTTGGAAGCAAATGTTATATAAAGAGAGATGATGATATTGGAAAGTTTGATCCTAGAAGTGATGAAGGTATTTTTCTTGGATATTCTTTGAAGAGAAAAGCATATAGATTTTACAATAAGAGAACTAAAACTATTGTTGAGAGTGCAAATGTTAAAGATGATGAAAAGTTCAAAATTCAGGAAAGAATGCTTGATTATGAATCAGATGGAGAAGCTCATCCTAAGCTTAACACTGAGACTATTGAACTATTCTATGAGACTGACAACGATTTGGTGAATGAAAGTCATAGTGAAGTCATTGAAGAACCAACACCTGAAGAAAGATCTGAGACAGTGACACCTAACAAGAGCCTATCAAGAAATCACCCTTTTGAGAAAATTATTGGAAGCATTAAAAGAGGAGTTCTGACTCGAAATAAGGTACAAGAATAGTTATTTTTGATTTCTCAAATTGAACCTAAATCTACTAGTGAAGCTTGTGAAGATGAACATTGGATTAATTCTATGAAAGAGGAACTAGATCAGATTGAAAAGAACAAGATATGGGAATTGGTCCCTAGACCTAAAGACAAGAATGTTATTGGAACTAAATGGGTATTCAGAAATAAGATGAATGAACAAGGAGAAGTAGTAAGAAACAAAGCAATATTGGTATGTGAGGGATACTCACATCAAGAAGGAATTGACTATGAAGAAAATTTTGCACCAATAGCAAGAATTGAAGTAGTAAGAATGTTTTTGGCCTATGTAGCTTTTAAGAAATTCAAAGTATATCAGATGGATGTGAAGTCCACATTTCTAAATGGTGAATTGGAAGAAGAAGTCTACATTGAGCAACCTAAAGGATTTCCTTTGACTCAAGAAGGAGAAATGGTATGTAAATTGAAGAAAGCATTATATGGACTAAAGCAAGCACCTAGAACTTGGTATGCAAGACTGGATAAGTATTTGTTAAAATTGGGATTTACAAAAGGAATAGCTGATAGCAATCTGTACACAAAAGAAATTGAAAATGGTTTGTTGATTATAGTTATTTTTGTTGATGACATTATTTTTGGAGGAGAAGATGAAGCTAGTGACAAATTTGCTAATGAAATGAAGATAGAATTTGAAATGAGTATGATTGGTGAGATGCAATACTTTTTGGAATTAGAGATAACACAGAACAATGATGGTATCTTTGTAAGTTAGATAAAGTACTTGAATGATTTGTTGAAAAGATTTGGCATGGAGAACTATAAACCAGTTGGAACACCTATGGTAACTGGACATAAACTATCTAGCACAAATGAAACACCGATAGTGGAATAGAAGAAATACAGATCTATGATTGGAGGATTGTAGTACTTGACACATACAAGACCTGATATAGCACATTCAGTTTGAATTGTAACAAGATTTAGAGCTGAACCTAGAGAATCACATTATGCAACAGTAAAGAAGATACTGAGATATCTAAGAGGCACAATGGACTACGGATTGTGGTATAAAAAATCTGATGATTTTACCCTATGTGCATATGTTGATTGGGGAGGAGTGTTGATGATAAGAAGAGCACCAGTGGTGGAGCCTTTTTCCTTGGAGGAAGATTGGTTTCTTAGATAAGAAAGAAGCAAAATTGTATCTCACAGAGCACAGCAGAAGTAGAGTATGTAGCAGCAGCAAACAATTGTAACCAGATAATTTGGATGAAGCAAATGCTAAAGGATATTGGAATAAAGTTTGTTGAGCATGTTGTCATACATTGTGCAAACACCAGCACAGTTAGTATCTCTAAGAATTATGTATTACATTCTAAGACAAAGCCTATAGAGATCAAGTATTATTAAGTAAGAGAGAAAGTTATTGAGAAAGAAGTCAGGCTAGAGTACATAAGCACAAAGGAGCAGATAGCAGACATATTTACAAAGCCTTTGCCTAAGGATAATTTTAAGTATCTAAGAGGTATGCTTGGGGTTATGCCCCATCCTAATTTTGAGTAATGATGTAGTTGGTTGCATCTGTCTAGTGGTATATAAGCCTTATTCTTCTTCTAGATTAGATGTTGGTACTTCCTCTATGGGGGAGTATGTGTATCTAAGCTAAGTCATGAGGACTCTAGTGAATGTATTTTTTGAATAGTGTCTTTTGACATTGGAGTTGTTGTTGACATAATGATGAAACTTCTATCATTAATGTCAGTGGGGGAGAAGTGTACATTAAAAACCATTTGTACCATATTTTGGAGATAACTAAATAGGAAAATGAAGCAAGATTTAATTGATGAAGATGATTCAAAAATATTTGTCAGAGCAGCAGTGTTGCAGTATTGGATTTTTGGAACATTGGATGTTTTTCATTTATGTTTCCATAAACACCAATGGGGGAGATTGTTAGGAATGAATGTTGAATGTTTTTTAGTCATTCTATAGCAGTTGTTTTTGCATTCATGACTATGATTGTCATTGATGTCAACACAACGATCTTTTGGCGACTTACAGAGAAGCAGATAGTGTTTGGATTAGTGCACGTGGGATATTGCAGTTGGAGCTATGCGATGTTGAGAATATAATCTTTGATATGTTATATGTTGATGGTTAAGAGCGTAGATAGTAATTCACTTATAAATGGAAGTTATGAGCATTTTTGGTGGAAGTAGTATTCAGGCAGTGTTCCTGAGTAGCGGTTTGTGGAAATCGGATTATATCTCCTAATCGGGATGGAATCTGGTTTTGTGCAGTTAAAGGGAAGTTAGAGACACATTCATAGTGATGTGGATGATAGTGCAAACTTTGAGGTCACACAAGTGGAGAATTATTGTATTTGGAAGCTGATAGTTTTGTGTAATTGTGATGTAGCATGTGGAAACTTTTATTTTGTAATTGTATGCCGACTCATTTGTAACTATTTGGGTGTGGTATAAAGGAAGGAATGTTTTTCCTTGTTGTAATATGAAGGATATATGGTGGAATGTGAATGTATGCATGAAGTGGAGAAAAGAGCTAATGCAGTTGTGAAAGCGAAATTGTGAAGGAAGATGTGCAAAGTACAGAGATCTAAATTTGAGATTTGGTGTCGCAGTGAGTGTAGTTTGGTATAGTGAGAAAGGAGGTAACATATTTGATATTATTTTGTTGAATAATCTTATGGTCGGTAGGACAATGTGTTCAGTGATCTTTCCATTGAAGTTGTTTGGGCAGTGGGTCCTTCTGTCTTCCATAACTCCTAACAGGGTTAGAATCTTTTAATAGGGATTCAAAATCTCCTAACAGGGATTCATATGTACTGAATGTATTTCATAAGACTCCTAAAAAAGTCCATCCTTTCACAAGGAATATTCATATTAGTGCATCTTTTGTGGGCATCATTCCCACTGGGGTTTACTCTTTGATCAAGAGGTTCCCTAGTCAACATATCTTGTGTTATTGTGTTATTGTGTATGAATATCCTTCTATGGTTGGTAATTATATTTCTTACATGGTTAAATGTTGTTGAAGTTGATAAAAGTTATAATTATCTAATAACTAATTCACCCCCCCCCCCCTCTCAGTTATCTTGGTGGACTTTACTTTCTAACAACCATATCTGATTAGTGAGAAATGGGGACCAGATTCATATATCCTAAAGGACTTGATTGGAAATGAAATGGAATTTCTCATTCATGGAAAATTCCTCAAGTTGTACTTTTCTTAAGGTACTCTCATTATCCATGAATAGTAGTTAGTCTCCCCTTCCAATTGTGTGTTTATTTCAGGTTGTGTGAGTAGGTTAGTTTTTTTTGTTTCAGTAGATGGTCTGCTTATCCTAGAGATTCTATATTCTTGTCATGCCTACAAGAGGCATACATCCCCAAACAGAGCCACTATTGGCACTTCAATTTTCAACAGTTTAAAATGTTGCATTTTCCTTACAGATTTGAAACACTTGTGTGTTATCCTAAGGTTGAGAAAATTCATTACCAAAAACCCATAACAAATCTTGCAAAATTACCAAAGTTTTCATTTAAATCTAGCAAGCCCTAATTAAAAGCTAGGCTTGAAAATCCTAAGGGCTTTTGCTTCCTTGAAAACCCTAGGTTGCTCTTTATTAATGTATTCAAACATTACCTTTTTACCAGGTCACTTAAGTTCCTTAAGCACGTGTGTTTTAAAATATCACCAAGTGGGGTCATGTTATTAACACTTTATATTATCTAGGCTTGAACCCTTTTAATTTTTCATAAGTCTAAGCCCCATGATGATTTTAAATACTCCTAAGTCCTAAATGCTTTATTTCCTAATGTTTCGACACTATGTTCATCATTGATTCTAGAATGTTGATCAAACGACTGTCATATAACTGCAAGGAATCTTTCCAAGCTGTGCAATCATGCGACAATCATCGATATTACTTTATTCCTAAGTACTTTCAGAAGTTGGGTCCACTGCTAGGTGTTTACATATGGGCATTTTTGATTGGCTGTAATATTTGATGACATGGAAACCATCGACAAGACTGCCGCTCAACAAGAAAAATTTGTATGTCCACCTACCAGATTTTGTGATGTGGTGGCCTCTCATTTGTTAAATAAAGTGGGGCCATTTTCAAAAGGATCTGCAGGACTGACAGTTTGCAGAAGATCTAACAATTGTCACATATTCATAAGGAATCTCTTAAGCCCTTGCGATCATGCAATAACAGTTGATTTTACTTTATTCCCAAGCATAAGAAAAGGGTGGGTCCATTGCTAGGTGTACACACATGGCCATTGTTGATTGGTCAAAGGTATTTGCTAATATAGGAAGATGTTAATAACACTGGTGCTTGGTAAGAAACTTTTACATGTTCGCTTGTCAGCTATTGTGACGTGGACATTCCTGATTGGTCAAAGCAAAGTGGGGCTAGTTAATTAAGGTGTCAATAGTGAAGGGAAGATCTAATGGTTGTCGCATGTTTGCAAAGGATCTTTTCAAGCCTTGCAATCATGTGACAGTCGTTGATTTGGTATCAAGGCCACGGTGCCTTACTTTATGTCTAGTCATGAAGGGAAAGTGACAGTGACCGTCTGATGGAGGATCTAATGATGGAGATGAATCCAAGCTATCAAGTGGGTCCTGGATGATGTGATTAAAGGATTACCGTCGATGCATATTGATCGAACGGTTGTCGCATGTTCGCATATATTTCTTTTAGGCCTTGCGATCATGTGACAACCATTAGATTATCTTTTAAAGAAGATCAACGGTCCAAATTCAAACTTGAAGCACAGTTGGTGCAAAATTCAATTTTCCCGTTGAGCGATGACAGTTCAATTTTTCAGAGAAGTAATGGTAGGATCATGTGAAGTAAACTGCTAAAAGGACTAATTTTTATTGCTAATATAATGAAGATTTATGCTTTATTAGAAACCATAAGAAGATAAAAGTTTGCAGAGAATTGGGCTAGATGATTTGTAGAGACTGGTTGTCGTTTCCTGAGAAATTTGAAGAAAAGGTTGGTGAATATTTGCACATTCTTTTCTTGTTAAAAGCATTATAATTCTATCATGTTTCTTTTGTACAAACTATATAAAATTTTCAAACCCTAAAATGTCATCCAAAAAGGAATTATCTGGTGAAACTGATTACATTAAGAGGGGTCTACATGAGGACTTGTTACAATTATTACCCAAGTCAACAACAAATTTGGTTAAAAACAAGAGATTGACACCAAAGGAACCTAGGGTAAAGGTAGCAGATGGCTTGTATGACAGGGAATTATATAAGGGATGCTAAGATTGGCACACTCAATGCAACTAGTGCTTCTGATATCACCGATTTAGCACTATTCAAAGTAGGGTTTAGCTAGAGAAATGCCCCTCCTCCTAACATCAATATATGGCAGTATGACCTAGGAAAGCTTATGGTCCTCAACATGTTCATAGATGCAGATTTGATGTTTCAAGTTGCAAAAAATTATGACCCAATTACTAGAATTATCAAGGATGCTAAAGGAAACTTGTTGTTAAATATCTCTTCTGAAGAAATTAGGAAGGTTTTCAAGCTGACTGAACCCTCCAATGACCTAGAAAAAATTGATTTTGATAGTCTCATTAATTTTGATAAATGCTTTGTGGCCAGAGTAAGGAAATTATTTGTACATGAAAACCCAAGGATCCCAACTACCTTAGCTGAACTTGTCAGGCCAAAGAAATTTTCCAAGGACCTCAAAATTGTGCATAATTAGGGCGATTTAATTTTTTACCCTATTTCTACTGTCATCAAACTATATGGTTTTAAAGGGGGCCCTTTCATATTACCATACTAGGTGCCCCTCAAGATTGGTATTACAGAATTTATTAGACAGTTGGGGGATATTGAAAAGAAAACTCTAACAAGAAAAGGTAGGGGAACTTTGTTCCTAAATATTACAGTTGGACACTAGTTTATAATCAAAAAGGGTGGCTGGCTTCATATGGATCAAGTCTTGGCACCGTATCATATGGCCACTTCAACTATTAGGACAATAGACCTAGAGGGCTTTTACAATGAAATGTTCAAGGTAAGGGTCAGGTGTTCCTTGATAGATCATTTTTTTAACTTCCCTGAGGATATCATCAGAAATATCCCAGATATACAAGACCAAGAAATCAGAAAAGAAAAATGGATGGTCTACAAGAAGACCTTGGAGTTTGTCCAGTAGTTTAATCAGGGGTACGATCCCCTAAAGAGCATAAATCCCATGGGTAAGAAGATAGATACCCTTATGGATCATTTTCTGGAGATTTATCAAACCTTAAATGAGAAGAAGGAGATAGCCATGAAGGATAACCCAGAGAAGGCTGAGTCATTATTAAGAAATCCTACATTTGCAAAAGTATTACCCCCAGGTAGGTACATGGTCCAGAAGAAAGATAGTTACAATGTAATAGTACTAGATCCTAAAAATAAATAAAAAATAAAGGAAAAAGAGGATATCCCTTCTACATCACAATGGGTGGAGAAAAACAAGGAGGTCAAGTGGAGGTTCCAGACTCACCTCAGGATCAACCAGCTGAAAATCTTCTTGATTCCCCACTTCCCACCAAGAGACAAAAGCTAGAAGAAAGGCCTCAACATGTGGAGGAAGTTTACTATCCTTCTCAATCACCTCTGAACATCATGGATGATCAAGAGGTCACAAAACAGGTGCAATAGTTGGGATCTCTAGATCAAATTTTCATGACCTATGAGGAAATAAATGAGAGGGTGCTAGAACTGCCAAAAGAACCTGAATTAGATCTAATAGTGGGAGAGATGGTAGGCACAGAATTGGACCCAATAATCAAGCAAGCATGTGATGAATTCTTAGTTGATGATGCCTTTGTAAAGGCTAGAGTATTCATGCAATTTCTATGGAAATTGAACATCAATCAATTTGAAGAAACATGTGAGAAAAGGCATGAGGAGAATCCAAACAAGGACCTCAAGATCATAGAGGATGAGGTAAGAAAAGAAATGATAGATAGATTTGAGAAAATCACTCCAGAACAAGGGAGAGACTTGGTGAGAAACTCATGAGTGCTTATCCTTCCTGAATGGGATATAGCTAATGCAATGGTCCTAGATGTTGTCAAAAACCAAACCACACCTATTCATAAGACCAAGGAGGAGGCAGAATAGGTCATCAAGGGAGTCACTTTCAATAATGACCATTAGGCCTTGGTCTTGTGGTTGCTGAAGAAAAATGGAAACAACAAGACAAAACAAATTACTAGGGCTGATCTTACTGGTAGCTTGATAGTCAAAAGGGTTACTGACACTTCTATAGTTGAGGCATTAGGCATGGTGGTAGCAATGACTCAACTAACACAAAGAGTGGCAGAAAAAGAGGCCAAGGAAAAGGAAGAGCTCACACTGAGATTGGAGACAGTGTAGAAAGCTTATGGGGATTTGAGACAGAGCATATATGAGAAAGACACATTAATTGTAGACTTGAAGAAGAGGTTAGGTGAGCAGGGCCCAATTCAGGCAACATGGAAATTGAAAATTTCTTCTTCCCCTGTGGGACCTTCTTCTTCAAGCCCAATAATTGAATAACACCTCTCCCCTCTGCCCACTTCTACAGGTGATGAAGATGTTGGAAACAATTGTCTGAAGGAGATTGTTGGATACAATTGTTTAAATATGTATTGTCCTTGATGTCACACAATGTCATATTATATATCAATTCTATGTGTCTACCGAGCTCAGTCGGTCAGCTAAGTATCTACCGAGTTCTCTCGGGTGTCAAAGGAAGTATGACAGAAGTTAGTGTTAACCGAGCTTCCTCGGTTATCAAAGAAAAGTTAGTATCTACTGAGTTCACCGAGTAACACTATATCTACCAAGTCTCTAGTATTTACCGAGTTTGAAACTATGACCGAGTGGTTAGTATGGACTGAGCCTCCACTTCTACCAAGTGCATGATGATGTTGAGATGCAGTGGACACCGAGGATCAGAAAGTCACCGAGTTAGTTTGCAGTAACCGAGTAACAATATTTGGGCCGACTCAGTAATACTTGTGTTTACTTGTTTAAGAGCCGATGACCAGTGAAGGATTTTTGTGAATAAAGTTTGTTTATTCCAGCCGACCGTTGTAATAGTTGAAATGATTATTTGTGCCGACTTGACAAACTAAATAATCAATCTGAATGATATATATATAGTCGGTCTAGAAGAAAAGATTGTGAGCATGGGAAAAATATGAAAATCAATTGGAGGCAGATATGTGTGAATTGTGAAGGATTATCAGATATCCTTGAGGACCAGCAAAGATATATTCGAGCAGAAAGAATCTAAAGTGGAGCAGAATAGAGATCTGTAATCAGCAATTCAGTTGCATCTTGTATAGGTCATTTCACTGTTATTTTCTTATAATTGTAGCAGTGATCTCTAAATCTCTTAACCGAGTTGGTTTAACAACCATATTGTAAATCCTCTAACAAGGTAATAGTTCAGTTGAATTGTTTTAAAGAACTCTTACAAGGCCACTCCTAACAAGGTGATTAAATCCTCTAACCAGGTCACACCTAACAGTGTGTTTTGTAACCTTTTACCGGGTTGGCCTCTAACCGGGCATCACTTCAGAAGAGTGAAAAATAGTAACTAGTTACATTGGTGGTTTTTCCCATATTGGGTTTCCACATTAAATCTGGTGTCTCTTGTGCTCTTGTTGTTTCATTATGCATGTTAATCAGTGATGAATGCTTTAGAACAGTTATAATTAATATACACTGCAAAGACTGAGTTTCAGCATTTCTCTGTATGTTTACCGAGTAACAACAATAAATTATTTAATAAGATATCTAAGGGATCTGTGGTAATATTTTTGTGGTTAACTGATTCACCCCCCCTCTCAGTTACTGCATCTATATTTCCATCAATTGGTATCAAAGCTTTTGGTGCTTGCAGGAAGGGTTTCAAGAACCTAAGCTAAAGATCAAGATGTCTTACAAGAGAGAAATTCCAAAGCTTAACAGAGAAAAAAATTTAGCATGGAAAGGTCTCATGAGACTTCATCTGGCTTCCACTAGTGATTTAGGATGCAAATACATTGATGAAGAATATATAGTTCCTACTGGCATATTAACTATTGAAGACATTGCAGAGAAAAAGAATCATAACACCATGATGATAGACATTGCATCAACTCTTACCTATGAAGAATTTGATGAGATCAAAGACTACACCACTGCTTATGAAATGTGGAACAAACTGAAGAAAATCTATGGTGGTGATGCCAATATGAAAAGAGCCAAAGCAGAAAGTCTAAGAGGACAGTTTGATAAGATGAGTATGAAAGAAGATGAGAATATTGCAAAATATGTTGAAAGAATCAAGGCAAGTGTAAGTGCAATCAGAGCTTCTGGAGGAACAATTACTGATGAAACTGTTATAAGTAAGGTTCTTAGAACTTTACTCCCTATCTATGCAATAAGAGTATCTGCTATTCAAGAAAGAAGATGTGAAGCAAATCGTAATATAACTTTGGATGCTTTAGTGGGAAGATTGACAGCATTTGATTTAGACAACTATGACAACTATGTTCCAACTTCCAAAAATATTGAATCAGCATTTGAGGCCAAGGTTTCACTTAAGAAGGGCAAGAAAATAAAAGAGGTTCAGTCAGAAAGTGATGAAGAATCAGAAGAAAGTTCTGATAGTGATTTTGAAATTGTAGAAGCATTACTTGCAAAGAAATACTCTAAAGGTAGAGGAAAATACAAAGTAAAACTCCCTTAATATATTTTTCATGTGAAGAAATTGGTCATATTGCAGCTAGGTGTCCAAACAAGCAAAGCAAGGATGAGAAGAAAGGTCACAAGTACTATGGAAAAAAGAATTTCAAATCATTCAAGGATAAAGGTAAGGAAACATGTTTTATGGCTAAAGATTCTGATGACAGTGAAGAAGAAATTGTCTTTCTTGTTGTAAAAGATGAATCTGATAATGATGAAGATAAGATGGCACTTGTTTCTCATATAAGAAAAGATGATATATGGATAATAGATAGTGGATGTTCACATCACATGACTGGTGACAAAACAAAATTTGAAAACCTTGAAGACTGTGATGATGGTAATGTAAGATTTGGAAACAATGAACCTTGCTGTATAAAAGGAAAAGGAAGAATCTCACTAACCAAAGAACTTACATGTGATAATGCTTATTGGGTTGAAGGACTAAAGCATAATCTTCTAAGTGTAGCATAGTTAATCAACATCGGTTTCAAAGTTGAATTCATGAATGGCCAAGCAAGACTGCTAGATGACAAAGGAAAGCAAATTGGATCAGGCAAACAAACAAAAGGTAACCTATTTTATCTTGATCTTGGTGAATACTCATGTTTTATTACTCAAATTGAAGAAAGTTGGTTATGGCACAAAAGGTTATGTCATGTAAATTTTGATAACATGGTGAAGATAAGAAAATTCAAGAAAGTAAGAGGCATTCCTATTCTAAAGAAACCTGATATTGGTCTATGTAAAAATTGTCAAATTGGTAAAATGGGAAAGACTAGTTTTAAAAGTAAAAACTATAAGTCTGAAGAGATTTTGGAAATTGTGCATACTGATTTATGTGGACCTATTGGAGTTGAGAGCTATACTGGAGAAAAATTCTTTATTCTCTTTGTTGATGACTATTCTAGAATGATGACTGTTATGTATCTAAGAGAAAAGTCAGAAGCATTTGAGAAATTCAAGTGGTATTTGGCAAGAGTAGAAAAGGAAATAGGAAAAAGAATGAAATGCTTAAGATCAGACAGAGGTGGTGAATTCATCTCCCATGAATTCAATAATTTTTGCATTGAAAGAGGAATTAAAAGATAGGTATCAGCCCCTAGAACTCCTGAACAAAATGGAATAGCTGAAAGAAGGAACAGATCTATCATGGATTGTGCAAGGACTCTAATGATTGAAAAGAACATTGCTATAAAATACTAGAAGGAAGCTATCAGCGCTGCAGTTCATACCTTGAACTGAGTATAGTTGAGAAAAGACACATTCAAAACTCGTTATGAGTTATGGTATGGCTATAAACCTAATGTGAGTTACCTAAAAGTATTTGGCAGCAAGTGTTATATCTTAAAAGAATCTAGAAAAAGCAAATTTGATGTGAAAAGTGATGAAGGAATATTCTTGGGATATTATAGCAAAAGTAAGGCATATAAATGTTTGAACTTGTCTACTCACAAAGTCATAGAAAGTATACATGTGAAAGTTGATGAGTTTGCAGAAAAAAGCAAAAAGGAACCAGAGAATTACAGGAGATTTGTTTACAATGAACTCGATACATTGCCAGATATATCTATCAATAATGAGTTGACTGTATCTACCAAACCCCGTACAGTTACCGAGTCACAAGAAGAAGTTCAAACCGAGTCACAAGGAACTGAGTCTCAGCCTGAAGCTACTGAGCAAACATCTACCGAGCCCGAGCAACCTGAACTTGAAGAGAAAATTCTAGAAGATGACAATGTAACTCATTCAAAAGGCAAGGAACCTATATTGGCCAAGTATGTTAGGAGGCATCATACACCAGATCAGATTATTGGAAACAAATCAGATGGTACCATGACTAGAAGTAAACTAAAAGGTACATGTTTACTTGCTGATTTTGAACCTAGAAATGTGAAAGATGCATTGGAAAATGAAAGCTAGATTAAGGCTATGAATGAAGAAATAGAACAAATAGAAAAGAACAAAACATGGACTCTTGTACCTAGACCTAAAGACAAAAATGTAATTGGAACAAAATGGGTATTCAGAAGCTAGATTAGTATGTAAAGGCTATTCTCAAGAAGAAGGTATAGATTATGGTGAGACTTTTGCTCCTGTTGCAAGATTAGAAGGTGTAAGAAATCTACTTGCTTATGCAGCACATAAAGAATTTAAGGTATATCAGATGGATATAAAATCTGCATTTCTTAATGGAATTCTTGATGAAGAAGTCTACATTGAACAACCTGAAGGCTTCATTGATCCAGACAAAAGGGATATGGTCTGCAAATTACACAAAGCATTGCATGGTCTGAAACAAGCCCCTAGAGCATGGTATGAAAGATTACATAACTATCTTATTTAGATTAATTTCAAAAGAACCAATGATAACAGTAATTTGTACATCAAAGATGGACCAGATAACAAAATTGTTTTGGCAGAAATATTTGTGGATCATACTGTATTTACAGGGAATGATGATCAGTGCAAAGAATTTTCAGAGCAAATGAACAAAGAATTTGAAATGTCTATGTTTGGTTAGATAAAATTCTTTGTTGGTCTTCAAATTCAATAGAGCAAGAATGGTATCTACATTACTCAGTCTAAATACATTAAGGAAATACTTAAGAAGTCTGGTATGGAAGATTCAAAACCAGTTGGTACACCCATGTGTACTGGACTGAAGCTTACCAAAGATGATGATTCAAAAGAAGTAGATCAGACCTTATATAGATCCATGATTGGAAAATTGCAATATGTAGTGCATACAAGACCTGATATTGCCTTAGTAGTTGGTATAGTAGCAAGATTCTCAGCAAAACCCAGAGAAAATCATATGATGGAAATCAAAAGAATCTTGAGGTACTTGAAAGGAACTGAAGAATATGGTTTGTGGTATAAATTTGGAGGCAATCTGGACTTAAAAGTATTTACTGATGCTGATTGGGCAGGAAACATTGATGACAGGAAAAGTACAAGTGGTGGAGCATTTTTTCTTGGCAAAAGATTGATATCTTGGACTAGTAAAAAGAAAAATCGCACATCCCAATCCACATCTGAAGCAGAATATGTTTCTGTTGTAGTAAATTGCTCTAATATTGTTTGGTTTAAATAGTTATTGGAAGGCATGAAGGTTGAGATCAAAGAACCAGTTGTTATGTTTTGTGATAATACATGTGCAATTAACATTTCAAAAAATCCAGTAATGCATTCCAAAACCAAGCACATTGCTATTACATATCACTTTGCCAGAGAATTAGTGCAGGACAAGGAAATCAGACTGGAATATGTTCATACAAAAGAGCAAATTGCAAATATATTCACCAAACCATTACCTAAGGATGCATTTTTGTATCTCCGTGGTAAGTTAGGGGTTATTCCCCTATCCGAGGCTCACTAAATAAAGTTTTAGTGATGCATCAGCCAGAGCATGTTGAAAATCAATAAGTTGATGTAGCATATTCAAGCAATCATTGCATATGAATCAATACTTGAGGTACATTGGTATACACTGGCAGTATGTGAGTTATCTTTGGCATGTGTTGTCAAAGAGGGAGAGTTTGTTGTCAATTCAAGAGAAATTTCTAAGAAGAATTTGAGAAGTTAAGAAGGAGAGTTTTCAGTCGAGAAGATAGTTTGCTGACAGAGGGAGATATGAATCAGAATGAAGCTAAGGATATATTCCTTATTCTATGTTTTCTGTGAAATTTCATTATGCTATGACATATTGTGTTTCCATCAATGCCGGAGAGGGAGATTGTTGGAAACAATTGTCTGAAGGAGATTATTGGATACAATTGTTTAAATATGTATTGTCCTTGATGTCACACAATGTCATATTATATATCAATTCTATGTGTCTACCGAACTCAGTCTGTCAGCTAAGTATCTACCGAGTTCTCCCGAGTGTCAAAGGAAGTATGATAGAAGTTAGTGTTAACTGAGCTTCCTCGGTTATCAAAGAAAAGTTAGTATCTACCGAGTTCACCGAGTAACACTATATCTACCGAGTCTCCAGTATTTATCGAGTTTGAAACTACGACCGAGTGGTTAGTATGGACCGAGCCTCCACTTCTACCGAGTGCATGACGATGCCAAGTAATGCAGTGGACGCTGAGTATCAAAAAGTGACTGAGTTAGTTTGCAGTAACTGAGTAACAATATTTGGGCCGACTCAGTAATACTTGTGTTTACTTGTTTAAGAGCTGATGACCACTGAAGGATTTTTGTGAATAAAGTTTGTTTATTCCAGCCGACCGTTGTAATATTTGAAATTATTATTTGTGCCGACTTGACAAACTAAATAATCAATCTGAATGATATATATATATATATATAGTCGGTCTAGAAGAAAAGATTGTGAGCATGGAAAAAATATGAAAATCAATTGAAGGCAGATATGTCCAAATTGTGAAGGATGATGAGATATCCTTGAGGACTAGCAAAGATATATTTGATCAGAAAGGATCTAAAGTGGAGTAGAATAGAGATCTGTAATCAGCAATTCAGTTGCATCTTGTACAGGTCATTTCACTATTATTTTCTTATCATTGTAGCAGTGATCTCTAAATCTCTTAACCGAGTTGGTTTAACAACCATATTGTAAATCCTCTAACAAGGTAACAGTTCAGTTGAATTGTTTTAAAGACCTCTTACAAGGCCACTCCTAACAGGGTGATTAAATCCTCTAACCAGGTCACACCTAACAGTGTGTTTTGTAACCTTTTACCAGGTTGGCCTCTAACTGGGCATCACTTCAGAAGAGTGAAAAATAGTAACTAGTTACATTGGTGGTTTTTCCCATATTGGGTTTCCACATTAAATCTGGTGTCTCTTGTGCTCTTGTTGTTTCATTATGCATGTTAATCAGTGATGAATGCTTTAGAACAGTTATAATTAATATACACTGCAAAGACCGAGTTTCAACATTTCTCTGTATGTTTACCGAGTAACAACAATAAATTATTTAATAAGATATCTAAGGGATCTGTGGTAATATTTTTCTGGTTAACTGATTCACCCCCCCTCTCAGTTACTGCATCTATATTTCCATCAAAAGACATAGAAAAAAGAGAGAAACAAAGATATGAGAAGAAAATAAAGGACACAATCCTACATTTTGATGCTAATGTAAAACCAAGAGAAGTTTATAGAGTTGCTAAGTAGTTATCTGACATTTTGATTTCTTTTAAGAAAGAGATAGTTACTATAGACCCAATTTTGGAAAGGTGGACTGCTAGAAGGGATAAACTAAAGTCCTTCTTTGATTTGATTAAAGATCAATATATTGTTGATATACAAATGACAAATACGTATAAATTTTTTAAGGACCTTTTTGAGTTTGAGGTAAATAGAGAAAATCTAAAAAGAAAAGCAAAAATCTTAAGGGCTAGATACTTCCAGGACAATTTTCAAATGTTTTCGAGTCTTGTCAAAATAGATGGAGTTATAAAGGACATGGATGAGTGGTTAGAACAGATTGATGAGGAAGTGACAACTAAAATAGACACCATTTTGGGTATAGAAGATAATACCCCCTTTGTACAACTAATTGAAATACTGCAAGATGTTAGAATACACTTCACTAAGGTGAAAATTGAGGTGCACCAAGTAGTTGCTGATTGGAACAAATTGCTACCAAAAAGAGATGAAGTTTTTTCCTTTCATTGGCCAAGTGAGGAAACTTATACATCTTGGGAAACAACATATCTTGTTGAAGGTGCCAAAGAAGAAGAGACATCCATTGAAGAAGCAACAAGTGGTAGTGCGCCAACCCCTTGAAAGCAAAGCAAGTAGTGATGGGAGCCTCAAATAGTTAAGAGAGCATGGATGCTACACCTGGTAGAAGTTGAACTGACTTTGGGACTTGTTGCAAATTTTGGCGCTCATCTCTACAAACCCCTTTTGTAAAATTGTAACAAGAGGGTGTTATATTTGCCTTTTTTGTCTTATGTGGTGAGCACTTTTTGTCCTTTATAAGAAAGATATGAAGCTTCTATGCAATCCTTATTTTCTATAAAAGGATTACCAGGATCATTTTGTAGGGACCGAAACTTGAACATTCTTACTAATAAGTTTTGAGTCTAGGATACAGTAGACTGTATTAGGCAAGTTTTTTGTAAGGAGCAATATTGCTGGTTCAATTAAATATCTAGAAAGTTACATTTTAAAGCATTTTGTATACATGATATTGATATAACATTTGAATAAAATCCAAAGTTTACATCTCTCCATTGTGTATTTCTCTTGAGTTATGAATTGAAGTTCATTGCATGGATAAATTCTGTGTATATGTTAATATTCTTTAGCTCTAATCCAGGATCAAATTAAATAAGCTTTTGATATGACATAAATTCTTTAAGTCTTGCATAAGGTTACAAGTAAGTATTGTGAATTTAGGAGTCCTTTTATAAAATCCACCATAGGGTGATTAGTATTTTTAGGGAATAAAGAAAATCAAAGTTCAATATATTTTGTTCATGTGTCACAATTTTGCAGTGAGGGTGTCAACCAATGGATAAGGTACTGGTCAACAATGGACCTATTTTATAAGAAATCAGTGCTTAAAAGGTTTTATTTGTACTCCTAACAATTTGATATAAATCTATCAATATTATTAAAGTGACTTGCAAAGTAGTATTCCACCTAATGATAATGGAGAATCAATGAAATGAATGGTCATCATTTAATATTTTCTTATCATTTATCTGTTGTTATGAAATCCAGTATGTTATTATTGAAGTAAGGCTTGTTGTTACTAGATTAGGAGTACCCTCCTTGGTTTTGCAGAGCTAGAAGTGCAGAGGGAAGTCTTGTCCCTATAGTTGGTCCAATCATCATAGAATTCCATATTTGGATCTAACCCATCCTAAAACCCTATATATGTATTGGTTTCTTTTAAAAGCATAAAGTCTAGTTTGAGGAACCAACACCTCCAAAGGTGGTGAATTATCCTTTGAGGAAAACAACTAATCTCCTAAAAATCTCTATTCTACAATACTTGACTAAATGGATTATACTAAAGACTGAAACGTAATATTTTGAAATAAAGATTTAACGATCTACAAACTACAAATGAACTAACATGTCAGTTTCCAATTAAAGATTAGATCAGTGCCTTCTAAATACTTGGGCTATAGAGTCATAAAAATTTCAATCCTATGTACTATCAAAGACAGTTTTTAAAAATGTGCTTTAATAATACAAGACCATCACTTCACAGGCTTCCACTTGACTTATAATTTAAATCAATCTACACAACTAATCCTATTGAATTTAACTCAAATTAAGAGACCAATAAGAACAATGGAAGGTTCACAGACCATACAATTGATACTTGAGTTGTATATATTAACTTTGAATTGCAATATTTAGGGAATAGAACACAGTGAAACACTCTATTTAATAGAATATATGAAAGACTAATTGAAAACATATAACTTATAACCACAAATAAAAAGAAGAGTACTTATCTTTGTTAATGTTGAAAAAATAGTACATTAGAGCTCATATTGCAATTGTGAATGAATTATATCTTATGAAAATATGAATTGTATTATGTCTCTTTACATTTTATATTATGTAAATATATGTTTTTTAGTGGCTTTCACACCTCTTTAGGGTGAAAGGACACAACCCTTATTACAAAGTATTTTGAAAAACAATAAACTAACTAAAAATAACTACCTAACTTTCAGATTTGGGTCTAGTTGAAAACCCAAAACACCTTGTGTAAAGCTAAGATGTTTATTGGAGATAGGAAATTCGATTTCCCAACTAGGTCTATTTTAGATTTTTAAAATTTGATCGTCTTCAGCCTTTGTCGATGTCATCTTTGCAGAAGGTCAAAATTCCAGTATTTTTGGAAGGCTTTGATCACATAATTTTGATTGTTCCTGTCATAGAGCTTCCTTTCTTAATCCCTCAAGTTTTAATTGAAAATTTATATAATTATTTATCCCATTTCATGTACTCTATCATTAATTATTTGGCATGGAAATTAAGAGGTCATTTTTTAGGGTTTTATCACTATATAGGACTCCAAATTTTGCCCAAAATTTAGAGCTCCAAAACCTCACATGCTTTGCCATCACACATTCCCTTCATATTGTATCCATTGGTTTTTCAATGCTAGGTAGGTCTCTTACTACCTTTACATTACTTATCTTTAGTATGTTGTCAAAATTGATATGACATAATCTTTTGTGCCACAACCAACTATCATCTACCTTAGAAACAAAAAATCTTGCTTCAGGATTAAGCTGAAAAACATTACCTTTAGTCTTTGAACCTGATACAATCATTTCTCTTTCCTTGTTATTAATGATGCACTTGATGTCTTTGAATTCCAACTGATATCCTTGTTCAAGCAACTGTCCAACACTCAATTGGTTATGTTGCAAACCATCAACATAAAGAGCATCATCAATGATGTTCTTTCCATCCAAGGTGATGGGTCCTCTACCTATGATAGGTTTAGGAGTGTTATCATCAAATCTAACCATGTCGCCTTTGTACCTATCTAGATGTACAAATCTATCTTTGTCTCCTATCATGTGATGTGAGCAACCGTTGTCAATGATCCAATCTATCCTGATGTCTGCTTGTGAAATTAGTGCTAACTCTTGTGTTTTCTTTTCATCTTCAAGAGAAATGAATCCTATTTCAACTTGTACTGAATCTTGATCTGATACTCCATCTTCAGCATAATAATATTCTTTTGTATACTTAGGTTTGTAGTTAGATTTAAACTTCTTGACTCTTGTAGGACACTTAGATGCAAAGTGACCAATCTTATTACATGAAAAGCATTTGAATGGTAATTGACCTTCATATTTTCCTTTTCCTTTCTTTTCTCTTTAGCAATCATAGCAATGAAATCATCTAGTGCTTTCTCTTCATCATCATCATCAAAATTACCAGAAGTGTTCAAGGATTTCTTACCATGGACTAAGGCTTTGAAGTTTGTTTCAATTTTGGGTTCTATCTTCAAACTTGATATCTCAAATGTTGCAATCTTGTTGATTAAGGTCTCTCTTTTGAAATTTTGTGAAAACTTTGTAGTCTCATCAAGGATATTTATCTTGCTTTCATATTATGGTGTCAAAGTAGTCATCAACTTATTGATTATGTCTTCTTCTAAAATTTCTCCACCATTATTTTTTATTCCAGCAACTGCTTCATTAATCCTTTGATTGTAGGCTCTAATGTTCTCTTCAGGTAGCATCTCCACTATATTGTACTTTTTCTTCCATGTCTTTCTACGTGCATTCTTGGCTTGGATGTCTCCTTCAAGCATGTCTTCTAGATACTTCCAAATCTTGTAGGCTTTATCTAGTTTCTAGATCTCTGAAAACTCACTTTCAAACAAGGTGCTGATAAGGGCTTCTTTGGCAATAACATTTGAAGTGAAAATATCCTTTTGCTTAAGAGTTGCATCTTCCTTTGCAAGATCTGATAAAGAGGGAATCTCAACTTCTTTAGTAGAAACTTCAAAAATCTCAAAGGCAATGCACTACAAATGTGTCATCATTTTTTTCTTCCAGTCTAGATAGTTCTCTCCATAAAACTTAGGACTTTCTCTTCTAAAGAATGCCATCTGATCAACCTCAAGTTGTTAAACTTTATCTCCGAGGCACTTGGCTCTAATACCAATTGTTAGGAATAGTCTCAAGAGATAACTGAGAGGGGAGGGGGGGTGAATCAGTTATCTACAAGATTCAATTCTTTATCCAATTAAGTATAGAAGAATATTAAGCATAAACACAATATAAGAACACTTAACTCAACACCACAATTTTGGTTACGGGGAAACCCAAATAGGTAAAAACCTTGGTGGGAATTAGCACCCACTAGGAACTACACTAGATTATTATGATCCTTGTTAGAAGATCTGACAACCCTATTAGGAGTTGATCTTTACAATGCATTAAGTATAGTGACCTAGTCAAGGGTCAAACCCTGTTAGGAGTCTTTTATAATTAACCCTGTTAGGGGTGAGGACACACTATTCGGGAGCACACTGCTCAAAGGGGTGAAGGATGCAACCTTCCGTTTAATAGATACACACTATATCTAGATTTGTGAACTATGAGGTAGACCTTTTGTCTTGATCAGTTCCAACGAATAGAATACACTTTCTTCTTAGTCACATAGGCCTTCTTCTGATGGCACAATACTTCACACTCTTTGCTCTTCTCTATTCTTTCAACTAACTGCCTATAAATTTCTTCCTCTAAATGATATAATCAAGTCAGCCTATTAGAACCATCTTGAAATCATATTAGAGAAACAAAAAAACTCTCCAATAACATCTCAGTCAGCTCTACTAAGCATGCAACACAAATTAGGACCGCACAACTCTATATGAGTAGACGCGTCACTTCACACAGTTGGCTCCACCAAATTAAGTCAAAATTTATTCTCATGTTGAATTACTTCATGCACTCTAAATCAAACATCCTTAACTCTTCTCTCAACTCTAGTCCAAGAATGCATACCGAAATGATAAGCGCAACTAAAACAATAATATAAACACTGTCGGCTCTACTAGATAAACTCAAGAAAATGTAACAGTCAATTGGAGACTTCGTCACTCAACCTGTACTGCACATATGACTATGCATCCATGAACATAGCATCATACATATGTCTACAACATAAATATAAACATGCACGAATCTACTCCAACTATACTGCAAATCACATACATAACTCTTCCTGGGACCTGTCAGGAACACTCACTAATACAAACAATTGTATTACTATCTTCTATCAGGCTTCCATGCATGATGCTTAACATATGTTTTCATCAATGAAAAATATATTGTCAGCAACTTGGCTTGCTAGAAAATATCCAACAATTACCCCAGGGTACAATCTTACCCCAAAAAGTCATCCTTGACCTGCATAGTATTAGGAATAGTCCCAAGAGATAACTGAGAGGGGGGGGTGAATCAGTTATCTACAAGTTTCAATTATTTACCAATTAAGTGTACTTAAACATAAGCATAAACACAATGAAAGAAAACTTGAACACAACACCAATATTTTGGTTACAGGGAAACCCAAATAGGTAAAAACCCTAGTGGGAATTGACACCCACTAATATTCTATACTAGTGTATTATGATCCTTGCTAGAATATCCTTAACCCTGTTAGGAGTTTCTTTAGAATATTTTTGTACAGTAGACCTGGTTGAGGGTTGAACCCTAGTAGGACTCTTTTACAATAGTCCCTGTTAGGGGAGAAGATGCACTATCCAAGAGCACACTGCTCAAAGGGGTGAAGGCTACAACCTTTTGTTTAACAAATACACACTATATCTAGATCCTGATGAGCTATGCTTTGACCTGCTATCTGGATCAGTTCCAATGTATAGCACAAATACTTTTCTTGGTCACATAGACCTTTGTTTGATGGCTCAACACTTCGCACACTCTGCTCTACTCTTCTTGTCAACCATGAACCACACTTCAGCAATCACAAATGACTGCATATAAATATCTTTCCTCTAAATGATATAATCAAGTCAACCTATTAGAACCACCTTGAAATCATGTTAAAGAAGTCATAACAAACTCCAATAATAATTTAGTCAGCTCTACTAAGTACACAACTCATTCTGGGACCTATCCAATAAGATAATTGTAGACGCACGCTACACACTATTGGCTCTACCAAAAGAATAGGATCTTTCTCCTAAAGCTGAATTACCTCATGCGCTCTTAACCAAATATTTCTAACTCTTCTCCAAGCTCTAATCCAAGGGTGCATACCCAAATGATAGGTGCAACTCCAGAACCAATATAATCTCTGTTGGCTCTTCTGAACAAATACAAGAAACTGCTACTGGTGAATAGAGACTGCATAACTTTACTTCTACTAAACATAAAACTATGCATCCATGAATGTATTAACACTAACATGTCTTCATCACATATCCAAGGGTGCAAGGCTTCATGACAACTGTATAGACAACCATTCACAGAACATTGTCTGTTACTCTGTCAGGAACACTACTGATAAAAACTATAATATAACTATCTGTACTAATAGTCAACCTTTGCATCCATGATATCAAGTTGATAACATGTCCATGCTTCATATATATAAATCTTGCTACATAAGTCTTCTGCACATGCTACTTACCATATGTTGTCATCAATGACAAACATACAGTCAGCACTGGCTTGCTGGCAAATCTCCAACAATCTCCCCCTTTGGCATTGATGGAAACATATGGAATTAAAAACCACCACCAATCTAATGAGAAATTATTTTATAACATTCTCCATTTCCTCATCAAAACTCCCCCAAAGATGAATCCTCCATTTGCTGCAATATTCTTTAATATTCTCCATTTCCTCAACTGAACTACTTCCAAAACTAAATACTACTCCCCATTATTAGATTACTCCTACTTTGCTTCTATTTTTCATGACTCTGTATATTACTCCCCCTTTGACATCAATGGCAAAAGGGTGCCAATCAGTTTAAGCACCGATACTACTTCTGAGGTAGAGTAGTCAACCTTCTATCAGTCCCTGAGGACTGATGCCTTTTCTTCTTTCTTCTAAGCACAATCAGGGAAGGGAATTACTCCCAACTTCTCCCTAAGATACTCAAAAGTATCCTTAGGCAAGGGCTTTGTGAATATGCCTGCCAACTATTCTTTAGTATTCACATAATCCAACTTGACTTCTTTCTCTGCCACTTTCTCTCTTAGGAAGTGATACTCGATCTCAATGTGTTTTGTCTTTGCATGCATCACAGAGTTCTTAGACATATTTATAGTGCTAGTGTTATCACAATAAATAAAAATAGGATAACCAATCTAAATTTCAAATTATTTTACCATTTTCTTGATCCAAACAATTGTAGAACAATTCAGCGCTGTTGCAACATACTTCGCTTCTTCTATTGACTGAGAAATACAATTTTGCTTCTTGCTTGTCCAAGTGACAAGTCTATCACCAAGAAACATTGCTCCACCCGATGTACTCTTTCTATCATCAATGCATCCTACCCAATCAGCATCAGTATATACATGAAGCTCAACATTTTCTGAATTAGGATACCATAGACCATAATCTATAGTGCCCTCTAAATATCTAAATATTCTCTTTACTACCATGAGGTGAGTTTTTTTAGGCTCTTCTGCAAATCTTCCAACTATGCCAACTACATTGGAAATATCAAGTCTATTTTGAGTAAGATATATGAGTTTACCAATCATAGACTTGTACAATGTTGTATCTACTACTGGTGAGTCATCTTCTTTTGTAAGCTTGCATCCAGTGATCATAGGTGTTCCTACTGGCTTGAAATCATCCATCTTGAATTTCTTCAGTACTTCTTTCACATACTTGGACTGATTAATAAAAATTCCTTTTTCTATCTATTGCACATTTAGTCCCAAAAATTATTTGATAGGACCAATCATACTCATCTCAAATTCACTTTGCATTTATTTGGAAAATTCTTCACTTAGTTTGTCATTACCTCCAAAGATAATGTCATCAACAAATATAGCCACAAGAAGTAGTCCTTCAGATGTCTCTCTTATAAACAAGTTACAATCTGCAGCTCCTTTCTTGAATCCAATATTTGTTAGGTATCCATCAAGTCTCTCATACTATGCTCTAGGGGCTTGCTTTAGTCCATAGAGGGCTTTCTTCAATCTATATACCATATCAGGTCTATCTGATAGAGTGAATCCTTTTGGCTGCTCAATGTATACTTCTTCTTTTAGTTCACCATTCAAGAATGCTGACTTAACATCCATCTGATAGACTTTGAAGTTTTTGATTATTGCAAAAGCTAAAAACAATTTAATAACTTCTAATCTACTGAATGGTGCAAAAGTGTCTGAATAGTCAATACCTTCTCTTTGCGCATATCCCTTACATACTAATCTTTCTTTGTTTCTTACTACTGTACCATCTTCATTCCTCTTATTTTTGAATATCTATTTTGTTCCAATCACATTCTTATCACTAGGTCTTGGGACCAGTTCCCAAGTATCATTCTTGATAATCTAATCTAGTTCTTCTTTCATAGCATCATGCCAATCTGAATCTTTACATGCATCTTCAACACTTAAAGGTTCAATCTGAGATAGTAAACATACCACTTCACTGCTTGTAGAACTCTTGGCTTTTGATCTTGTTGTGACTTTTTTTCTTCGATCTCCAATGATGTCATCCTTAGAGTGATATCTAGAGGGAAACTTTGGAACTTTAGGTGATGCTATCTCATTAGCCTTTGAAGTTTCTGCTTCACTTTTTTTAGGGTCATTGAATAACACATCAATGCTATCAAACATCTCTTAAACAATTGTCTCACTAGTGGAAGGTTTGGGTTCTTCTTCAATCATAGGTGAGTAATCATGATATCTTTCTTGAACCATAAACTTTTCATCAATCTTAACATGAGCACTTTCAATAATCTTATTTAACCTTAAATTGTAACATCTATAAGCTTTTCTTTTAGTAGAGTAACCAAGAAAAATACCTTCATTGCTTCTTGCATCAAACTTGCCTACTGCTTCATTCCTCTTGATGTAGCACTTGCTTCCAAAGATTCTAAAGTATTTTACTGTGGGTACATTACCAAACCATAGCTCATATGGTGTTTTGTCAGTGTTGGGTCTTAGTTGAATTCTATTGATAGTATTTAGTGCATCTCTCCAATAGGTGTGTGCAACTTTTCCTTCAATCATGATGGTGCGCGCTGTATCAAGGATGATCCTATTCCTTCTCTCTACAATTCCATTCTATTGAGGAGTTCTAGGTGCACTCAACTGTCTCTTTATGCCATGTTCTTCATAGTACTCATAGAATCTATCAGAGGTGAATTCTCCTCCTCTATCCGATCTCAAACATTTAATCTTAAGTCTAGGTTCATTCTCAACCTTAGCCTTGAATATCTTGAATTTTTCAAATGCTTCTAACTTATCTTTCAAGAAAGCAACCCACATCATTCTAGTATAATCATCAACAAATAAAATGAAATACCTTTCACCATAGTATGATCTTTTTTGAGTTGGTCCACATAGGTCTATGTGAATTAGATCCAACTTGTTCTCTGCTGAATTGTGCTTTCTCTTGAATGAGTTTATCACATGCTTTCTGACCACACATTCCCTGCATATGGTATCAAATGGTTTTTTTATGCTAGGTAGATCTCTTACTACTTTTACATTGCTTATCTTTACTATGTTATCGAAATTGATATGATAGTCTTTTATGCCACAACCATCTGTCATCAGCTTTAGCAACAAAACAACTTGCTTCTTAATTGAGTTGGAAAACATTACCTTTAGTCTTTGAGCCTGATGCAATCATAACACCATCCTTGTTATTAATGATGCACTTGTCATCTTTGAACTCCACCTGATAACCTTTTCCAAGTAACTGCCCAACACTAAGAATGTTATGTTTCAAACCATCTACATATAGAACATCCTCGGTATTATTCTTTCCATCCAATGTGATAGCTCCTCTACCAATGATAGGTTTAGGGTTGTTATCTCCAAACCTAACCATGCCACCATTGCATTTGTCCAAATGAACAAATCTATCTTTATCACTTGTCATGTGATGTGAACAACCACTGTCTATAATCCAGTCTGTCCTTATATCAACATGTGAAATAAATGCTAGTTCTTGTTCCTCTTTTTCATCTTCATGATATGTCTTATTATTCATTTTTTTTATAATAGCAATGAATCCAATTTCTTCTTCAGCTGAATCATCATCTGAAACTCCATCTCTAGCATAGTAACATTCCTTAGAGTATTTAGGCTTGTAGTCATTTTTAAATTTCCTAGTTCTTAAGGGACACTTAGATGCAAAGTGACCAATCTTATTACATGAAAAGCATTTGAATGGAAATTGTCCTTCATATTTTCATTTTCCTTTCTTTTCTCTTTTAGCAATCATAGCAATGAAATCATCTAGAGTTTTCTCTTCATCATCATCATCAAAATTACCAGAATTGTTTGCAGATTTCTTACCATGGATTGTAGCTTTGAAAGTTGTCTCACTTTTAGGTTCTGTCTTTAATCTTGAAATCTCAAAAGCTAAGATTTTTCTAATCAAGGTCTCTCTTTTGAAATTTGATGTAAGCTACATGGTCTCATCAAGGATATTGATCTTGTTTTCATATTCTGGAGTGAGAGTAGTCATCAATTTATCCATAATGTCTTCCTTTGAGATTTCTCCACCATTGTTCCTGATTCCAGCAATTGCTTCATTGGTCCTTTGATTGTAAGCTCTGATGTTTTCTTCAGGCAGCATCTCTAAGGCATTGTATCTTTTCTTCCATGTCTTTCTGTGTGCATCCTTTGCTTGTTTGTCTCCTTCAAATATGTCTTCTAGGTACTTCCATATTTAATGAGTTGTATCTACCTTCTTTATTTCTGAGAACTCACTATCAGATAGGGTAATGATAAGGGATTCTTTGGCTATTGCTCTCTAATGAAACAATTCCTTTTTTTTTTTAGTAGCATCATCCTTTACAAGGTCTTCTAAGGTAGGGATCTTGACTTCTTTGATAGTTACATCAAAAACTTCAAAAGAAACACATTGCAAATGAGTCACCATCTTGTTCTTCCAATCAAGATAATTCTCTCCATCAAACTTAGGACTTTCTCTTCTGAAGAATGCCATCTGATCAACCTCAAGTTGTTAAACTTTCTCTCTGAGTCACTTGGCTCTAATACCAATTGTTAGGAATATTCCCAAGAAATAACTAAGAGGGGGGGGGGGGTGAATCAATTATCTACAAGTTTCAATTCTTTACCAATTAAGTATACTTAAACACTTAAACATAAGCATAAACACAATGAAAGAAAAATTTAACACAACACCAATATTTTGGTTACGGGGAAACCCAAATAGGTAAAAACCCCAGTGGGAATTGACACCCACTAATATTGTGTACTAGTGTATTATGATCCTTGTTAGAAGATCCTTAACCCTGTTAGGAGTTTCTTTACAATATATTTAGTACAATAGACCTGGTCAAGGGTCAGACCCTATTAGGGGAGAGGACACACTGTCCAAGAGTACACTGCTCAAAGGGGTGAAGGCTACAACCTTCTATTTAATAGATACACACTATATCTAGATCTTGGTGAACTGCACTTTGACCTGTTGTCTCGATCAGTTCCAATGTATAGCACAAATACTTTACTTGGTCACATAGACCTTCTTCTGATGGCTTAACACTTTTCACTCTCTGCTCTTCTCTTCTTGTCAACCATGAACCACACTTCAGCAATCACAAATGACTGCTTATAAATGTCTTTCCTCTAAATGATATAATCAAGTTGGCATGTTAGAACTGCCTTGAAATCATATTAGAGAAGTCATAACAAACTCCAATAATAATTCAGTCGGCTCTACTAAGCAGGCAACTCATTCTGGGACCCGTCCAATAAGATAATTGTAGACGCACACTACACACTATCAGCTCTACCAAAACAACTGGATCTTTCTCCTAAAGCTGAATTACCTCATGCACTATTAACCAAACATTGCTAACTCTTCTCCAAGATCTAATCCAAGGACGCATACCCGAATGATACGCATAACTCCAAAACCAATATAATCTCTATTGGCTCTTCTGAACAAACACAAGAAACTCCTACTGGTGAATAGCGATTGCATAACTTTACTTCTATTGAACATCAGACTATGCATCCATGAATGTATTAAGACTAACATGTCTTCATCACGTAATGCCCCTCCAACCCTAACAAATCTTGGTTATGCTCACTAGGGAGTTAGATCATGCTAAAAGTGATTTCATGGTTATTTTGTAAGAGAATGATCCTTCTTGAGATGGTTGCTTCCTAATCATGATAACTTCATATTTTAATTTGGGAAATAATAATATTTACATAAGTATGTTCCTTTATATCTTCATGTGTGTCAATGGTAGTTTAGGACCTTAATGCTAAAAGGATTACCTGATAGACTCATATGCTTATATGCGAGATACTCATTATTAATATTTAAAATTATCTTAGGTTAATTAATAATAATCACTTAAAGGGATTAGATGTGTTACTTAATCTCATGATGTTACTTGTTATACTCAAGATTAGAC
Source organism: Chamaecyparis obtusa (assembly GCA_027943335.1). Lineage (NCBI taxonomy): Eukaryota > Viridiplantae > Streptophyta > Pinopsida > Cupressales > Cupressaceae > Chamaecyparis > Chamaecyparis obtusa. The sequence goes on from BSBK01005655.1 coordinate 736,657, forward strand.
ATGGTTTTCTATATTAAGGATTATATGATTTGTTTATTGTGATTTGATAATGAGACATTATGAGTTCATGCTTGATGGTTTAACTGGATTGTGAAAGTCAATAGATGATTTACATTTACGTGATTATGTTATGATGTGTAATACCCACCCGTAGGATGCTTTTTAGTTTGCTTTATGTTTTAGATGTTTGACCGAATTCTTTTAGGTCACTTTCCATGTGATCGATTATTGTTTCATTCATGATGATGTGGATTATTATTATATGTTTATCAAGTGTCTGCATAGATGAGATGATGATGCTTCATGATGTTAGATTACATGTTTTATATTGAATATGATGTACTTACCCCATACTTGCATGTGTATGGTGATTATGTGTCTGTATCTGTTTGATGTGCTTGTGTGGTAGAGGACGGAGGTGTAGTTACTCGCATAGTCGAGATCCACACATCTGACCGTACCCTATCATTGTCTGTTATATATTGTATGTACATGCTTTGTCTTCTGATGATAGGTTCGCAGGTACAGGGCATCGTCTTCCCTGAATTGGCAGGAGTGAACGTGCCCAAAAACATTCATCTCAATGGTAAAGAGGGGAGATAATTCACAGACCCAAACCCTAACCCTAGCCAATTGTCCTAGAATTGGACAAATACCAGTATGACTACCTTACCCGAATTCACTTGGTTGGTATGAATTCGTGGATCCCGTTCTTGAGTCTGTGCATGTTTGCAGTTTGCTTGGTTATCGTGCTTGAATTTGATTATGCTTGATTCAGTGGATTTATGTTTTAACAGGTGATTTTATATGATTATTGAGGTAAGGATTATAGTTGAATTTAATGATTTAATTATGTTCCTATGTTTAATTTGGTAAATTATCTAAAGTCATTTATTTGATTTATTGAAATTAATTGATTATTTAATTGAAGTTGGATTTAATTATGTTTGAATGTATAATTAAATAATTGAATATTTTAATGCATGCTTAGGATGTATTAAATATTTAATTTATTTAATCTAGGTTTTAATTATTAACATGTGCTCAAATAGAATATATTTAGAATTATGCTTGTTTATATTATTAAGTAATTAAATAATTAATTTCATGAGTTTGTGATGCATTGATTATTTAATTTATTAAATAAATCAATTTAATTTATTACATGTGCAAAATTGGAAAAAGGAATTGTTCTCAAAAAGATAACAACTAGTTTTTAGAAAGTTAAGTTGAGTTGTGCATATAAATGATATTTTAAATTAATTAATTGTAATTTCTTTCAATTTTGGAGTTTGAGTTGAATTAGGAGTTGTCTTATGAGTCACTTTTCTGATTGGAGTTGAACTCTGAGTTATCTGTTGAGTTGTCTTCTGTGATTGCTTGGATGTTGGAATTGAATTCCTATTAGGGGAATTTTGCTTTCATTTTTGGGGAGACAGGTTTTGAAGAGGAATTTTGGAGAAGGCTTGAGTGTTTGGCATTTTGAAGAATTGTGGAATGTTGTGGCTGCATGTTGAATTGAATTTCTCTGTGCTTCTGGATTGGACACCTGGTTGCAAATTAGTTTTCAAATCTACAGGTTGTGTTTGAATTTGGAGAGAATTTGGTTCTCATATCTACAGGGGTTTCCATTTTAAATCCGTTTCTGGCATTGGATCTAAGGTAGGCATTAAATTTTACCTGTTATTTCTGTTTCTACTTTCATTTGTCTTTTTGTGTTTTTTATTAGATTTGGGTATTCAGAAACCCTATTGCAGTTGGTTTTTGTATTTTATTATTATTTGGCATTGTAGAGTTACTCTGGCAAAATTTTGTTAAATAACATTTCATGGTTATCCCAGAAAATGATAAAATTAAACTCTGTTGTATAGTTTTATTATAGTATTGGAAGAAAATTTGATTCTATTGCGAAATAAAACCAAATTGCTGTAAAAACCCAATTTTAGTACACAAAAGTCAATTCTGGTTAAAAAATATATATTCTGGTTAAAAATAAATACTGTGCACAAATTCTTCATGATTATAATAAATTGTTGTGTTTGGTTTAAGGTTGTTGATGGGGAAAGAATAGATTCTTTACCAAAAGAATCTAATTGTGAAAAAAGATTATATATATATATATATATATATATATATATATATATATATATATATATATATATATATATATATATATATATATATATATATATATATATATATATATATATATATATATATATATATATATATATATATATATATATATATATATATATATAAATTTACTATAAAAAAATACAGGTTGACTGTGTATTGAGAATACGGTAAACAAATATATATTATATATATATAAATTAATTCTTTTTTTAAAAAAAAATAATATATATATATAACTTTGCATATAAGTTAAATCTTATATAAAAATAAATAAAATTAAAAAATACATTTTTGAAATTTTGTTAAGGAAACAATATAAAAAAAAAAAAGTTATATTTTAAAAATCCCCTTTTGGGGTGGTCTCGTGTCCAGTCCTTAAAAAGACTGGCACGGCAACCTCTGAGTATTGTCGTGCGCAGTCCTCAAAGGACTGCGTTGGCAGTACCATAGAGGGTACCGCCATGGGGAGGACCGCCGGCGGTGTTGGGTGTGGTGCCGTGGGCCCCCCCACACCAAAGGCTATGTAGTTTTAATTTATTCTTAAATTATTATTAATATAATTTATAATTTATGTTAAATTTATTTTTATGTTAATTTTTAAATTAGAGTATGTTATGCTAATTTATATTCCTTTTTTAATTAGTTTAGTTTATTTAAATTATGGTTTATTAAATGTATGTTGTTAAATAGTTTTTTTTAATAAAATTAATTTTTGCATTATTTAGATTAATTAGCTATAGTTTAACTAAATTAATTTGTTTAGTTGAATTAGATTTTAGTTAATTAATTTGTTAGGATAATTTAGTTTAATTATTGATTAATTTGTGATATATTTATCTTAGTATAATTAATAAGATTTAATTATTTAGGATAAATTTGGAATTAGATTATTTTATATTATTATTATATTAGTGAGACATTTTTGTTTACAGATGCAACTAGCTATTAAATGTTTATGTATATTCTTAAATCAAGCAATTTTTCTATTGAATTTCTAGAATGTCTTCAGAGAATATTCTTTTTATTATGACATTAATATGCTTGTTATGTCATAACTCTTTTATCATTATTATGCGATCTATGTTCTGTGTGGTTTATGCTTATAATGATACTTTAATGTTTATGGATTGGTATTAGTATTTATAGCATGAATGTTGTCCTGTTAGTGCAAGTTTCATCTCCATGTTCGTTGTGTGATATTGGGCAATAGATAGCCTAGGGGGATACAGAGGCTGGGAATGTTTGTCAATTGTACTTATTTTCAGTATCATGTTTACGTGAGTGTTTATTCTGAATGTCATCTATGAATCAGTCTTATGGGCTCTTATTGGTTAATATCTGTTTTCTGGCATCTGTGTAATCATTTGAGTTTCTATGTGGGAAACTGCACCTAGGATTACTTGATTGTATACCTGTTGGGTACTTATGTGATTATGAGCCTAGGGGAGATTGATTAAATGCATCTTAGGGGAGTGGCTTGCAATAGGGGTCGGGACCTGAAGTGGTCAGCACCTGGGTAACCTATTGTAGGTTATGTAATTAAGTGATAACTTAGTAATTAAAATTTTGAGAGTTCATTAAAAAGATAAGTTAGAGTATGGTTATGATTAGAACTCCTCATATCTGAGAGAGAGAGTATTCTAATCCCACATGGATTGTATTGAGGGTCCGGGGCCCAGAGTGGTCAATTCCAGGGTAACTCAATGCTTGAGGGTCCGGGGTCCAGAGTGACTAGTCCAGGGTAACTCAAGTAGTTAGACATGTGATGACACTCCCATAGCATGTAGCTTAAGTCATCTTCTGAGTTTTCTGTTATGCCTCTGTATTAGTGTGTTTCTCCTTTCACTGTATTATTGTGTACCTTGAGTAGAGAGCTTCCAGGATTCCATGCTCAGTGGTTTTATCCTTGTTTGGTTTTGGTCATCCGATTAGGGTTTGTGGTTATCTCCTCAGCACGGTGGGAGTGGACCGTTTAGGTTCACGAGGTCAGGTGGTAGTGACTCTTTACCATTTGAGATTCGACGTCCTGGTGCCAGTGCTGTGGATACTCTGCAGTTGGATGCCTTCTTGGCTCTTCATTGACTCTTCATTGTTGGTTTCTTATCATAGTTTCTTTATTGTAGTCCTATATTAGAGTATCGCATGTGATACCTAATATGGACATTGTACTTTTATGTTAGTTTTATTATTACATACCCTACGGCATGTGCAGTGGATGTCAGTGTATTAGTAATCATGGTTGTCCATGATATTTGTAATATTGATGTAAGCTGTAATTGTATCATTTATGTTATGGAATCTTTTGTTATCTTTCTTTAGTTGTTTTATTTGCTCTTAAGTAATTCTACGTCATGGGACCCTCGAGTTTTGTAATCTATGTTGAATGTTGTTCATGTGAGTAAATGGTAATTGCTTCCGCACTGTTGTGTATCTTGTATGTTAACTTTTAAAAAAAAAAAATGTTCACCAAACTTAGTAGCAAGTTATAGGTTAACTTCTCTTGGGTTCCCTGGCGGGGCGTTACATGATGCATTCTTGTTATACAATATGGAAAAGAGATTATTTTAGTATTAACCACACTAATACAATTATTCTTTGTTGATGTCACTATTTGATGTGAGTGTAGGATGAGGGGAGGCAGTTGTAGTTACTCCTCTAGGAGTTCCACACGATGTCACACTCTCCCTCCTTGTTTTCCATTGTTTGTACATGTGTATATATATATATTGGTGTACTTGGTTGGTTTTGCAGGATGCAGGTACCAAGCATCGACTCCACCTAGCTACAAAGGTCTGAGCATGCCTTAAAAATCCTCGAACTATTGTTGTGTGGAGATATTACCAAGATTACTCTCAAGGTTACCCATCGGATTAGATTTATGTTTAGGAGGTTACCCTAGCTAGGGAATTTGAATGCAGTATGTGATGTGGTCTTGTGATTTATGATGTGAGTTAGATTTATCTTAGTTAGTATATACATATATATTTATTTATTTTATATCTTTTTTATATTGATTGTATGTTATATAGGTATGTGTATATGTGGGTGCACATGCATATACCCATGCTTATATAAATAATAATATTTGTATGTTTTTATTGATTCTTTTAATGGTATGTTATTTATAGTGAATTCAATAAGTGTATTAAATGAAGTTGATGCAGGAGCATCCTGGGTGTAAGAGCAATCTTGCATCACCCAAAAATATTTTTGTTTTTGTGTTCAATAAGGGCTAACTTGTGTAGAGCTGCTATTTATAAAAACTTGCCATTTTTAGTAAGTTGGTCATACGATCTTGAAATGTTCTAATTTCACATGTGGAGGTTCATCTCAGTCGTATCAGCTTGCTAGTAAAGTTTCATTGACAGATCAAGTCTAGCTTTAGAGATATTGAAGATTTTCGGGATTGGCAGCAGGGTACAAAAACTTTGAGCTCATTTTGAAGGCTTTAGAGGCTCCGGATCAGGTCAAAAATTTGAGTGACAAGCACTTGTGCAAGTCAAGCCTGTAGAGCACTTCATGGCCTTTGCAAATTGGGGTTATAATAGTAAATCAGAGCAACTGGCGATGACTTATGGTCTTCGGAAGTTGAGTCACCTAAAATGGCAGAAAATAATTTTCCTTCAAAATTTATGTTCGGGTTTGAAAAATTATTTTGAGCCGACTTTGATGTAATAAATTGTAAAATAAAATAATTCAAAGTTTGGTCTGCCCTTTGGGCTAAATTTCTGGAACCTTCATCAAGGTGGAAATTGCCTATATAAAGAAGGTTGTAGTGTTGCCTTAGGCAGTTCAGGACAGTTCTGGGCAGTTCGGGGTAGATTTGGGTAATGATTTGAGGCTTTGTCCTACTGAATATTGTAAGGGGAATGCCCATGTGGCTTTGCATATTGTAATTCTGAAATGTGGAATTCCACACTTATGGAGATAATAATAAGCCCATTTTTTGTTCTTGAAAATCATTTTTGTTTCTCTATTTCTATTATGTGTTTGTGGTATTAAGGGGAGCACCCTTCATCAAGTGGTATTAGAGTAGGAGTTCCTAAGTATGTAAACAAATCACCGATTATGAGGTAGTTTGCACCAGGACCATGGGTTAGGGTTTCTTTGTAAACAGATCACCGACTATGAGGTAGTTTGCATCAGAACTATGGTTAGGGTTTCAGTGATATGCGTGAAAATGCCTCCACAAAGAGAACATGGCGGAAGAGCTAGTGTTGTAACACCTGAGGTTAGAGAGCTATAGAGACAAGTGTGAGCATTCCAAGAGGAGATTCACAGAGGAATGAATCTTAATGTCAGAGACGAAAGTGAGGATGAAGCCGAGGGAGAAGGAAATTCTGATCAAGAAGAAGGAAAAATTTTGAACTAGGAGGAAGAAAGACTTTTCCAAGCCATTTCCAAGATCAAGAAAAGACCTTAGATCGAGGTTCCTACATTTTCAAGAAATCTTAACCCAGAGGAGTTGATTGACTGGATTAACAAATTTGAAGAATATTTTGAGTATGAAGATATTGAGGATCCTGATAGGGTCAAATTTGCGAAGGCCAGACTGAAAGGTCATGCGAAGATATGGTGGCAAGAGATTCAATTAGAATGAAATAGAAGAGGAAAGGAGAAAATCACGAGATGGGATCGGATGGTAGATAAATTGAAAAGATAGTTCATTCCTGTTGATTATGAGCTTGACCTACTGAAGAAAATGCAAAGTTTGAAGCAAGTAGGAAGATCTGTTCAAGAGTATACAGAGGAGTTCTATCGACTCCTCATCAGAACAGGCCATGCAGAAGATGATAAGGATAAAGTTTCCCATTACCTTAATGGGTTGAGGCCAAGCATTCAGGAAGAATTGAATCTGGTTCAAATAAACACTATTGAAGAGGCATTCTAGTTTGCCCTAAAAGTAGAGGAAAAGATGAACAAGAAGTTTGAGAGCAGACAAAGCGGAAGAGGTTGTGATAGAAGATTTGGTGGACTCTCATATGGAGATTGAAATGAAGATTCGAAAAAGCAAGATGAGGCTAGTAATAGTAAGAATCAGAGAGGAGACAATTTTAATCATTTCTAGGATCAAAGTAATAGAGATCAAAGAGGAAGAGGAAGAGGACAAGGATCTGGAAGAGGAAGTTTGCATGGAACATGTTTTCACTGTGGAGAAGAAGATCATAGGTCATTTGAATGTCCTCAAAGCCAAGGAAGGACAAATAGGATAAATGAAGGCTAGGCTAGAGTTACATATGTAGATGAAGATGCCAGATCATCACATTCTAAAGATGTTGAAAGAGGAGAGACGTTGATTAACAAAAGAGCCTTGTTGAGTGGTGAGAATGAACCTGAGAAAAGAAGGATCTTGTTTTGCACTAGATGCAAGTGTGAAGGTAAATGTTGTGATGTGATTATTGATAGTGGAATTACTGATAATTTGGTGTCAGAAGAGATGGTGACAAAGTTGAAGCTCAAGAGAAAGAAACATCCACATCCATATCGGGTTGCCTGGGTGCAAGATGACCACAAGGTCATGGTCAGTGAACAGTGCCTAGTGAAGTTCAAGATCGGCGGGTACCAAAATGAGGTACTATGTGATATCATATCTATGGATGCATGTCATATGTTGTTGGTAAGCCGTGGTAGTTTGACAGATGTGTTGTACATGATGGTCATGTATATACCTATTCCTTGACAAAGGATGGAGTGTGACATAAGCTAAAGCCATTGAAGGAGACTGAAGAAAAGGTATGTGGTAATGCAAGAATAACTTTTGTTGATAGAGGAAATTTCTTAGATGGTATGCGGCATGAGCATATGTGTTTTACCTTAATTCCAAAGGCTAGGAAAGAGGAAGTAGAAGATGTACCTGTAGAAGTTGCAAAAATATTGAATGAGTTTTAGGATATTGTATTTGATAATGAACCTGATGGATTATCACCGGTAAGAAAGATCAATCATCAAGTGGACTTGATTCCAGGAGACAGTTTGCCAAATGAGGCAACACATAGAATGACACTAGCAGAAAGTGAAGAGTTGAAGATAGATTTGAAGTTTAGTTCATCACATCATCCACAGATTGTATATGGTAGTAGTCCCAGAAATACATCTCAATTGAGAAAGATAGATAAAGGAGAAATAAGTAGTGCTGAAGCTAAGGATTTTGCAAAATATTTGAAGAACATCCATGAGGAGGTGAGGAAGCATATTACCAAGATGAATGCATAGTATAAGGCTAAGGTAGATCAGAAAAGGAGGCATAAGAAATTTCAGGTTGAAGATGAGATCACAGCGACACAATGGAGTATTCCAGCAACTAGTTCAGATACTAAGGAGATTGAGGACATACTGGATAGTCGTGTTGGAAGAAGCACAAGGAACAGGGCATATGAAGAATATCTAGTCAAGTGGAAAGGATAACCTATTGAAGATTCATCATGATTGACAAGTGAGTAGGTTAACCATCTTGGTTTTTCTCTTCGCACCTGAGTCGTGACAGGGTCACTTCTCAAATTACCCTAGTTGTCTGATGCAGGAGCATCCTGGGTGTAAGAGAAATCTTGGATCACCCAAAAATATTTTATTTTTTTGTGTTCAATAAGGGCTATCTTGTGTAGAGCTTCTATTTATGGAAACTTTCTATTTTTAGTAAGTTGGTCTTACGACCTCGGAATGTTCTGATTTCACATGTGGAGGTTTATCTCAGTCGTATCAGCCTGCCAGTAAAATTTCATTGACAGATCAAGTCTAGCTTTGGAGATATTGAAGATTTTCGGTATTGGCAGCAGGGTACATAAACTTTGAACTCAGTTTTGAAGGCTTTAGAGGCTCTGAATGAGGTCAAAAATTTGGGTGAAAAGTGCTTGTGCAAGTCAAGCCTGTAGATTGCTTCGTGGCCTTTCCAAATTGGGGTTATAATAGTCAATCAGAGCAACTAGCGATGACTTATGGTCTTCGAAAGTTGAGTCACCTGAAATGGCGAAAAATAATTTTCCTTCAAAAATTTTGTTCGGGTTTCAAAAATTATTTTGAGCTGACTTTGATGTAATAAATTGTAAAATAAAATAATTCTAAGTTTGGTAGGCCCTTTGGGCTAAATTTCTACAACCTTCATCAAGGTGAAAATTGCCTATACAAAGAAGGTCGTAGTGTTGTCTTAGGTAGTTCAGGATAGTTCTGGGCAATTCGGGGTAGATTTGGGTAATGATTCAAGGCTTTGTCCTACTGAATATTGTAAGGGGAATGCCCATGTGGCTTTGCATATTGTAATTCTGAAATTTAGAATTCTACACTTGTAGAGATAATAAGAAGCCCAATTTTTGTTCCTGCAAATCATTCTTGTTTCTATGTTTCTATTATGTGTTTGTGGTATTAAGGGGAGCACCCTTCATCAAGTGGTATCAGACCAGGAGTTCTTGAGTATGTAAATAGATTTCTGACTATGAGGCAGTTTGCACCATGACCATGGGTTAGGTTTTCTGTGTAAACAGATCACCGACTGTGAGATAGTTTGCATCAGAACCGTGGTTAGGGTTTCAGCAATACGTGTGAAAATACCTCTATGAAGAGAACGTGGCGGAAGAGCTGGTATTGTAACACCTAAGGTTAGAGAGCTACAAAGACAAGTGCAAGCATTGCAAGAGGAGATTCACAGAGGAATAAATCTTAATGTTAGACACGGAAGCGAGGATGAAGCCGAGGGAGAAGGAAATTCTGATTAGCAAGAAGGTGAAACTTTGAACTAGGAGGAAGAAAGACTTTTCTGAGCCATTTTCAAGATCAGGAAAAGACCCAAGAATGAGGTTCCTACATTTTTAGGGAATCTTAACCCAAAGGAGTTGATTGACTGGATTAACGAATGTAAAGAATATTTCGAGTATGAAGATATTAAGGATCCTGATAGGGTCAAATTTGTGAAGGCCAGACTGAAAGTTCATGTGAATATATGGTGGCAAGAGATTCAATTGGACCGAAATAGAAGAGGAAAGAACAAAATCATGAGATGGGATCAGATGGTAGATAAATTGAAGAGACAGTTCATTCCTATTGATTATGAGATTGACCTACTAAAGAAAATGCAAAGTTTGAAGCAAGCAGGAAGATCTGTTTAGGAGTATACAAAGGAGTTCTATCAACTCCTCATCAGAATAGGCCATGCAGAAGCTGATAAGGAGAAAGTTGCCCGTTACCTTAATGGATTGAGGCTGAGCATTCAAGAAGAGTTGAATCTGGTTTGAGTAAACATTATTGAAGAGGCATACCAGTTTGCCCTAAAAGTCAAGGAAAAGCTAAACAAGAAGTTTGAGAGCAGACAAAGCGAAAGAGGTCATGATAGCAGATCTGGTGGATGGTCATATGGAGATCGAAATGAAGATTCAAAAAAGTAGGATGAGGCCAGTAATAGTCAGAATCAGAGAGGAGACAATTTCAATCATTTCAAAGATCAAAGTAATAGAGATCAGAGAGGAAGAGGAAGAGGACAAGGATCTAGAAGAGGAGGTTTCCGTGGAACATGTTTTCACTATGGAGAAGAAGGTCATAGTGTTGGAAATATTCAGGAATTAACTGAGTTACTGAGAGGGGAGGGGTGAATCAGTAACTCTAAATTTTCTTTCAATTTAACATGTAATTTACTTTTAACCTTTGCATACAGAAAGCATGAAACTTAAATGCATTCACAATAATGACACATAGATTTGGTTACCCAGAAACCTTCCAAAAAGAAAGTAAAACTGGGGTGGGGATGAAACCCACAAAGCTTTAATACTGCAGAATAAAGTTGGCCGGTTAAGGCTTACAATTTGATCACTTCTGATGATCTGCCTTGTTAGGAGCAATAAGGATTGCTAAATCCACCCTGTTAAAGGATTTACAAACATACAATGAAGTATGCACTCGGTAAAGAGATTTTATAAAAGACTGTTAAGTCTACCTGGTTAAAGGATTTAGTACTGATTCACCTGTTAGGATGAAACAGTAGATCTCTGGCTTTGCAACTGGATTGCTGATTGAGATTCGCTGATGTACTGATCACCTTCTGTGATGAATTTGTCTTTGCTGTTCCTTATACTGCTGAAGCCTTTTGTAATTCGCTTATCTCTGCCTTTCTTTCTTTTTCACATATATGCTTCTTACATTTTTGACATTTTTACAACATTGTTTGTATACAAGTCTTAAACAATTAATTATAATTACAATTACAAAGTCAGCTTGACAAATAAACATAAGTGCTACTAAGTCGGCCCAAGTATGGTTACACGGTTCCTGCAAACTAACTCGGTGACTTTCTGATACTCGGCGTCCACTGCATTACTCGGCATTGTCATGCACTCGGTAGAAGTGAAGGCACAGTTCATACTGATCACTCGGTAGGTTTTGAACTCGGTAAATACTGGTGACTCGGTAGACATGATGTTACTCGGTTTACACTGTCCTGTTCGGTTTGTACTAACTACTCGGTTTGCACTGTCTGCTCGGTTTGCACTGTCTGCTCGGTTTGCACTGTTTGCTCGGTTTGCACTGTCTGCTCGGTTTGCACTGTCTGCTCGGTTTGCACTGTCTAATCGGTTTGCACTGTCTGCTTGGTTTGCACTGTCTGCTCGGTTTGCACTGAGAATGCAAATAAGTGTTGTCACTAGTGGCAATTCTATTTAATGCCAACAATCTCCCCCTTTGGCATTAGTGACAAAAACACTTATTGGCCAAAACTTATATACATGAATCATGCTGAGTTTTATTTTGATATTTCAAAATTTGTCTTTGTTATAGAGCTTTATATTGTCTCCCCTTTCAATGTGCTAACTGTTTCTATACAAATCTTCTTCTATACATATATCTCCCTCTATACATATCTCCCCCTTTTTGACGATAATGCCAAAGGTGTATATACAAGTTATTTACAGAGAGAATCCAAAATTTGATAGAAAATCAGAATGTGCCTTCATTATTAGTGCCAGGGTTCTGTCCCAACTTTCTTGCAGAATCTTACATGTTTGGATTGCAATTTGGACTTTTGCAGAGAGTTCAATCATGTGATCTGCTATAGAGAACTGATTATCATGAATCAATATTTTGGAATGTTCAATGTGCTTATACATTGTATTCATGATGGGAAGGATCAAGTGTTGGATGTCTAGCAGTGTGGACCAGATCCTTGTGTCTTCTTTCAGTAGATCAGACTGCATGTTTGATAGGTGTGAGATTTTCATGTGATGAGCAGAGCTTGAACTTGGTTCAAGTTGCAGCTTCTGTATGCTAATCTTCATATCCTCATCCATTTTATTCATTTTATCCTTAACATCCTTTGTGAACTCGGCAATATTGCACAATCTGGCCAAAAGAGAGGTAGCATTCGAATAGATAGATTCAATGTTTGACAAAACTGAAGACAATTCTACTTGGTTAATAGCTATGTGCTGAGCAATGTGCTCAAACACTTTATTGTTGAATCTCTTCTCGGCTCTTTCAACTAACTTTTCTATCCCAGATGAATCCTCATTGTATTTATTAACTGCTTCTGCTAATTGTAGCAAAATATGTTGGGAGGAGTCTACTTTAATACCTAATGCATCAGACAAAATGTCCTTAGCATCCTTGATGATTTGATATTCCTTGTCTCTCTCCTCTTTAAGCTTCTTTTGTTTTGCTTTCCTTTGGAGGATCTCACCTATATTTTGCATTTGGTCCGCTGATAGATTTGCAAAATCCAATGTTGGAATCTCTATCTCTTCATCTAGGTCTATATCCTCTACTACATTTTTACCCAAAAATTTTATACTCGGTAGAGCCTTAGGCTTATCTGTACTTAATGCCTTGGTAGTAGTGACAGTAGATATAGTAGGGCTAGCTATAGAGATTGGTATACTTTCTACTGGAGAACTTAAAATATTTACACTTGAAGATTCAAAAATTGGAAAACTTACTGCTGGAAAACTTGATGATGCGGGAGACTGCAACTCGGTAGAAGAAATGATAGTTGCTTCTGTTGTTGCTATAGATGATTGGACAAATGTTGAAGTTGTCACAACCATGCTTGAAGGTGTCTCCGGGCTGGATGTAGAAACTTTTACTAGAGAGGTAGGAAGGGATGCAATGACTTCTGCTGCTATCCTCACAGTATCATCTACCTCAGTGTCTTCTTCTTGTTCATCACTGTCATCTTCAATATCTTTTATTATGACTGTTTCAATACTCGGTTGGTGAAGGTGGTATATGTTCTTCCATGTGGCATTTGCAGCCTTCACAACCGATTCAATATTGTTGATCAAAATCAAACAAGTATTGAACTTTAATGTCATCTTACTTTCATTTTCTTTTAATGCCTTCTTTACTTCATCATTTTTCAAGCTCGGCATTAACTGTCTTAGGGTTTGATCAAATATATCTATCACAGTTTGCTTTGCATTGCTCCATCTCATTTTTATTGGATTTAATAGAACTGCTGGAACCTGTGGGGCTATTTCTTCAGGAGAGTATTTCCACTGTCCCATCTTTTCAATAACAGCATCTTCTATTTCCTTCTGTTCTATTTCCGATCTGGTTTCATATCTAAAAGATTTTATGTTACTTACTCCAGATCCTGATCCATCTCTAAAGAGTTTGATCTTTTCTTGAAAGTTTAGAGGAGGCCTTTTGAATGCTATGTCTTTGTTTGCCTTGTCTGCCTTGCCTCTTGCATTTCTCCTTGTAAATACAGCAGTGGGAGGCTTAGGTGCCTTAGTGATGAATACCTTTCCTTTCTTCTTTGCAGGTTCTGGTTCCTCTGTTTTCTCATCCTTTTCCTCTTCTTCTTCATCTTTTTCTTCTTTGTCCTCGGTTATCATTTGCATTTTGGCTATCCTCTTCTTTCCTTTGTTTACCGCCTGTGGAAGCTTTATGCTTAGTTCAATTCTTACCTTAGCTTCATCATATGTTCCAAACTATGGAGCTTTGGGATTGACAGGCTGATTAAGAAGAGCTTCAATGATATTCTTGGTTTCATCAATATTTACCTCATAAGGAAGAGGTTTTACATATACAGTCCTCGGTTTAGCTACTTGAATATATACATTATCACAATCCACCATAAAACAAATGTCATCTTTGTAATCTTCCACCAACTTCTATGGAATCCAAAATCTGTCATTCATTTTCTCTTTGAAAGACTCAAAATAATTATCCATGATGCTTTCAAAATTTTCACCCATTTCTGAGATGTATTCATTTATTTCATAAAGTGCTGGCACATCTTTTCTCCATACAACTTTTCCTTTAGAAGGGAAGAATTTCTAAACATAGAAGAATAAACAGACCAATAAGGATCCAAACTTACATGGATTGTTTTTGGAAGTTTGAATGCTTTCCATGTTTTTGTTAAACTGCTTTAACAATAAGTCTGCTAGGTCAAATGTTAAGTTATTCTTGACCACTTTGTATGCTAGGTCGATAGCTTCACAGGAGACACTATTCTGTCGACTAGAACTGTAAATCTTATGGGCAATGATGTGTGTACCAAACTTCAGTTCAGCATCGGTAATGCTACTAACTTTCATGCCTCTACCGTCCCATTCGGCTAGGGTTTTCTTCTCTAGTTCCGTCCGACCTAGGGTTTTGGTAGTTTTTGCTTTGTTCAACATGGGAAGACCAGTGATTTGATGAATCATCTTCTTTGTGATCTCTATGGGTTGCTCAAGCCAAATCTTGCCATCATGTACACGGCTGAGAATGTATCTAACCCATTTATCTCGAAAGTTTCGAGGTAGATGTGCAATGTGAACTAAACCTTTATCTTCCAGATGTTTGTGCTCGGGTTTCAGAATACCATCCACACACAGTTCTTCACACACAGTATCTAATTCTAGGTTCCCCATTTCATGAATTGAATAGTTGAAATGATTGTAGATATCGTTAATAAGTAGTACCTTAGGAGGAATCTAAGATTGAGCTCCGTTCGGATCTAGGGCTGCTACAATTGCGGGCACGATCTTGAAATCTGGTGCTTTCCATTCCCCTTGGACTAACATATCAGATCCTTTCTTCGCTGAAGTGCTGGATGATGCCATGGTAGCTCACAGAAAATTCCTTTCACAAAAGTGTTGAATCGCTGGGTTGCTCTTGAAATTTTCTGCTCTCAAAGTGCTAAAGGTTCGCGGTGAAGAATGAGTTCGATTACTTGCTTTTTGTTTATAACTCTGTCATTAATGCTCAGTACAAATTAGGGTATGAATTCCGACAGACTGTCACCCACTAAGAATTAATTACTCGGTAAAGACTTCGCAACTCGGTGAACTTGAAAATTCATATTGCTCCGACCTCGCTCGGTAAAGATTGATACCGACCTCGCTCGGTGAAGACTGATACCGACCTCCCTGTGATCTTACTGCATCTTGTATGCTGATTTAGATCTTTCTATTAGTTTAGTTCTGGAACTGCTTGAGATTGGTCTATGAGAATACAGTTCCAGTGCTTTCTTGGAAATTTAGTTTGAGTCGGTAGAGCCATCCATTCCATTACTTGGATTGGATTGCTCGGTAGATTTAGGAATCCATTTTTGTCTCACCTGTTTCCTGACCTTAGTTGTTTCATTCTTCTTTCCATCTTCAACTTCACTAGCATTCATGCAGTTTCTGGCTATGTGACCTAGTTTAGTGCATTTGAAGCATCTTACGGTAGTATCTCTTTTCCTTAGATGATGTTTTATGCAATTCATGCCAATGTGTCCATATTCTCCACAATAATGACATCTACACCAGGTGTTGTAGTCCCATCCAAACATTGCTTTCATAATTTGTTCTGCTGGATTAAATGTCTTGGATCTGCACTCGGATGCCTTGTGACCTTGTTTGTTGCACTTGTGACAATTACCTCTGAATCTTAGTTTTTCCCTGCATTCATTTGCTTTGTGACCAGGTTGATTGCAGTTGTAACATTTTCCATTGAATTCTACTTTTTCATTGTTCCAACATTTATTTGAAGTATGTCCTATTTTACCACAATGATTACAAGTAGGTTTTTGATTTCTTTGAGTACATTGCTTAGAAGATTCGCCTTCTCCTTTGTATCCAAGTCCTGCTTTTCCTTTTTGCCTATGAAGATTTCGCTCATACAGCTGAGTCAAGTCTTCTTGACTTTTCAGCATTCCTTCATTGATTTGTTTTTCAGCATTTAGGTCATTCACCAATCTTAGATTGATTTCCTTTTCAGATCTTAGTTCTTCTCTTGTGCTTTCTATTTCTGATCTTAGATTTAGAATTTTCTCATTTGTATGAGAGATCTGATCAATTAGGTTTTCTAGCTGAAGGGTTTTATTTTGGACTTCAATGTTCCTTCCATCTAATTCATCTTTCAACTTGTTTCTTTGTTCCAAGATCTCACAGAATCTTGTAGAGTGTAGCTCTTGTTCTCTTTTTAATTTTCTCACTTCTTCCTGCAGAGACCCATTCTTTTCTAGGAGTTCTTTGACAGCATTGTTTGCTTCATCTGAGTTATTTGAGGGAAAAAGATCTTCAATCTTTTCCTTCCTTCTTCTTAGGGATTGGGAAAGATGTTCTTTTTCTTCCTTGAGTTTAGCTATGGCCATTTCCAGATCTAGCTTTTCATTTTCAATCACCTTGTTCAGTTTGAATACCTCCATTGTCCTGGATCTTTGCTCAAGCTAGTTAAGCTTTGTCTTGAGAACCAATGCTGCTCTGATACCAATTGTTGGAAATATTCAGGAATTAACCGAGTTACTGAGAGGGGAGGGGTGAATCAGTAACTCCAAATTTTTTTTCAATTTAACATGTAATTTACTTTTAACCTTTGCATACATAAAGCATGAAAATTAAATGCATTCACAATAATGACACATAGATTTGGTTACCCAGAAACCTTCCAAAAAGAAAGTAAAACTGGGGTGGGGATGAAACCCATAAAGCTTTAATACTACAGAATAAAGTTGGCCGGTTAAGGCTTACAATTTGATCACTTCTGATGATCTGCCCTGTTAGGAGCAATAAGGATTGCTAAATCCACCCTGTTAAAGGATTTACAAACATACAATGAAGTATGCACTCGGTAAAGAGATTTTACAAAAGACTGTTAAGTCTACCTGGTTAAAGGATTTAGTACTGATTCACCTGTTAGGATGAAACAGTAGATCTCTGGCTTTGCAACTGGATTGCTGATTGAGATTCGCTGATGTACTGATCACCTTCTGTGATGAATTTGTCTTTGCTGTTCCTTATATTGCTGAAGCCCTTTGTAATTCGCTTATCTCTGCCTTTCTTTCTTTTTCACATGTATGCTTCTTACATTTTTGACATTTTTACAACATTGTTTATATACAAGTCTTAAACAATTAATTATAATTACAATTACAAAGTCGGCTTGACAAATAAACATAAGTGCTACTAAGTCAGCCCAAGTATGGTTACACGGTTCCTGCAAACTAACTCGGTTAATTCCTGAATATTTCCAACACATAGGGCATTTCAATGTCCTCAATGCCAAGGAAGGACAGATAGGAGAAATGAAAGCTAGGCCAGAGTTGCATATGTAGATGAAGATGCCAGATCATCACATTCTGAAGATGTTGAAAGAGGAGAGACGTTGATTAACAAAAGAGTCCTGTTGAGTGTTGAGAATGAACCTGAGCAAAGAAGGAGCCTGTTTCGCACTAAATGCAAGTGTGAAGGTAAATGTTGTGATGTGATTATTGATAGTGGAAGTATTGATAATTTGGTGTCAAAAGAGATGGTGACAAAGTTGAAGCTCAAGAGACAGAAACATCCACATCCATATCGGGTTGCCTAAGTGCAAGATGACCACAAGGTCATGGTCAGTGAACAGTGCCTAGTGAAGTTCAAGATCGGCAGGTACCAAAATGAGGTATTATGTGATATCATATCTATAGATGCATGTCATATTTTGTTGGGTAGGCCATGGAAGTTTGACAAATGTGCTATACATGATGGTCGTGTGAATACCTATTCCTTGACAAACGATGGAGTGTGACATAAGCTAAAGCCATTGAAGGAGATTGAAGAAAAGGTATGTGGTAATGCAAGAAAAACTTTTGTTAATAAAGAAAATTTCTTAGATAGTATGCAGCATGAGCATATGTGTTTTACCTTAATTGTAAAGGCTGGGAAAGAAGAAGTAGAAGATGTACCTGTAGAAGTTGTAGAATTATTGAATGAGTTTCAGGATATTGTATCTGATAATGTACTTGATGGATTATCACTGGTAAGAAAGATTAGTCATTGGATGGACTTGATTCCAGGAGTTAGTTTTCCAAATAAGGTAGCACATAGAATGACACTAGCAGAAAGTGAAGAGTTGAAGATAGATTTGAAGTTTAGTTCATCACATCATCCACAAATTGTCTATGGTAGTAGTCCCAGAAATGCATCTGAATTGAGAAAAATAGATAAATGAAAAATAAGTAGTGCTGAAGCTAAGGATTTTGCAGAATATTTTAAGAACATCCATGAGGAGGTGAGGAAGCATATTACCAAGATGAATGCACAGTATAAGGCTAAGGTAGATCAGAAAAGGAGGCATAAGGAATTTCAGGTTGAAAATGAGATCATAGCGGCACAATGGAGTATTCCAACAACTAGTTCAGATACTAAGGAGATTGAGGACATACTAGACAGTTGTGTTGGCAAAAGTACAAGGAACAGGGCATATGAAGAATATTTGGTCAAGTGGAAAGGACGACCTATTGAAGATTCATCATGGTTGACAAGGGAGGAGGTTAACGATCTTGGTTTTCCTCTTCACACCTGAGTCATGACAGGGTCACTTCTCAAATTACCCCAGGTGTCTGATCCAGGAGCATCTTGGGTGTAAGAGAAATCTTATATTTTTGTTTTTGCGTTCAATAAGTGCTATCTTGTGTAGAGCTGCTATTTATGGAAACTTATTATTTTTAGTAAGTTGATCATATGATCTCGAAATGTTCTGATTTCACATGTGGAGGTTCATCTCAGTCATATCAGCCTGCCAATAAAGTTTCATTGATAGATCAAGTCTAGCTTTGGAGATATTGAAGATTTTCGGTATTGGCAATAGGGTATAGAAACTTTGAACTCAGTTTTGAAGGCTTTAAAGGCCCTGGATGAGGTCAAAAATTTGAGTGATGGGCGCTTGCATGAGTCAAGCCTGTAGAGCACTTCTTGGCCTTTCTGAATTAGGGTTATAATAGTCAATCAGAGCAACTGGTGATGACTTATGGTCTTTGGAAGTTGAGTCACAAAAAATGGTGAAAAATAATTTTCCTTCAAAAATTTTGTTTAGGTTTCAAAAATTATTTTGAGCCAACTTTGATGTAATAAATTGTAGAATAAAATAATTAGTTTGCTTGGCCCTTTGGGCTAAATTTCTGGAACCTTTATCAAGGTGGAAATTGCCTATATAAAGAAGGCTATAGTGTTGTCTTAGGTAGTTCAAGATAGTTTTGGGCAGTTCGTGGTAGATTTGGGTAATGCTTCAAGGCTTTGTCCTAGTGAATATTGTAAGGGGAATGCCTATGTGGCTTTGCATATTGTAATTCTAAAATTTGGAATTCCACACTTGTGGAGATAATAAGAAGCCCATTTTTTATTCTTACAAATCATTGTTGTTTCTCTATTTCTGTTATGTGTTTGTGGTATTAAGGGGAGCACCCTTCATCAAGTGGTATCAGAGTGGGAGTTCCTGAGTATGTAATTAGATTACCAACTATGAGGCAGTTTGCACCAGGACCGTGGGTTAGGGTTTTTGTGTAAACAGATCACCGACTGTGAGGTAGTTTGCATCAGAACCATGGTTAGGGTTTCAGTGATACACATGAAAATGCCTCCATGAAGAGAACATGGTGGAAGAGTTGGTGTTGTAACACCTGAGGTTAGAGAGCTATAGAGACAAATGCGAGCATTGCAAGAGGAGATTCACAGAGGAATGAATCTTAATGTTAGAGATGAAAGCGAGGATGAAGCAGAGGGAGAAGGAAATTCTGATCAAGAAGAAGGCAAAATTTTGAACTAGGAGGAAGAAAGACTTTTCTGAGCCATTTCCAAGATCGGAAAAAGACCTAAGATCGAGGTTCCTACATTTTTAGGGAATCTTAACCTAGAGGAGTTGATTGACTAGATTAACAAATGTGAAGAATATTTTGAGTATGAAGATATTGAGGATCTTGAGAGGGTCAAATTTGTGAAGGCCAGACTAAAAGGTCATGCAAAGATCTGGTGGCAAGAGATTCAATTGGAGCGAAATAGAAGAGGAAAGGAGAAACTCACGAGATGAGATTAGATGGTAGATAAATTGAAGTGACAGTTCATTCCTGCTGATTATGCGCTTGACCTACTGAAGAAAATGCAAAGTTTGAAGCAAGCAAGAAGATATGTTCAGGAGTATACAGAGGAGTTCTATCGACTCCTCATCAGAACAGACCATGAAGAAGCTAATAAGGAGAAAGTTTTCCATTACCTTAATAGGTTGAGGCCAAGCATTTAGGAAGAATTGAATCTGGTTCAAATAAACAATATTGAAGAGGCTTACCAGTTTGCCCTAAAAGTAGAGGAAAAGTTGAACAAGAAGTTTGAGAGCAGACAAAGCGGAAGAGGTTGTGATAGAAGATCTGGTGGACGGTCATATGGAGATCGAAATGAAGATTTGAAAAAGCAGGATGAGGCTAGTAATAGTTAGAATCAGAGAGGAGACAGTTTCAATCATTTTCAGGATCAAAGTAATAGAGATCAGAGAGGAAGAGGAAGAGGACAAGGATCTAGAAGAGGAGGTTTCTGTGGAACATGTTTTCACTATGGAGAAGAAGGTCATAGGGCATTTGTATGTCCTCAATGCCAAGGAAGGACAGAGAGGAGAAATGAAGGCAAGGCCAGAGTTGCATATGTAGATGAAGATGCCAGATCATCACATTCTGAAGATGTTGAAAGAGGAGAGACGCTGATTAACAGAAGAGTCCTATTGAGTGGTGAGAATGAACCTGAGCAAAGAAGGATCCTGTTTCGCACTAGATGAAAGTGTGAAGGTAAATGTTGTGATGTGATTATTGATAGTGGAAGTACTGATAATTTGGTGTTAGAAGAGATGGTGACAAAGATGAAGCTCAAGAGACAGAAACATCCACATCCATATCGGGTTGCCTGGGTGCAAGATGACCACAAGGTCATGGTCAGTGAACAGTGCCTAGTGAAGTTCAAGATCGGCGGGTACCAAGATGAGGTACTATGTGATATCATATCTATGGATGCATGTCATATGTTGTTGGGTAGGCCGTGGCAGTTTGACAGATGTGATGTACATGATGGTCGTGCGAATACTTATTCCTTAACAAAGGATGGAGTGCGACATAAGCTAAAGCTATTGAAGGAGACTGAAGAAAAGGTTTGTGGTAATGCAAGAATAACTTTTGTTGATAGAGGAAATTTCTTAGATGGTATGCAGTATGAGCATATGTGTTTTACATTAATTCCAAAGGCTGGGAAAGAGGAAGTAGGAGATGTACCTGTAGAATTTGCAGAATTATTGAATGAGTTTCAGGATATTGTATCTGATAATGTACTTGATGGATTATCACCGATAAGAAAGATCAGTCATCGGATGGACTTGATTCCAGGAGCTAGTTTTCCAAATAAGGCAACACACAAAATGACACTAGCAGAAATTGAAGTGTTGAAGATAGATTTGAAGTTTAGTTCATCACATCATCCACAGATTGTATATGGTAGTAGTCCCAGAAATGCATCTGAATTGAGAAAGATACATAAAGGAGAAATAAGTAGTGCTAAAGCTGAGGATTTTGTAGAACATTTGAAGAACATCCATGAGGAGGTGAGGAAGCATATTACCAAGATGAATGCATGGTATAAGGCTAAGGCAGATCAGAAAAGGAGGCATAAGGAATTTCAGGTTGAAGATGAGATCACAGCGGCACAATGGAGTATTCCAGCAACTAGTTTAGATACTAAGGAGATTGAGGACATGCTGGACAATCCTCTTGGCAAAAGCACAAGGAACAAGGCATATGAAGAATATCTGGTCAAGTGGAAAGGATGACCTATTGAAGATTCATCATGGTTGACAAGGGAGGAGGTTAACCATCTTGGTTTTCCTCTTCACACCTGAGTCGTGATAGGGTCACTTCTCAAATTACCCTAGGTGTCTGATGCAAGAGCATCCTGAGTGTAAGAGTAATCTTACATCACCAAAAAATATTTTTGTTTTTGTATTCAATAAAGGCTATCTTGTGTAGAGCTGCTATTTATGGAAACTTGCTATTTTTAGTAAGTTAGTCATACGATCTCAGAATGTTCTGATTTCACATGTGGAGGTTTATCTCAGTCGTATCAATCTGCCAATAAAGTTTCATTAACAGTTCAAGTCTAGCTTTGGAGATATTGAAGATTTTTGGTATTGGCAGTAGGGTACAAAAACTTTGAACTTAGTTTTGAAGGCTTTAGAGGCCCTGGATGAGGTCGAAAATTTGAGTGATGGGTGCTTACATGAGTCAAGCCTATAGAGCGCTTCGTGGTCTTTCCGAATTAGGATTATAATAGTCAATCAGAGCAACTGGCGATGACTTATGGTCTTCAGAAATTGAGTCACTTGAAATGGCAGAAAATAATTTTCGTTCAAAATTTTTGTTCGGGTTTCAAAAATTATTTTGAGCTGACTTTGGTGTAATAAATTGTAAAATAAAATAATTCTAAGTTTGGTCAGCCCTTTGGGCTAAATTTCTGGAACCTTCATCAAGGTGGAAATTGCCTATATAAAGAAGGTCGTAGTGTTGTCTTAGGTCTAGTTCAGTTTAGTTCTGAGCAGTTTGGGGTAGATTTGGGTAATGATTCGAGGCTTTGTCCTACTGAATATTGTAAGGGGAATGCCCTTGTGGCTTTGCATATTGTAATTCTGAAATTTGGAATTCCACACTTGTAGAGATAATAAGAAACCCATTTTTTGTTCTTGCAAATCATTGTTGTTTCTTTGTTTCTATTATGTGTTTGTTGTATTAAGGGGAGCACCCTTCATTAGAAGTGCATTAAATAAATGTACTAAATAAAAGTGAAAATAATATTAATAATAATAAGGAAAAAACTCTTTGTAGTAAAACTAGCTATCTAGGAGGGAGTTGAACTCGAGACCTCCTAGAAGTTAGGCTAATTGGTTTCCATGTGTGCTATGTGTTTTCCTTGAAAGTTGTTTGTTTTACTTTCTTGTTATGGTTTCTTTTGAAGTTATTTTTAATTAAATTAATTAAAAAAATTATTATGTGTTACGGGAATATTTGTAATTAATCCTCAACCAACCATGGAAGTTGGAGAAGTTGCTTCCCGTAAAGCAACTCCTCCAACCATATAGTTGGGGGATAAAAATAATCCCAGTGAGGAGTTTGGAGGGGGATTAAAACTTTAGAAAATTTTGAGATTTTGGATCTGGAAATCAATTTGTGGCTGCTATCTTTGTGGGATGAATTCTTAAATTTTATGTGAGGGAATTTTGGAGCTTACCTGTATGGATTGTTTGAAGATTGGTTTCCAAAGGAAGATATCCAAGAGGCTATCTACTCAAGGCATGAAGATCTACAAAGAGACTCCAGTCAAGATAAGAGAATTTCTCCGCAGGACCCCAGGTAGGGTCTATACTAGGATAAATTCTCCAATTCTCCTGTGTGTGTGTTTATTTTACATAAATGATATGTTATTGGATTGATATGTGATATCTGATTATGAATTAAAAATGAAAATGTGAATGTTTTATCTTCTGTGTATTTTTATGTATTTTTCAGGAAGTAGAATATGCATATTTTTATGGTTTTATGAAATCTTTCCTAGAAGTCTATGATTGGTTATATAATTATAATTTGATATACTTATCTATGTAGGGTGTGTTATTAAATATTTATATTGTTCATATGGTCTGAAAATTTTATTTTGTGGAATGATTTTTAATAAGTATGATAATGAAAAAATATATGTTAATTGGAAAAAGACAAAGTATTCTAGTTTATTTTCTTATACCTGTATTGCGTTGGGCATAACTTTTGAACCTGACATTATTATCAAAATCACCCCGGTGAGAATGTGTCCAATTAGGTTTTATCCAACATATGTGAAAATTAGGAAAATCCAATGGTTACCAAAAAAAAGTTATGCTTATCGCACCGAGACTATATTTTTATGACAGTCATATATATGTTTCTAGAATTAGTCATTTCCCCATCAATATTTATTAAGTTATAATTTATATTACTTTTATTTTCTATTTGGACCCATTGTGGAAAATTTAGAGTCATGGATTTCAGTGTTGGGTAACTGTTTGGCTTGGGGTTTGGTTTGTATCTTTCAACCTTGATCTTGGTCTTTTTCTGCATCTTTGTACCTCTCTTAATGTTCATTTTATTACTTTAAGTTTATCATAATGTTGTGTTAATGCATGTGGAAATTTGTATCACCTATGTTCATTATTGGTTTTGTTGATGTAATGTGGTGTTTCTATACTTGGCATATACTTGAGCTTAGTTTATGAGGCTAGTACTCGTCTCGGTGGCCTGTGTGCATGGGAGGGTTCCCTAGACCTATAAATAAGTCTTGGAAAGTTTTACTTATGCATGTGGAAAGTTTTATATTTTTTTCTTTGAGATGCCTTGTGAAAGACATTCTTCCAATGGTTCTTGTTATGTTTATGGATATGGTTAGGACTCACTTTGAGGGCCTAAGTGCACAGGGGAGTTTCCTAAACCTATGAATCAGGACTTGGAAGTGTTATCTTGTACTTGTGGATTATGATGGGGTAAGGGAATACGAACCCTAAGTGAGTGGCTCACCATAGGTGTTGGAACCCTAAAGTGGTTGCCATATGATCCTATGGGTGGTTTTGTAATTAGTGATAACCTTAAAAATTAACCTGGGAAGGGGGGATTCAAAAGATAACGAAAGAAAATATAATAATGGCCACACAGACCAGATTAGAGTATCGGGACCAGGGATAACTGCTAGGGTGGATCCCTATTCATAAAGGGGGGACCGGGGTTACATGGTTGCTAGGGTAGATCCCAATACACAGGTTGTGTGATGACACTCACTTAGGTGGTCTCCTAGAACCTTGACCTCGGTGTTATAGTATGATGATATTTTATGTGCTTTATTCTTGTTCTTTTGAGTCATGGATTTATTGATATGTGAGACTTAGATTGTCATAAGGTCTTGAGAGTACCTTGGTTCTATCTCCTAGCATGGGGGGTGGAACTTTACCAGTTTCACATGGTTGGGTGGCAAATCTCTTTCAAGGTATTGTTCATGGTTCATGGTGTGGCTTGGATTCAATTGTTTGGTGGTGAAGTTGCTATTATTGTATCATGTATTTCTATCTTTTGTAATCGATATGTAAAGATGTATTATAATCCTTGGGAAAATTGATGTAATTGTCTTTATGTACACCTTTGGGCCATGTGTAGCAACTGTAATTCTAATTGTGTTGTAAATGGAAATTGTAAGAAAGAAGCTATTTATATGGGTATGGGTAGTATTTAGGAATCTCAAAAAGGGAATTGAATGTTGGTAAATCAAGCATGGATTATGTTTAAGTAATTCCTACCTTTTCTCTCTTATGAGTTTTAAAATGAAATTGAAAGTAATGGTTCTATGCAAACCTTTGTAATGCAAGTACTTATGGATGTAAACTTCTTTAAAAGGAAACTTGTTTTGATATGTGGATTAGTGAAAAGATATGCTAAGGGTTGATGGGTTTCTCCAGGTAAAAATAATAAGGGAAAGGAAAACATGTATGTTATTGAAAGTAGTATTAAGATGTAATTCTTTCCTAATGTTCTTAAATATCTAAGATCAATATGTATGATGTAAGGTTATTTAAACAAGGTTTTAATCTCAATTCTTAACTAGATATATACAATGTCATAGATGAAAATTGTGATAGTTAAACTTGTGATAAAGATGATTCAGTGAATGGTTTGTGATTGGTTAGAAATATATGGTTAAGTAATTTACACTCTTTCTATTTTGTTTTTTAAAGAAAAAATGGAAAGTGAGGGCTTTTAATGGAAAGCTTATTTATGTATTGTTAATGCAATTAAGTTTTGCATAGATAAGGTTAAGGAGTAAACAAATAGGAAAGGGTAAATATACTTAGTGGATATGATAAGTAATGTGCGCTTGTTCCACTTCTAAAAGTAAATTATGTGTTATAAAAATGAATTCAACTAAATCATTAAGGTAATTGGTTTTGAAGTAGAATGAAAGCGATGTCTCAATATAACTTGAAGTTGAAACAAAAATAGAATTGCACTAGATTAAGTAATAAAATACATTGCTTGATAATGGAAAATGGATTCATTAAGGGAACCTTAAGGAATGTACTTGTGTATGGTTATGATGACACATTAGAATGTAAAAAATTGTTAGTTGTAATTTTAGGTCATAGACCTGATTCCTTATGGGTTCCCTGGCGGGGACATTACACATCACATATCCAAGGGTGCAAGGCTTCATGACAACTGTATGGACAACCATACATAGAACACTACCTATTACTCTATCAAGAATACTACTGATAGAAACTGTAACATAACTGTCTGTACTAACAGTCAACCTCTACATCCATGATATCATGTTGATAGCATGTCCATGCTTCATATATATATAAAGCTTGTTGCATAAGTCTTCAATGCATTTTACTTACCATATGTTGTCATCAATGAAAAACATACAGTCAGCACTGGCTTGCTGGAAAATCTCCAACACACAGCTCTGACAGAAATTCTATTTGTGAATCTCAAAAGTTTGCCGAAAAGGGTACTCAGATCTGCACTAATATTCATTGTCTTGCACCTGTACCTAAAAGAAAAAGGGTTTTGTTTGTTGGATGAGGGGTTTGCCTTGGTCAAACCCCAGTTTGGAATTAACCTTGAAATGTAATTGAAATTGCAATATATAAACAAAGTAAATGGAACTATTCACCTTACTTAAGTTGAAATCCTTGTGGAGGATTCAAATCTTTGAATCCACAAGTATGGATGCTCCAAAGGGATGTAGAATTATATGTAGGATGTCTCAAATCAATTGCATTAGACCTTCAACACCAATCTTGAATGGATCTTGAAATAGGAAGAGGCTTGAATGAATGTGGATGGAGAAATCTTCAACAAGAGGCCTCCAAAGAGATTGAATCCTTCAATGGCTATCAATGGATCTCCTTGATGAATGCTTGAATGCTTAAATACTTGAATTCTTTAGGATGAATGAATGCTTGAATGCTTTCCTTCTCCTTCTTGCTTTCTTGATCTCTTGATTGCACTTATTTGAATTATATGGATGGTGGATGTGAAAATGAAAGAGGAAGGCTTCCTTTTATGCTAGTCTAGGGCACAAAATTCTAGAGAGGCCGACATAGGAGAATTAATTTCTAGTTAAGCCTTAAACCCCTAGAAATGGACCTAGATTAAATATAATTTAAGAGTTTACCATTCTGAAATCTGAAATAGCCAACCTAGAAGTGGGAAATAAAACTTTCCAAAGCCCGATATCCTGAAACCTCCAGAATCTAAATTTTGAACCCAAGGTTAGGGTCGAGGTCGACTCTGACCTAGGTCAAAGTCAAGGTTGACCTTGACCTATGTTAGAGTCAAGGTTGACCTTGACCCTGAGGTCACAGATCTTAGTTTCTCAGGACCAAGTGTTAGAAAAAGGTTGGAAACAGGTGGAGAGAGAAGCATAACAGGGGAAAAAGCCAGATCCAGTCAAAGACCCATTCAAGGAACTTGAAATGACCTCAAACCACTTACTTAGAGGGTTAAACTAGTCTAAAATGGAAGTGCTTCCATTTTTTGACAATACATTTAGCCCCCACTTTAGCAAGAGTATGGACTCGATGCAAGATCTTGGTAAAGGAGATCATAATAAAAAGATAATCTTATTGAAATCAAAGGGACAAAGGAAATCCTCAAGCCCCCAGGGACTCAAGTCTTCATCAACTCCAAGATCACAATAAGAGAGACATCTCTAGAGAGAGAGAGAGAGAGAGAGAGAGAGAGAGAGAGAGATTATTTTTTCCAATGAGAACTTATGTCCCATTGTGAACCACACAAGGAAACAACACAACTAGAAATATGGAATTGAACCACCTAGTGAATGTGGCTACTCACTAGTCAACTCATCAAAGAGTCACCCTTGGGAATATTCTATTCCACAAGAGTAAAACCAAAAGCAAAAGAGATCCAGTCTTAAGGACACATTTGACCTTAAGGGATTAAAATTTTGAAACTGGAGGGATCAAGAGATCCTATAAAATAAAAATCCATGCTTTAAGGATTAGTCACTAATCCATAAAGGGAGAGAAGTGCCTTGAAAAATAATATATGTATATTGAAAGTACGTGTGTGCAATAGGTAAGGAGAGCATATGCCCCCATGTTAAAGTCATTGCTAACACTTTAATAGGAGTAATGGCTTTAACAAAAACATAAACATTTCCACTGATTACGTTTCCACTATGAGATGCCCCCAAACAAAGATAAATCAAGGGAAATACAACATAAACATATAGAGAACACAAGAGGAATCTACCTACTGTGGGGTTAGTATGATCATAAGATAATATATATATATATATATATATATATATATATATATATATACATATATATATATATATATATATATATATATATATATATATATATATGTATATATGTATATATATATATATATGTATATATATATATATATATGTATATGTATATATATATATATATATGTATATGTATATATATATATATATATATATATGTATATATATATATATATATATATGTATATATGTATATATATATATATATGTATATATATATATATGTGTATATATATATGTATATGTATATATATATATATATGTATATGTATATATATATATATATATATATGTATATATATATATATATATATATATATATATATATGTATATATATATATATATGTATATATATATATATGTGTATATATATATGTATATGTATATGTATATGTATATGTATATGTATATGTATATGTATATGTATATGTATATATATATATATATATATATATATATATATATGATATTATTGCAAATGAATTAGCATCATTCCCCAAAGAAAGTAGAACTACAATCACAATGGAGGAAAGAATACATAAGAGATATGAAGAAGAGTCTTTTTGGACCACAACATGCAGACCAAAAAGATTCAGTGCTACCAAGTCACAGATCCAAGAAGACTACACAAGGAAACATTTATGAACAATAGCACATGTACAACATAACATGAAACAACATATAGAAGAATAGATATACATATAGAGGAATTGTACAGCATGTTCAATTCCTTTATCACCTTGCACCAACAAAGAAACAAGGGTCATATAAAAGAATCTAACAACATTTAGCAAACACATCATGGGAGAAGCACAGTATAATATGAAAACACACAAAAAGATACCATAAAGGACAAGCCAATCAAGCACGCCACCTACTCTCCCCATGTCATTCTATATCATTTAGGGAAGGTGGGTAACTCACAAGAGGGACTATATCCAACACAGTAGGAATGATAGACAGTTCCAAACAAGGATCCTCTTGAGAATCATAATGTTCGACACTAGGTGTAAGTGTCAATTGTGATGAAAGCATATTAGGTAAATCAATGTCAATGTTAATGTCAATGTCAATTGTCTCATATTCATCATTAAAATCATTAGTATCATCAAGAGTATCTTCCTCATCTAGAATAATCAAAATAGGATCTAAGATACGAATAGAATCATCATAATCTTACATTTTAACATCATTATTAGTAGTAATTTCTTCTAACACGTCATGCATAGGCTTGCTAAAAGAAGGTAAATAACTTTGAAGAATAGAAGTACGAGCCTTAGCTTGAGCACGATGCTTCTTATGATGTTCATTAGTAGATTGATTATGTTTTTTCTTGTTTGAAATGTGTTGAGAACTAGGAGGAAAAACTGTTGGTTCCTTCATAGGTTCTATAGGAGGATTAATAGGATTCTTAGCAAGGTGACAAGCAACACTAGGAGCTTGATTAATAGAACTAGAAGCCATAGATAGAGGAGGTATGGGAGGCATAGTCAGAAGACCATGGTTAAGATCCATTCGAGGCATGCTTAACTCAAGAATCTTGTGATGCTTATAGGCTTGATATGAATGAAAGAGATTATTAGGTCTAGAAGGACATGAATTAGGTATTCAAGACCAAAAGAAGCCAAGTGTAGCACAATCCCTGGGCCTAGAAGGTTGATATAAACTATGATTAATCATCTTCACTTCTTCATCATGAATAAATTTAAGACACTTATAGATCAGAGAAGCAACAACATGCATGGCATTTAACCACAACAAATTGAGCTTAACTTGAAATTGATCAAAAGTAGGAACAACAACGGAGGTAATATTCACAATTTTACCACTAAGTTCAAATGGAAAGTTAATAGAACCAAATGATAGATAAAGAAAACCATTACAAGTTTGAATCCACTCATCAAATATATCATAAGAATCACATTGCAAGTTTTTCATAAATATATTTTCTTCTGTAATAACATTGACTAAGGATGTAGGATCAATAAGACAACTGCACGTAGGTATCTAAGAAATCCTAGCATTAATGTAAAGGGGACCATCAGGAGCTTTAATAGTCTCAGAATAATCAAAGGTAATCAAAAGTTCCTGAGGTCTTTTATTCTTAGGTTGCTTTCAAGGTTTAGGTTGAGATTTCAGTTTAGGTTTAGGTGGGACTTGAGGTTGAGCTTGAGATTGAGGCTAAGGTGGAGATATAGATTGAGACAAAACAACATGCTCCACATGGTTAACGATGTGATTAAGATCATCCATCTTTGAATCATAAACAATATCCATAGAAGATGGCTGAGTAATGGTATTAGTATCATGTGTAGGTAAATGATTCGTATATATTTGAAGGTTTTGATTTGGAGGAGAAATAGATTTGTTCGCACTACCATCAAGATTATCAATAGATAAAGCATTAGATTCGATTAAGTCTTGAACCTTATGTTTTAAAGAATAATATTTCTCATTATCATGACCATTCTGAAGATGATAATGACAAAATGCTTTAGGATCAAAGGATTTGGATGCTATTGTAGCAGGTAAAATATGTCAAATAGGAGGTAAAGTAATCACATTATCAGTTAACAACCTATTCATAATAGAATGTAAAGATTAAGAGAGAGGAGTAAATGTACAATTCAATCAAAAAGCAGTGGATGCAAAAGTGGCATTGTGGGATGAATCATCAACTTGATCAGCAACTGCATTCACTTTTTTGTTTATCTTGACATAGTTGTTGAGTTTTTGAAATTTGTTTGGATTAGGAGAAGCATCACTCTTATCAACTGGGATAGGAGCCATTAGATTGTAGCTCTCAAATTGACCCACTTGTAATTGATAATGACAAAGTGTTGCACAAAGTTGTTGAAAAGAGGTAAATTTAGTAAGCAGAATCTTATCTCTAATATCCTTTTACAGATTTAAAATAAACATATGTTGAATATCCATATCAGGAACATGATAGGAAATCTAAGCATACAAATGCTTAAATCTACCAATGAATTCATTCAATTTTTCCTTAGTGTTTTGTTTACAATGTATCAAATCAGTCAAGGACACTTGCGAACCATTGTTATTGTGAAATTGTTGAATAAAAGCATTAGAAAGTTTTGGAAAAGAGTCAATAGAATAAGGATGCAATGAACAATACCATTGTAAGGCCTTGTCACAAAAATTTCTAGCAAACAACTTGGCTAAAATCCTATGGTCATGAGCATAATCACTACAAAGGATTTGAAATGTCTTAACATGAGTAACAGGGTCTCCCTTACCATTGTAATTTTCAAGATGAGGCATATCGGCTTGCTGAGGAACAGGAGCACGAATGATGTCTAGGGATAAAGGACTTCCCATGTCACATGTAGGAATGCTAAAATTGTTTTGAGTCAAGGTTGCAAGTTGTTGTTGTAAAGATGACATAGTTTGAGCCAAACTTATGATTGTTGAATCATTAGGGGAAATAGGAGGCATAGCAACATTAGAAACACTAGGTAAAATGTATGAAGCAGTAGGAATGGAAGACATGACTAGAGGAATGCTTGGAACCACAATTGGAAGAGGATTAGAATAAGTAAAAGGAACATTATGATAAGAAGGTTGTGATGTAGGAAGGGACACATGAGGAACACTCATAGGAAGAGAGGGAATCATTGCATTCACCAAAGGAGGAGTATAAGTAGGAATACTAGGTAAAGGAATAGAAGAAGGTTCCACACTAGTGACAAGAGGAGTGAATCCTAAATCTTGAGCTTTTTGAGCTAAAGGTTTAACATTTGAATGCACAAGATGAGTAATACCATGCAAGAGATTAACACCTTGATCATTATCACGAAGGAATTTCTTAAGAGCCTTTATAGCTTGAATAGAATCTTGATAATGGTTTTCTTGAATAAGCCAATTACCCATTTTATCAAGTTCAATTGAAAGTTTTTGGACTTGCTCAAGAGGAACTCTTAAAGAATCATCCTCATCATGAGATGAGTGAGAAGAGTTTTACTCCATAGTAGGATTGGAATAGTGAATAATCAAATTGTCATCTAGGATCCTAAGGAAAGGAGAGGAAGACTCAGGATCAAAGGCACCCATAAGTCTACGAATTTGTCTAATTGGAATATTATAGGTAGGAATAAAGGTAATAAAGCTCATATACCAATGCAATGCAAATGAGCTAAACTAAGAAAACACAAAGCATAAATAAATGAATGTTTTTATATTTTGATTTTATATGAGATGCAAACACATAAAATAAATCCAATACATGCAAGATCTAACACCATAAAAGAAAGAGTTGTCTATTGTAGGTTCACCAAAATGTAAGATATGGAATTGGAATATATAAACTATGATATAGGTAATTGGAAGAACCAAAGTGTATTGGATGTGTGTGGGGGAATATAGTATCTACTTCTTAATCCAAATTCCCAAAGGGGAGATCTAAATTGATTAATCACAAGGAAATGATCAATGCACAAAAGAATCAATCTATGGAAAATATGAAGAAAGGAGAAAACCTTATATCCTGTTATAGAAAACATGTATTTTAAAATTTGATTGAATTGAAGACAAATACTAACCTCTAAATAGGGTAAATCTGGAAAACATTTTTTTTGGTGTTTGTGTTCAGTTTTTAGAAAGTTTGCAATGAGATCTAGCGTAGAAATGCAGAAATAGAGAAAACCCAAAAACTTTTTGTCTTTTGGAGCAAGGTTGTCCTTGACCTTAGGGCCAGGGTATGATCTTACCCCAGGGTACAATTTTACCCCCAAAAATTGTCCTTGACCTGCACAGCTCTGACAAAAATTCTGTTTGCGAATCTCAGAAGTTTGTCGAAAAGGGTACTCAGATCTGCACTGATATTCGTTGTCTCACACTTGTACTTGCAAGAAAAAGGGTTTTGTTTGTTAGATGAGGGGTTTGCCTTGGTCAAACCCTAGTTTTGAATCAACCTTGAAATGTAATTGAAATTGCAATATATAAACAAAGTAAATGGAACTATTCACCTTGCTTAAGTTGAAATCCTTGTGGAGGATTCAAATCCTTGAATCCACAAGTATGGATGATCCAAATGGATGTAGAATTGTATGTAGGATGTCTCAAATCAATTTCATTAGATCTTAAACACCAATCTTGAATGGTTCTTGAAATAGGAAGAGGCTTGAATGAATGTGGATGGAGAAATCTTCAACAAGAGGGCTCCAAAGAGATTGAATCCTTCAATGGCTATCAATGGATCTCTTTGATGAATGCTTGAATACTTGAATTCTTGAGGATGAATGAATTCTTGAATGCTTTCCTTCTCCTTCTTTCTTGCTTGATCTCTTGATTGCACTTACTTGAATTCTATGGATGGTGGATGTGAAAATGAAAGAGGAAGGCTTCCTTTTATACTAGTCTAGGGCACAAACTTCTAGAGAGGCCAACATAGGAGAATTAAATTCTAATTAAGCATTAACCCCTAGAAATGGACCTAGATAAAATATAATTTAAGAGTTTCCCATTCTGAAATCCAAAACAGCTGACCCGGAAGTGGGAAATAAAACTTTCTGAAGCCTGACATCTCGAAACCTTCGGAATCTAAATTTTGGACCTAGCGTCAGGATCGAGGTCAACTTTGACCTAGGTCAAAGTCAAGGTTGACCTTGACCTAGGTCAGATTCAAGGTCGACCTTGACCTTGAGGTCACAGATCTCAGTTTCTCAAGACCAAGTGCCAGAAAAAGGCTAGAAACAAGTGGAGAGAGAAGTAGAATAGGGGAAAAATCCAGATCCATTCAAAGACCCATTCAAGGCACTTGACATGACCCCAGACCACTTACTTGAAGGGTTAAACCAGTCCTAAATGGAAGTGCTTCCATTTTTTGATGATACAGTAGACTTCAAAATTGTAGACTCCCTCTGTCTATATACCTCGGTAAGTATACTATATACATACACATTTTCCCCCTTTTTTGACAATAATGCCAAAAATGTATACTTACAACTTGTCAAAAATGTTATGATGGTTTTTCTTTAGGTTGGCCATGAGGTTTTTCCATTCCTCTTTTAGACTTTCTAGTACAATTTTCTCTAGACCAACTTGGGCACGCCTGTCAAAAATGTGATCTACCACTGTAACTTGAGAGTGGCAACTAGATCATTTTCTTTCTTCACATGTCATTGCATCACCTCAATGTGGGGTAACAAATCAGCCCGTAGCTCGGTTGTTTGATCTTTGATCTTATCTTTTGCTCTCAATTCATTCCTTAACCTATGTATATGCTTGACTTTTGCATAATGTAGTTTGAATGCATGGGGTTTTGTAATCAAGATTTTTGCACTCTTCTATAGATCATCATCTAGTTTCTTAAGTTTTTCTTGAATTTCTACAATGAATGAATCTATAGTGCAAAGCTTTTTCAAAATTATGAGTATCTATTGAAAGACTTGCTATTTCACTTATAGTCTCAGATAGCTTCACCTTGTGAATTTCCATTGCTTGGCTGATCTTCTCAGTTATCTTGAATTGTATCTTTGATTCTTATCTCTCTCTTCAATTTTCTTTTATGCATCGGCATTGGGAGAATTGATGTACCTGGTAAGTACGAAAAGTTGGTCAATGATGGGAGTGGCCTCATCAATATTGACATTAGATAGAACTTGCATCATGATTTCTTTCACATCTTCAAGCACCTGTTTATGTTTACTTTTGATGCAGGAGCATCCTGGGTGTAAGAGCAATCTTGCATCACCCAAAAATATTTATGTTTTTATATTCAATAAGGGCTATTTTGTGCAGAGCTTCTATTTATGGAAAGTTACTATTTTTGTATGTGCTCAGAATGATCTGATTTCTTTCTTGGATGTTCATTTTGGTCATATAAGTCTGCCAGTAAAGTTTCATTGCCAGATCAAGTGTATATTGGAAGATATTGAAGATTTTCGGTATTGGCAGCAGGGTATAGAAACTTTGAACTCAGTTTTGAAGGCTTTAGAGGCCCCGAATGAGGTTGAAAATTTGGGTGACAAGTGCTTGTGCCAATCTAGCCTGTAGAGCGCTTCGTGGTATTTCCAAAATGGGGTTATAATAGCCGATCGGGTCAACTGGTGATAACTTATGGTCTTCGGAAGTTGGGCCACCTGAAATGACAGAAAATAATTTTCTTCAAAATTTTTGTTCGGGCTTCAAAGGTTATCTTGAGCCGACTATGATGTAATAAAATGTAAAATAAAATAATTCTAAGTTTGGTCGGCCTTATTGGCTAAAATTCTGGAACCTTCCCAAGCGGTGGAAAATTGCCTATATAAGGAAGGTTGTATTATTGTCTTAGGCAGTTCAGAATAGTTCTGGGTAGTAGATCTGAGTTTTGATTCGAGGCTTTGGCCTAATGAATATTGTAAAGGAAAATGCCCATGTGGCTTTGCATGTAAGAGTTTTGAAATTTGAAATTCCACATTTGTGGAGATAATAAGAAGCCCATTTTCTGTTCTCACAAATTACTGTTGTTTCTTTGTTTCTGCATGTGTTTGTGGTATTAAGGGGAGCACCCTTCATCAAGTGGTATCAGAGCAGGAGTTCTTGAGTGTGTAAACAGATCACCAACTGTGAGGCAGTTTGCACCAGGACCGTGGTTAGGGTTTCAGCGTGCATCGCAAAAATGCCTGCACGAAGAGAACGTGGCAGAAGGGCTGGTGTTGTGACACTTGAGGTTAGAGAGCTGCAGAGACAAGTGCGAGCATTGCAAGAAGAGATTCGCAGAGGAATGAATCTTAATGTAAGAGAAGAAAGTGATGATGAAGCGGAAGAAAATTTTGATCAGGAAGGAGAAGGTGAACTTTCGAACCCAGAAGAAGAAAGGCTTTTTCGAGTTCTTTCCAAGATCGGGAAGAGACCTAAGATCGAGGTTCCTACATTTTTAGGGAATCTTAACCCAGAAGAATTGATCGACTAGATCAAAGAATGTGAGGAATATTTTGAGTATGAAGATGTTGAGGATCCTGATAGGGTCAAATTTGCGAAGGCCAGACTGAAAGGTCATGTGAAGATCTGGTGGCAAGAGGTTCAATTGGAGTGAAATAGAAGAGGGAAAGATAAAATCACAAGATGGGATCGGATGGTGGATAAATTGAAGCGACAGTTCATTCCTGTTGATTATGAGCTTGACCTATTGAAGAAGATGCAAAGTTTGAAGCAAGCAAGAAGATCTATTCAGGAGTATACAGAGGAGTTCTATCGACTCCTCATCAGAACGGGCCATACAGAAGCTGATAAGGAGAAAGTTGCCCGTTACCTTAACAGGTTGAGGTCGAGCATTCAAGAGGAGCTAAATCTGGTTCGAATGAACAGTATTGAAGAGGCATACCAGTTTGCCCTAAAAGTAGAGGAAAAGTTGAACAAGAAGTTTGAGAGTAGACAAAATGGAAGAGGTCGCGGTGGATGATCTGGTGGACGGTCATATGGTGGCCGAAATGAAGATCCAAAAAAGAAGGATGAGGCTAGTAGCAGTCAGAATCAGCGAGAAAATAATTTCAATCGCTTCCAGGATCAGAGTAATAGAGATCAGAGAGGAAGAGGAAGAGGACAAGGATCTGGAAGAGGTGGCTTCCATGGAACATATTTTCACTGTGGAGAAGAAGGTCATAGGGCATTTGAATGTCCTCAACGCCAAGGAAGAACAGACAGGAGAAATGAAGGCCAGGCCAGAGTTGCACATGTAGATGAAGACGCTAGATCATCAAATTCTGAAGATGCTGAAAGAGGAGAAACATTGATTAACAGAAGAGTCCTGTTGAGTGGTGAGAATGAACCTAAGCAAAGGAGGAGCCTATTTCGCACCAGGTTCAAGTGTGAAGGTAAATGTTATGATGTGATTATTGATAGTGGAAGCACTGACAATTTGGTGTTAGAAGAGATGGTGACAAAGTTGAAGCTCAAGAGGCAGAAACACCCACATCCATATCGGATTGCCTGGGTACAGGATGACCACAAGGTCATGGTCAATGAACAATGCCTAGTGAAGTTCAAGGTTGGTGGATACCAAGATGAGGTATTGTGTGATATCATATCTATGGATGCATGTCATATGTTGCTGGGTAGACCATGGCAGTTTGACAGATGTGCTGTACATGATGGTCATGTGAATACCTATTCCCTGACAAAGGATGGAGTGCGACATAAGCTAAAACCATTGAAGGAGACTGAAGAAAAGGTATGTGATAATGGAAGTATAACTTTTGTTGATGGAAGAAATTTCCTAGATGGTATGAGGCATGAGCATGTATGTTTTGCTTTAATTCCAAAAGCTGGTAAAGAGGAAGTAGAAGATGTTCCTGTAGAAGTTGCAGATTTGTTGAATGAGTTTCAAGATATTGTATCCGATAACGTGCCTAATGGATTACCACCAGTCAGGAAGATCAGTCATCAGATGGACTTGATCCTAGGAGCGAGTTTGCTGAATAAGGCAGCACACAAAATGACACCTGCAGAAAGTGAGGAGTTGAACATGCAAGTACATGAGTTGTTACAGAAAGGATTGATTCGTGAGAATCTGAGTCCCTGTGTTGTACCAGCGGTATTAGAACCAAAGAAGAATGGAGAGTGGAGGATGTGTACAGATTCAAGAGCAATAAACAAGATCATAATCAAGTACAGGTTTCCATTGCCACGAATGGATGATATTATGGACTATTTGAGTGGAGCTGTGTATTTCTCAAAGATAGATCTGAAGAGTGGATATCATCATATTCGGATCAGAGAAGGAGATGAATGGAAGACTACCTTCAAGACAAAGGAAGGACTATATGAGTGGTTAGTCATGCCTTTTGGGCTAACCAATGCACCAAGCACTTTCATGCGGCTCATGAACGAGGTTCTGAAAGAATTTCTAGGTAAGTTTGTCATTGTTTACCTAGATGATATTTTGATCTTTAGTAAGACATTGGAGGAGCATATGATGCATATTCATATGGTATTTGAGAAGTTGAGAGAAGAGAAATTGTTGATTAATTTGAAGAAGTGCAGTTTTGTGAAGAAAGAGTTAGTGTATTTGAGATTTGTAGTTTCAGCAGAAGGTCTGAAAATGGACCCAGAGAAGGTACAGGCTATCCTTGAATGGCCTACTCCAAGGAATGCTACTGAGGTAAGATCTTTTCATGGTCTAGCTAGCTTTTACAGAAAGTTTATCAGAAATTTTAGCAGTATTTGTGGACCCTTGACTGAAACAATGAGAGGGGATAGAAAAGAGTTTAAGTGGACTAATGGGGCAGAAAAGAGTTTTCAATTGTTGAAATAAAAAGTTATAGAACAACCTGTTTTAGCACTTCCAGATTTTAATAAGGTGTTTCAAGTAGATTGTGATGCTAGTGGTACTGCAATAGGAGCCGTTATGAGCCAAGAACATAAACCTATTGCTTATTTCAGTGAGAAGTTGAATGATGCCAAGAGAAAATATTCTATTTATGATCAAGAATTTTATGCTATAGTTCAGGCATTGAAGAAGTGAAGACACTATTTGCTTCCTAAAGAGTTTGTTTTGTATACTGATATTCAAGCTTTGCAATATTTGAATAGTCAAGGAAAGTTGAATCAAAGACATTTGAAATGGGTTGAGTTTTTGCAGAGTTATACATTTTTTTTGAAACACAGGAGTGGAAAGTCTAATAGGGTTGCAGATGCTCTTAGCAGAAAGCAACTATTGCTGACAGAAATGCAGATTGAGGTGGTTGGGTTCAAGGAACTCAAGAATTTGTATCCAGAGGATCCTGATTTTGGTGAAGCTTGGAAAGCTTGTAAAGAACCTGTTACTCTAGACAGAACGAAGTGGCTGGATTTCATCATTTAGGATGATATGTTGTTTAGAGGGAGTCAGTTGTGCATTCCAAGAAGTTCTATGAGGGAGAATCTCATCAAGGAGAAGCATAGCGGAGGATTGGTTGGACATTTTGGTCGGGATAAAACTCTTGCTTTGGTTAGTGAAAATTATTATTGGCCACAGTTACAGCAAGATGTGAAGAAGTTTGTACAGAGTTGCAGAGTATGTTAGATGGCGAAAGGAGTGAAGCAGAATACAGGGTTGTATCAGCCATTACCTGTACCACAGAAGCCTTAGGAGGATATTAGCATGGACTTTGTTCTTGGTTTACCGAGGACTCAGCGGGGACATGATTCAATTTTTGTGGTGGTTGACAGATTTTCAAAGATGGCACATTTCATTCCCTGCAAGAAGACTACTGATGTTGTTCATGTAGCAGAATTGTTTTTCAGAGAGGTAGTGAGACTACATGGTTTGCCAAAGACCATAGTTTCAGATCGGGACACGAAGTTTGTTGGATATTTCTGGCGTACATTGTGGAAGAAGCTAAAGATAGATTTGAAGTTCAGTTCATCACATCATCCACAGATTGATGGACAGACGGAGGTGGTAAATAGGAGTTTGGTAAATTTATTGAGATGCTTGGTTGGAGACAAGCCAAGAGGATGGGATTTGATTTTACCACAGGAAAAATTTGCATACAATAATTCTGTCAATAGGAGCACTGGTAAATCACCATTTCAGATTGTATATGGAAGTAGTCCAAGAAATGCATCTGAATTGAGAAAGATAAATAAAGGAGAAATAAGTAGTGCTGAAGCTAAGGATTTTACGGGACACTTGAAGAACATTCATGAGGAAGTGAGGAAGCACATTACCAAAATGAATACACAGTATAAGGCTAAGGTAGATGAGAAAAGGAGGCGTAAAGAATTCCAGGTTGGAGATGAAGTCATGGTTCATTTGCGAAAGGAAAGATTTCTAGTTGGTACATATAACAAGTTGAAAATAAAGAAATTTGGACCATGTAAGATACTGAAGAAGCATGATTCAGGAAATGCATATGAGGTAGAATTGCCTACTGAGCTGAATATTTCGCTAGTGTTTAACATTTTAGATCTGACAGAGTATCATGAAGGAGGTATTGAAGATGAGATCACACCAGCACAGTGGAGTATTCCAGCAACTAGTTCAGAGACTAAGGAGATTGAAGATATACTGGACAGTCATGTTGGCAGAAGCACAAGGAACAGGACATATGAAGAATATCTGGTCAAGTGGAAAGGACAACCTGTTGAAGATTCATCATGGCTAACAAGGGTGGAGGTTAACCGTCTTGGTTTTCCTTTGCACACCTGAGTCGTGACAGGGTCACTTCTCAAATTACCCCGGGTGCCTGATGCAGGAGCATCCTAGGTGTAAGAGCAATCTTGCATCACCCAAAAATATTTATGTTTTTATATTCAATAAGGGCTATTTTGTGCAGAGCTGCTATTTATGGAAAGTTACTATTTTTGATAATTTTCGTATGTGCTCAGAATGATCTGATTTCTTTCTTGGAGGTTCATTTTGGTCATATAAGTCTGCCAGTAAAGTTTCATTGCCAGATCAAGTGTATATTGGAAGATATTGAAGATTTTCGGTATTGGCAGCAGGGTACAGAAACTTTGAACTCAGTTTTGAAGGCTTTAGAGGCCCCGGATGAGGTCAAAAATTTGGGTGACAAGTGCTTGCACTAGTCAAGCCTGTAGAGTGCTTCGTGGCATTTCTGAAATGGGGTTATAATAGCCGATCGGGTGAACTGGTGATGACTTATGGTCTTCGGAAGTTGGGCCACCTGAAATGGCGGAAAATAATTTTTTTCAAAATTTCTGTTCGGGCTTCAAAGGTTATCTTGAGCCGACTATGATGTAATGAAATGTAAAATAAAATAATTCTAAGTTTGGTCGGCCTTATTGGCTAAAATTCTGGAACCTTCCCAGGCGGTGGAAAATTTGCCTATATAAGGAAGGCTGTATTATTGTCTTAGGCAGTTCAGAATAGTTCTGGGTAGTAGATCTGAGTTTTGATTCGAGGCTTTGGCCTACAGAATATTGTAAAGGAAAATGCCCATGTGGCTTTGCATGTAAGAGTTTTGAAATTTGAAATTCCACATTTGTGGAGATAATAAGAAGCCCATTTTCTGTTCTCGCAAATTACTGTTGTTTCTTTGTTTCTGCATGTGTTTGTGGTATTAAGGGGAGCACCCTTCATCAACTTTCCTACCTCAGCTTCTTCCGAGCTACTTTTCTAGTGCATAGTTCTCCATACCTTTTGAGAGCTTCAGGGTCCAAGGTTCTAGGGTCACATGAATGTATTTCTATGACTTCATCCAAAGTGACTAGACCTTTTCCATGTTTCTTCTTCTTTTTCTTTTCGTATTTTCTAGAGGTCGGTGATTGACCATAAGGAAATAGAGCCTTCTGCTTTGGATTTGACTTTTGTGGCTTGATGGATACACTTTCTTCTTTTTCCTGCCCCTTTATGATTCCCTCCATGTGAGGCCCTTGGGCTTCAGGCCTTGTGTCAGTAGTAGAATCATCTACATTAGGTTCTTTTTCAGTGTCTTTTACTTATGCCTCTTTGTTTGCAAACTCGGTGTTCTATTTTTCTTCTTCTTCACCCTTGTCTTCTATTGTATCCATTTATTGCTTGGGTGTAGTGTCCTTGAGTTTCTCTTTGGTAGCATTATCAATAGCTTATACCAAAATTGGTAAGTTGCCCAGTATTTGTACACTAACTAGCTTAGTAGTTTGTACTTCATCTTTATTTACAGTAGCAGTAGTGACATCTTCATCTTCCTTTGCCTCATTATTGGGATCACCTTCAGTGATATCTTCAAGACTTCTTCATCCCTGGTTGTTAGTACCTTCTCTGGTATATCCTCATATTCAGTTTGGCTAGTAGGATAAAAATCTTCTGCATAAGTGTCGTCTGTTGGCTACTCGGTGTCTGATATGTGAATTAGCTCTTCAATTGGCCTTTGTGCAATAATATCAACATCATCAATGTGTACACCTTTACCTCTTCCTATGACACGTTCCTCAGGAATAACTGCAAGTGCAGTTTTCTCTACTTTAGCTTTGGACTTCAAGATTTTAGTCCATTTCCCCTTGCTCTCATCATCAACTTCTTGGAGTTTACCTTGTAAGATATTCATTGCTCTTCCTTTCATCAAAAAATTATTTGCATACTCTTTCATCATATCATCAATCTCTTTAACAGATAAATTTGGCATTGCCAAAATTAATGATCTTTCTCTCATTTTCTTTTCGGTGTGCAAGGCATATGTCCACCTTGTCGAGATCTTATCATATAACTCCTTTGGAATATAAGTAGAAAAATCAAGTCATAATATTTTAAATTTGATCATCATGTTGATGATAGCTTCTTCTAGTTTTTTGTGATCCTTAGTAGTCATACGTACATATCTATTTATTTTAGGGTGACCTAGTCCTCCCTTGTCTTTTATTTCCTTTACAATTTCATCAACAAACTGTGATTTATTTACAACCTTAAATTTACTGGTATCTTTCTCATCTGAATCTATATCATCCTTATTCCTTATTAATTTCCTTCTTTTCTTAGGTGCCTCAGTAGATACTTGAGTACCTCTTTTCTTCTGATATGTCTTGGTCGGTATTGGCCTTGTAATTTTACCAACTCCACGCTTAAGAGGTGAGGAAACACCTATAGAGGACCTTGTCCTTACTCGTGTGTCAAGTTTCTACCGGTTTCCTTTTTCCTTTTGTTGCCTTCACCGATTCTACTTGTACCTCTTTATTTGACTCAGTCTTTTCCTTGTTGTTTTCACTATTACTAATCAACAATTGTTCCTCGATTGTCTCTTCAACCAACTTCTCTACTTTTTCTTCACCGAATTGTTTTCCAGTGTGTCCATCATTTTCTTTGATTTTCTTCCTACTTTTACTCCAACCAAATCCATTTTGATTATCTATTTTTCTTCCTCATAGGTGCCAAATCTTGTTGCACTCTTATCTTTAGGCTTTTCCAGAAGTTCCTTTATTGACCTAGTTGCTCAGCCAATGTCAAGTTCATAATCCATTGGTGGAAACCGTGTAGTCCTCGGTTCAACTACCTTTATGAGACTAGTGGATTCAGTGTCAAATTCATCAAGACATAGATATAATTTGACTTAAAAGGATAAAAGGACAAAAGATTGATAAAAAGACCAACAAAGTCAAGATTCTTTATTCATCAACATAAGGACTTTCTAGAGGTTTTAATTCTATATCTTTCAAACTTTGTACAAGGTTCCGAGTTCCTTTTAAAACCTATTTTTACTTAATCAAAACATAAGGAGAGACTCTAAGACTTGGATTTTTTGTAAAATTTTGTAAGGGATCTAAGTGCAAAATGAGGACTAGATGGTTAAGACTATTACGAGGGCTTACAATGAGGGAAAATGCAAGGGATTTGATAATGCTAATGCAAAAGGACTATAATGAGGACCCTATAGTGATGAATAATGCAAGGGCTTGAATTTACAAATGTACATATGCAATGTAAGAAAAGCTTTGTAATGGACCGTGATATGAAAAATGTGGATTCCTACACATGCCAAAAGGTTCCAAAATGAATGTTTTGAGACTCTATATTGTTCACAAGGTTTTAGACAAGATGTTTGAATGTTTAGGAACTTTGTAAGGTTTGAAAATGTTTTGAAGGTGTTTTGAAAGTTTTTGCAATGTTTTGAACACTCACACAAGAAACGTCAAGCATCATGGTTGTTATAAAGAGTAAAATAAATACACTAAAACCTAGGCTGGAAGGAAAATATCCATTGAATCCCCACTTGAACAAAATTCAGTTGAGCCTACTCAGGGTGAACAACCTAGACTCTTGGAGGCACAAGATCCCCCATACAATGCACTCACTTCTCAAGAACACCAAGCTTCAAATCCCAAGGGTCATCACTTCCTAAGGGACCGTTGTCAATACCAAGAGTCACAAAAAGTGTGGGATGTCTTCACGAGCATGGGTGACCCCTTGTGTCAGTGAATAGAAGGTTTTT
Organism: Chamaecyparis obtusa; assembly: GCA_027943335.1. Lineage (NCBI taxonomy): Eukaryota > Viridiplantae > Streptophyta > Pinopsida > Cupressales > Cupressaceae > Chamaecyparis > Chamaecyparis obtusa. The sequence continues at coordinate 781,236 of BSBK01005655.1, forward strand.
GGAAAATAAAGCATGGTTTTTAGTATGGGACATCCAGTTCAGTGGGTGGTGTGATAAACTCCCATGGGAGGTATCCTAGCCTTGAGAACCAAGGTTTTATGCACCACAAGGGTATTGGAGGAGAGATATCACCAAACCACAATGTTGATTGGACTTTTGGTCACAATCATGTATTTATATAGCATTTTGGATGGAGACTAGCTTTGGCCTGTTACCGCTTGGCTCATTCCCTCTCACCGTCTCTATTAAAGCAAGTCTCGGGAGGTAGTCCCTCTAAAAGAATTGTATGAATTTATCTTCACCCAAGATCCATGAAGGCAAGGGGACAAGATACGTTCATCCAATTCTTTGGAATTCACAATCTAAAGAACATAATCACATTATTCTTTTTAAGCACCAAACTCAAGTGTTTTCTAAAGTAATAGAAAAAGACATGAAAGTTATAACAAGAATATAATGTCTTCATCACACATCCTGCATCAAGCACATTAGTAGTAACACAAAAAATCAGCTATGATAACTGTAAAAACATAATAGAGAATGTAAAAACTCAACACAAAGCATCAAGACAACCCAAATTACCAACTGCGCGGGAACAATAACCAATTGTGCAGTTCCAATGACCAATTGTGTAGTTTCTTGACTAAGTGCACAGTTACAGTGACCAACTATGAAGAAAACTAAAGAAGTGCACAACTTTAGTGACCAAGTGCCTAGTTTCCTAATTAGACTGTGAAACTGACTTAGGACTTGTAGAATTTGATTGTTTAGCATACTTCTGGCCTATAAACCTCTAAACATGAAACTAGGGTTCATTTTAGCCATCAATTAAAATTAAATTTGATCAATTTAAAATCCCTAGTTAGGCTATGTGTGTACTTAAACTAATTTGAAAACAATTGAATCGAAAGTATCTTGAATTGAAACCCTAGCTAAGTGAGGTTCATTTTAAGAGCACCAAACTAAGTTTGAGGTTCTTTTTAAGTGCCCAAATCCATTTGTGAGATACATTAACCAAGATTAGGGTTTACTTACACCATTTAATGTTCATTTACTATCTTAAAATAGAGAAAATTAAAAGAAAAAAGTAGTAAATTGCAATATAAACCCTAAACCCTAACAAAGATTCCTAGATAACCAATTGCATAGTTGCAATGACCAACTGTGTAGTTTCCTTGACCCACTGTGTGACTTCCTGACTAAGTGTATAGTTATAGCTTCCAACTATGCAAAACCATAACCAACTACATAGAAAAAGGTACCAACTAGGCATAAACACTCCAAGACTTGCAAATACACAAAAAACATAAAAATTTAATCAAATAAGCTTGTTTTCATGTTGGGTTCACCATTTTTAAGACCATAAAAGGGGTTAGTGAGCATATTAGAGACAACCAAAAATCTCAAACAATATGCAAACCTATCCAATCTACCATAAAAATCCACTTGAAAATAAAATAGATCAAAATGATTTAAAACCCCCTTTCAAGTGTAACTCTTATGTTATCCTTTCTTATCCATTAAAATTGACATTATGTAGCTCTTGATAATGACTAAATGCACAAAACATGAAAGAAAATTGATAGCATGGGAGTACTAGGAGTTTTGTTCTAGAGATTAGAGAAAATTAGGCTCAATTTATAGGGTTGAGAGCCAAAAATGTAGAAATGAAAACAAGGTGTGCAACTTGGAAGGATGTCAAAATTATGATAAATTGGTGCACAAAAAGGAATTCATAAATCAATGCACAATTAGGGGAAAGATGGAAAAAGAAAGAGGGAAGCTAATTAGTAGGCAAACAGGAAGCACAAATCGAGGAAAAAGGGAAGGGGAGATGGAAGAAATTGGAGGCTAATTAATAGGAAATCATGAAGCACAAAATAAGGGAGATGGAGGAAAATTAATAGGAGAGGATTTTTGAATATTTAAATTCCATTTATTCCCTCCACATGGAAAATTAGGAATTTCGGAATAAAAAATCCCTTAATTCAAGAAAATGTGATAATTAATTAATTTTAAATTAATTAATTGAGAGAGTTAGTAAAAGGGAAGAATTAGCATGACTAAATGATTAAAACCTAGGAATAGAGCATGTATTATCTATCCCAGGAGGAAAAATTAGTAAATCAATGATCGAACTAATGACCAAGAATCAAAACTGACTTGGATTTAAAGGCTTTGATGAAGGTTCAAACTGGTTTTGATGGTTTTAAATTGGTCTGGGGAACAACACAACATTGATGAACTTTGACAATGTGCGCGACCAAGGACAAAATAATGAAATAGCATCGATGAACTTGAACAAATCTATTAGAATGATCGACAGTGATTAAATATAATTGATGATCTTGGACAATTCTATTGAACTGACTTGGATTAGGGAGATGATGACAAGAAGGCATCAATGAACTTTGACAACCCCTTGAACTAATAGGATTGAAACTAATTGTATAGTATCGATGATCTTTGATAAAGCTATTGAAAGGACTGATGATCAAATCTTAAAATGATGAGGATGAGGCATTGATGAACTTTGACAATGCCTTGAGCTAACGACAAGATTGAAAAGGATCACACCGATTCAAAAGTGATTAGACTAGGCATCGATGAGCTTTGACAATGCCTTAGGATAAAATAAATTCAAATGTGCTCAAACCACTCTCAGACTGATTAAGAAGAGATTAGGACTTATTTGAATCAATTTAGGGATACTTGAAATGGTTTAGGATCAACTAGGATTGATTAGGAAAGGTTTAGGAATGATTAGGATTGGTTTAGGAATGTTTATGATCACTCCAATGATGATTCAGATTTGATTGATTTGGCCAAAGAGAATGAGGTTACAATGCAAGAAAATGCCAACAATCAATTAAAAAAATTTCAATGTTCAATTGATAAGGAAGTACTCAATGGTGACATACAATGAAAATCATATGTACAACATAGAAGAATAATTAAAATACAAAACAATGTTTTGATTACAATACAAAAGAGGTTAACACAAAGAATAGTAGGCTTGAGCCATTCTTAAGCATCTACAATTAGTAGCTGGGAACATAGGATCCTTCCCTCAAGATGATGATGGGGGCATGGACGGGCTAATCTCTCCACACTCTCAGTATCTCATCAGTCTTGAGGGAGTTGTCTCTGTATTAGGCCTCAATGATCATGATCACAATGGAGTAGCCTCTATGGTAAATGTTGGCTCCTCCCCTACCATGTCATGTGTTACAAGTAGTAGTTGATGTTGCACCAAAATCTTGACCTATTAATGCCTAATACAACCACTAGACTTATAGAAGACACAAGAGGTTGTTAAACTATGTCACAAACTACTATTGTGCTGGAAAGACCAAAGAGACTAAGGGCACAATAAGTCTTTATTAGCATTGCAACAATCCCCCCAGTGCAAGCATGACGTTCAAACTTGTGACCAAGCTCTGATACCACTTGTTACAAGTAGTGGTTTCTGTTGTACCAAAAGATCGACCTGTTAATGCCTGATACAACCAATAGACTTATAGAATACACATGAGGTTGTTAAACCATGTCATGAACCACTGTTGTGTTGGAAACGCTAAGGAGACAAAGGGCACAATTAAAATTTCTCACCATTATAACATCATACTCATCCATCATAGGTCTCTCTCTCTCTCTCTCTCTCTCTCTCTCTCTCTCTCTCTCTCTCTCTCCTAGATGTTCATCCTCCTCCATAGATTATGTTGTTGGTGGTGCATCATAAACATCATCATATCCATCCTCATCATCATCATTATCATCCTCATCCTTAGTTGTTCCTCGTTGTGCTCTGTAAAAGGGCCCTAGATCTTTGGTGGGGTAGTATGTAGGGAATATGGGTTTGACTCCCTAGGCACTCATATATCGAAGGTAGTCCCTCAACACGCCTACATTCTCTACTATAGGTGGGACCCCAATATCCTATCCTCCCTCAATGTCTATCATCTCTATCTAATCCACTATTGGTATGGTCCCAGACCTCTCTACATATCTTTGCCCATGTCTATATTGGGGTACCTATGTGGGAGGACCCTACTGAAGACCAAACTATTACATAACTCTATCATAATAGGACATCACTATGTAACTATGTTTTCCCTCTAGAAATATTTATTTCTACATGACTCAGTTGTACATCTGAGTCTATCCATGTTGGCATATGTCTATATGTTCTCCATATGACATCTGTACCTGGTAGTCAATCTAGGGTGATCCTCCAGTACATGACATCTCCAAACTACCACATCTCGCTAAGTGGGTATGCATACACTTGTGGTGTTACATAATATATCTCCATTGGATACCCTATTGGTCTAGTGCATGAGATATGCTTGAACATCCATACCTAATGAAGCATGCATACTACTACGCTTTGTCTCCGGTATCTCACATACTTATCAAGCTCATAGTATAGATGGGCTAGCATGCTCCTACCCCATGAATGTACTACTCGGTGTCCCTCCATCTATCGTACTATATATGTCATTGGTGTGGAAAGTGTGGTGCCCTTTATGTCAAGAGTAACCACACTAGAAATCATGCATAGTGCATGATATTCTTGACCAAAGGAACCCTACCATACAATATGGCCAAAAAATTGATCTGATCGCTATGAGTGTGCATTTGTGGTCGACCAGTGCAATATACTTGATCTTTCAACTGCTTCAACACTCATGTCTACCTGTGGTCTCACCATCGATCCTCGGATCAGTAGTTGTAAGATCTGGTAGATGTCCACTAGTGTGACAAACATCTCTCTTGATGGAAGATGAAACATATAGGTATCAATCCATCCCTCCATGAGTTTCTTGATGGCAGTAGATGTGTCTTAGGCGACATACCCAGTACAATCCTACATCTCTCGGGAGTTGGATGTCTAGTGGCTCTAGGAAGGCAAGTTGATCTCGCATGTAGATCTTTGTCTTCATCATGTAGTGCTCCCTCAATTCAGTAGGTCCTGTACATTCATAGTTCAGAAAGATTCCATCAGTTTCACATTATGGAAAGTCAAATCAATCTAATTTAGAAAACAAAAATCCCCAGGCACTAGTCGTCTTCCTAGATACAGGTCAACTTCATGGGTATAGGTTGACTTGCACCCTAGGTACAGGTCAACTACATTGGTATAGGTTGACCTGGAAGGTACAGGTTGACTTCCAAGGTTTCTAGTCCAAAAACAACCCTAAAAGGTCTAACAAGAAGTTTCCTACATCTACTATGAAAGAACAGAAATGTCGAAAAGCAAGGAAATGAAGCACAAGAGTCGAGCATTTGTCATGAGTGGAAGGATGTGTAGAATTTCCATTAATGCAAAGTCACACCCCTTCAATAATGTAAAAAGATTGAAGTATTGCAATACAAAGATGCAAAAATACATATGATAATATATTATCTATTGATGTTCATGGAAGCCCAATCTGAAATCTGAATTTAATATAAATGCGGATTCCAGCAAAATGATTCGCCTTTCTACCATTCAGGGAATCAATCTCCATCAATCTAAAATAAAGCTGAATATAGTGATAGGCAGGTGGAATTGTCAGTTTTGTCGGCTTCCTGCAAATTTATGTGTACTCGACTTCACCTTCAATTTTTTTTGAGTTGTCAAAATCCAATCGAGATGATTATTTTATGATTATCGTGTTTGGAGTCTGAGAAGTATTTTTCTGCAAGATGTGACATAGAGTCACTACAGCTACGTACGGATTACAAAAAGAATGGCAGAGTGGTAAGGAATTCGAATAATCTAATTTCCATCAACATAAAATACAGTGAAAGCCAGATGTCATCCACTATATAAATCAGCGAATTGGTCAAATCAAAATTCAGGAATCAATCGCCATCAACATAAAATAAAGTGAAGGAAAGTTGGGTAGAATCCACAACGTATAGAAGGGAGTGGTAAAAATGGCCCAATTTTAAAATGGTTGTATCGTGTCATATAGTGATGAGGAATTGAGGGGAAACGTCTAAATCAGGTGACAAAACTGCCAATTTCACTGCTTCCCACGCTTACAGCTATCTTTTACGGTGTATTTATGTTGATGGAGACCGATACCCTGCCACTCTGACACGAGATAAACCATTTTAATCGAAATCATCTCTAATTTGACCGACTTTATGTTCCATCTTGTACTGGAAACCCTTCACTCCAAATACTAAAAGACACAAAATCTTTCCCGTAAATTGTTTTTTTAAAACTTACAAACGCAAAACGCGCTGGCATTCACTATGTGTGGGCCCGGGGTCCATTCAAGATGGTGAACCGTGATATTATATATGCCATTTTTCCACTAGCCTTCACTGTATTTTATGTTGATGGCGATTGATTCGTGAATTTCTTTCCCTGGTACATGCCTGATACCATCTTTGACCAATTTGCTAGGTTATATAGTGGATTACATCTGGCTTTCACTGTTGATGGAAACAAATTATTCCAATTATGTTGATGGAAATAAATTATTCGAATTCTTTAGCTCTGGCAAATCCTTAGGCAACTGAAGTGACTCCATGTCACATCTTGCAGAAAAATACTTCTCAGATGGACCCTACATACAGGGCAACGACAAATTATGTTCAGCTAATGTTTACCACTATTATTATTATTGTAATTATGTTTTTTTGGTCAATCCAGTAAAAAAAACGTCTGGCGTGTCTAGTCACAGGGGGAGGAATGCAGTCTCCATCAATCTAAAGTAAATTTGAGTACAGTGAAGAATAGTGGAAAATGTCAGTTTTTGTCAGCTTGGCTCAAAGTTATTTGCAGTCAATTTCACCCCAAATGTTTCTCGAGTAGTCAAAATCTAAGCGAGATGATAACTATCGTGTTTGGAGTAAATAAGTTATTTCCCTGTAAGATGTGACGTGTAGTCACTTCAATTACGTATGGATTCCATAAAGATGTGCTAGAGTGGCAAGGAATTCAAGCAATCTATTTCCATCAACATAAAATACAGGGATAGACAGATGCAATCCACTACATAAATCGGAGAATTGGTCAAAGATGGCATCATGCATCGACTAGGTAAAAATTCAGGAATCGATCCACAACAGCATAAAATAAGGAAATATGTTGAAAGAAGCATTATGCTGTCATGTGATGGAGCAATTTTGATTTGTTGAGAGAAGCCACATGCTATCACGTCACATTCCACCATCATGTGGGGACCTTGCACACAACGTGTTACAGCGGTAAGAAATCCAAGAAATCGATCGCGATCAAGACAAAATATAGTGAATGAAAGAGGAAAGGCACATGGAACCCACTGCATACAGCAGGGAGATTGTAAAAAATGGCATATATAATGACGCACTCCACCATCTTGAATGAAGCCAAGCGTTCTTATCGCTGATAAGTACCGTTTATTGTCAAAACCCTACGAAAAAGATTTTGTGTCTTTTAGTATTTGGAGGGAGGCATTTTCTGTACAGCATGGAACACAAACTCTGAATTGTCTATTCAGGCATCAATTGCTTCACATTAATAATTAAATTAAAAATTAGAATATAATTATATTTTATCTTTGATTTAATTATTAAATGTTAAAACTATCATAATAGAAAGTCGGTCTATTTTTTTGATTTAAAATTAAAATATAATTGTATATTAATTTTTAATTTAATTATTAAACAGAAAGTCGGTCCAATTAGTATGGATTCCATTAAAATGGTTATATGGTGTCACATGGTGGTAAGGAACTCAAGGAGTAGGCATATCGATATAAAAATGTACAGTGAAAGACAGATATAATCAACCACGGATAGCAGCGAATAGGCAGATTTGTCTCTTTGGTGAAATACAATTTGATTTAATTTACCTGTGGTCAAGATGCCATATATAAGTGGTGGTCCTTTGCTCGCGTATTTCACTCGTTAAAAAATACATCGGAATGTCCGGTAAAAAGACTTTCAACTTCAAAGTGACTCTACTCTATGCAGAAAAGGGAAAAAGAGAGAACAACAATCATTCCTGAATTGCATTGCATTTTCATTTGATTTTGGTCACTTTGATTTCAGTTATTATTTGTTTCAAAGGCTGCGCATTCAGTTTATTTTTAGATTATTTTATTATAAGTTTATTTGAAGAGGATGTTTGTTCTTTTTTTCTGATTTTGGAGAATTTTTTTTGTATATTTATATTTTTAAAATTTAATTTTTTTAATAATTTTTTTAAAAATTTTAAGATTTGAATATATTGATAAGCACAAGATATTTCTCACAGCAAGTCAAATTGTGATATTACTATCACGATTTTACTTTGTAGTTTTTTAAGTCAAACTCATTGACCCATGTTTCATGAGTAGTGCTTCACAAGAACCCATCTCTCATGAGAATGAATGGAACACTTGACACTCATTGCATCTAGGTGATACTTAGAGAAGTGGAGCACTAGGACTTCCCGGGAGGTCACCCATCTTAGTACTACTCCAGCTCAAGCATGCAGTTTCCTCCATGGTCAAGCCCACTTTGCTTGCAACCCCATTTGCAAATCCTAGAGCTAGTGTTGTGCCTTATGAACCATTCATTATAAAGCCCCTTAAACTCATCAGTTGATAAGTAGGAGATATTTTTCACAACAAGTCAAATTGTTATATTGCTACCAAGATTCAACTGTGTAGTTTTTTTACTCAAACTTATTCTTGACCCATGTTTCATGAGTAGTGGTTCTCAACAACCTGTCTATCATGAGAATAAATAGATTTTTACCATTTTTTTATCACATTTCATGCTTTGACAATGATTATCCAGCCATATTGAATGATATGGCTAGATGCTCATCCTTGTCATTCCATGGCCACCGTACCTTGACAGTATTCTCTCATTGACTTGGCATCTGCACAGAAAAGATAACTATATTATTTTGAATTAAGCAAAAACAATTTTAAAAATTATATTTTATGAAAATGTTCGTAATAATATTATTATTAAAATATATTTATTAGTCTTGCAATTAGAAATAATTTTACGAACAAAACCAATATAGAATATAAATATTTTTATTTAGTCTTGCTAACAGATATAATTTTACCAATATAAAGGGTAAAGATTTAGGACGATTTTATTAAGTTAAAAAAATTCAAATAATCTATACAACATTGGAGAGGTTAGATAGATTTTATAGATGGTAATTTATTAACTATTAATTATTAAATATTAAGTTTCTAAAAATGTTATTTAGTTCCAATTTCTAACCACTTTTTTATGCAGATATTTCAACAAACTGTTGCAAGTAGTTAAAAATTCTAGTATTTTTTAGATTAATCACATAATGCAATTTTGCATTCGAGCATTTTATTAAATTTGATACATGTTAAGTGTGAATTTTATTGCACCTTTAGATAATCAAGAAAAAATATAACAATATATGTTACTCTTTGGTGTTGATGTTAAGTGTTTAGCTCTCCTCTCGCTCAATTCACCAATCTCGAGACAGAAATATGTTTTTGCTCTTGGAATTTAAACTTTCTTTAAGTCATTTTTCACTTTAGGTTCAACTACTTGTAAAATGTTCTAGATCATTGTTAACCTTAGATAAAATCGTCCATGCATTTAAACCAATAGAATCTTGACAACTCAAATAACTTTCATAAAAAACCTCACCTCAAAATTTGTGTCGATTTGTCATTTAGCGATCAAAGAAATAATGTTGCAAAGTTTATTCTAGAATACTGATTAATCATTCTAATCCAAATAAGAAATTTATATTTTAAAAGTCAGTTGTACAATTCATCTCCAAAATGTTGTATTACATCATCTTGCAAAACCGCTCCTAATAATATTTTAATCTTCATATACATTCATCAGTTTTCCATCATGTTGTTTTTTCTGCTTACCAGTTGTGTCACTTAATCATTTTTAGGTTGTTCAAATTAGATTCTCCATTATCGGTCCTTGTCAATTGTGTAGATAGATTGTTTAGTGTGTTTGACCATCAATGCCAATATTTGATCAGATAGGTACCATTGTGTGTTGTTTTTCCTAGTTAGTTTTATAAATGCCAACATAACTAGGGTTAAAAGTAATTTTGACTAGATTTGAAGTATGGTTAACTATGTTAACTAAATTTGAATAAGTTAGCCAAGGTTAACTAAATTTGACTAAGTTAACTAAGGTTAACTACAGTTAACTAGGTCAACTAGATTTCAAGTATGGTTAACTAATGGTAACTATGTTAAGTAAAGTTAACTAAGTTTGACTAATTTAACTATGTTTTAATTAAGGTTAATCAGATTAACTAGGTTTACTAAGTTAACTACATATCATTTAACCAAAAAAATTACATTGCAAAGCATGTTAATTAATTTTAACAATCTAACATAACTAGAAATTATCCTAAAAAATATAAAATAAATTAATATGTACATATGCCAATCTAAAAACTTGAAAAAACATTTTAAATTTTTTTAAAAAAAAAACCTATTGGGTCCGGCCAAAGGTCTCCAAATCACTCCATAAACTCTAGAAGTCGCTACAGTGCAAATGAGTCACTTGATGTTTTTTTTTTCTATTATATAGTTTTTCACCACTTTGGCCAAAACTTGTTACGTGTTCGACCGAACTTGTTATGGCTGAAACATTGGCGCCACATCGACACCACCTAGCATCACATGGTGGTGTAGGAGCACCCATGGGTTGAATGATTCAATCATCTTTCTTTTTGTTGTGTAAGCCCTCAAAGGCATGTGTATCTTTCATAAGGTCATGTAGACTGCAGTGTGTGAGTCCAATAGGGAATATAGATCAAGTTAGGTCCTAAGTCTCTAGGATGTTGCATCTTTGGGGCTTAAGTGTTTAGAAGCCTCTTGCTTGGTTAATTGATTTTTGATGATTTCATCATGATGTTATTAGGGCTAGGATGTGTTAGGAGTCATGTTAGAACCTAGAATGGAGTCAAGGATAAGCTAGGAGGAGAACAAAGTAATTTTTGAAGGAAATTGTAAAACTTGCTAAAATGTTGCAAAAAAGTTGCTTAGCAACTTTTGCAACTTTTCAAAGTTGCTTGGACAAATTTGTCCAAACACACACCAACGACTTAGGAGTGTCCTGTTGGAGATTTGCTAGCAAGCCAATGCTAACTGTATGTTTGTCATTGATGACAACATATGGTAAGCAGCATGCGTGGAAGATTCATGCAGTGAGCTTTCAGTATATGTTGCATGGACATGTTATCAACATGATATCATGGATGCAAAGGTTTATATTGAGTATAGATAGTTATGTAGCAGCTTGTGTCAACAGTGTTCCTGACAGAGTTACAGGCAGTGTTCAATGAGTGATTGTTCGTACAACCATCATGGAGCCTTGCACGTTTGGATATATTATGGAGACATGTTAGTCATGTTGCATTCATGGATGCAGAGTCTGATGTGCAGTAGAAGTGTTCAATTATGAAGTCGCTATTCACCAATTGCAGTTTCATGTGTTTATCCAGAAGAGCCGATAGAGATTATATTGGTACAGGAGTTGCGCCTATCATTTCGGATGCGCACTTGGATGTGTGATCAAAGAAGAGTTAAGAATATTTGGTTAAGAGCACATGATGTAATTCAGCTTGAGGAGAAAGTATCAGATAATTTGGTAGAGCCGACAGTGTGTAGCGTTCATCTACACTTATTGATTTGGACAAGTCCCAGTTTGTGTTGTGTGCTTAGTAGAGCTGACTAAGTTGTTGTTGGAGAGTGTTATTGTTTGTCTAATATGATTTAAAGATGGTTCTAACAAGCCGACTTGATTATATCATTTAGAGGGAAGATATTTATAGGTAGTCATTTGAGATTGCTAAAGTGTGGTTAAAAGTATATGTGAAGTGCTATGTGACCAAGTAAAGAATGTATGCTATTCATTGGAACTAATCTAGATAGTAGGTCTAAGCGCAGTTCGCCAAGATCCAGATATAGTGTGTATCTATTATTCAAAAGGTTGCAACCTTCACCCCTTTGAGCTTTGAGCTCTCATATAGTACGTCCTCACCCCTAACAGGGTTAATCATAAAAGACTCCTAATAGGGTCCGACCCTTGACCAGGTCACTGTACTAAATGCATTGTAAAGATCAGCCCCTAACAGGGTTGTAAGGTCTCTTAACAAGGATCATAAAACACTAGTGCAAATTATTAGTGGGTGTCAATTCCCACCAAGGTTTTTACCTATTTGGGTTTTCCCGTAACCAAAATTGTTGTGTTGTGTTCAAGTGTTCTATCATTGTGTTTATGCTTAATGTCTAAGTATACTTAATTGGATAAAGAATTGAAACTTGTAGATAACTGATTCACCCCCCCTCTTAGTTATCTCTTGGGACTATTCCTAACAATTGGTATCAGAGCCAAGTGCCTTGGAGAGAAAGCCTAACAACTTGAGGTTGATCAGATGGCATTCTTTAGAAAAGACAGTCCTAAGTTTGATGGAGAGAACTATCTTGATTGGAAGAACAAAATGGTGACACATTTGTAGTGCATTGCTTTTGAAGTGGCTATCAAAGAAGTTGAGATCCCCTCTCTTGAAGATCTTGCAAAGGATGATGCTATTGGAAAAAATAAGGAACTATTCCATCAAAATGCAATAGCCAAAGAAGCTCTTATTAGCGTCTTATTTGAAAGTGAGTTTTTAGAGATAAAGAAGGTAGACACAACATACAAGATATGAAAACACCTAGAAGACATGTTTGAAGGAGATACACAAGCCAAGGATGCGCGTAGAAAGACATGGAAGAAAAGATACAATGCACAAGAGATTCTACCTGAAGGAGACATCAGAGCTTATAACCAAAGGATTAATGAAACAATTGCTAGAATTAGAAACAATGGTGGAGAGATCTCAGAGGAAGACGTTATGGATAAGTTGATGACTAATCTCACAGATGAGTATGAACACAAGATCAACATACTTGATGAGACCATGAAACTTACATCAAATTTCAAGAGAGAAACCTTGATCAACAAAATTTCAGCTTTTGAGATTTCAAGATTGAAGACAGAACCTAAAAGTAGACAGCCTTCAAAGCATCAATCCATGGTAAGAAATCTGCAAACACCTCTGGTAATTTTGATGATGATGATGAAAAGAAAGCACTAGATGATTTCATTAATATGATTGCTAAAAGAGAAAATAAAGGAAAAGGTAAATATGAAGGGCGATTGCGTTTAAATGCTTTTCATGTAATCAAATTGGTCACTTTGCATCTAAGTGCCCTACAAGAGTTAAAAAGTTCAAAAATGACTACAAGCATAAGTATTTAAAGGAATGTTACTATGCTGGAGATGGAGTATCAGATGATGATTCAACTGAAGATTAAATTGGATTCATTGCTATTATGGAGAAGAAGTATGATGAGATGGATCAAGAAGATGAGAAAAAAGAACAAGAGTTGGCATTGATTTCACAAGCTGACATAAGAACTGATTGGATTATAGATAGCAGTTGTTCACATCACAAGACAGGTGATAAGGACATATTTGTTCATCTCGATAAATACAAAGGTGGCATGGTTAGATTTGGAGACAACACTCCTAAACCTATCATTGGTATAGGAGCTATCACATTGGATGGGAAGAACAATACTGATGATGTTCTTTATGTAGATGGTTTACAGCATAACCTTCTCAGTGTTGGACAATTACTTGATAAAGGTTATCAGTTGGAGTTCAAGGACAACATATGCATCATTAACAATAAAGATGGTGTAATGATTGCATCGGGTTCAAAGACTAAAGGTAATGTTTTTTAGCTTAATTTAGAAGCAATTTGTTTTGTTGCTAAAGTAGATGATAGTTGGCTGTGACATAAAAGACTATGTCATATCAATTTTGATAACATAGTGAAGATAAGAAATATAAAAGCAGTAAGAGATCTACCTAGCATAGCAAAGCCCGTTGATACCATTTGCAGGGAATGTGTAATGGGAAAGCATGTGAGAAATTCATTCAGGAGAAAGCATAATTAAGAAGAGAACAAGTTGGATCTGATTCATACAGACTTATGTGGACCAACTCAAACAAGATCATACTATGGTGAAAGGTATTTCATTTTGTTTGTAGATGACTATTCTAGAATGATTTGGGTTGTGTTCTTGAAAGATAAGTCAGAAGCATTTGACAAGTTCAAAATATTCAAAGCTAAGGTTGTGAATGAATCTGGACTAAAGATAAAATGTCTAAGATCAGATAGAGGAGGAGAATTCATCTCTGAAAAATTCTTTGAGTACTACAAAGAACATGGCATAAAGAGACAATTGAGTGCACCTAGAACCCCTCAGCAAAATGGGATTGTAGAGAGAAGGAATAGGATCATCCTTGATACAACGCACACCATCATGATTGAAGGAAAAGTTGCACATACCTATTGGAGAGATGCAGTCAATACAATAGTCTATACCATCAATATAATTCAATTGAGGCCTAGCGCGGACAAGATACCTTATGAGCTATGGTTTGGTAATGTTCCCACAGTAAAGTACTTTAGAATCTTTGGAAGCAAGTGCTACATCAAGAGGGATGAAGCAATAGGTAAATTTGATGCAAGAAGTGATGAAGGTATTTTCCTTGGTTACTCTACTAAAAGAAAATCTTATAGATGTTTTAATTTGAAATTCAAGAAGATCATTAAAAGTGCTCATTGTTAAGATTGATGAAGTGTTTATGGTTCAAGAAAGATATCATGATTACGCACCTATGATTGAAGAAGAACCCATCCCTTCCACCAGTGACACAATTGTTGAAGAGATGTTTGACAACATTGATGTATTATTCAATGACCCTGAAACAAGTGAAGAAGAATCTCAAAAGGCAGATGAGACAACATCACCTAAAGTTCCAAAGTTTACATCTAGATATCACTCTAAGGATGATATCATTGGTGATCAAAGCAGCAAAGTCACAACAAGATCGAAAGCAAAGAGTTTAGCAAGAAATGACATGGTATGTTTACTATCTTAGATTGAACCCTTAAGTGTTGAACATGAATGTAATGATTCAGATTGGCATGATGCTATGAAAGAAGAACTAGATCAGATTATCAAGAATGATACTTGGGAATTGGTCCCAAGACCTAGTGATAAAAATGTGATTGGAACAAAGTGCATATTAGGAAACAAGATGAATGAAGATGGTACAGTAGTAAGGAATAAAGAAAGGCTAGTATGCAAGGGATATGCACAAAGAGAAGGCATTGATTATTTAGACACATTTGCACCAGTGAGCATATTAGAAGCCATTAAGTTATTTCTAGCTTATGCAACATTCAAAAACTTCAAAGTTTATTAGATGGATGTTAAGTCAGAATTCTTGAATGGAGAGCTAAAAGAAGTATACATTGAGCAGCTAGAAGGATTCACCTTATTAGATAAACCTGATATGGTATGCAGATTGAAGAAATCTCTCTATGGACTTGAGCAAGCCCCAAGAGCATGGTATGAAAGACTGGATGGTTATCTAACAAAAATTGGATTCAAGAAAGGAGAAGATGATTGTAATATATCCATAAGAGAGACATCTGAAGGTCTACTACTTGTAGCTATATTTGTTGATGACATTATCTTTGGGGGTAATGACAAAGTTAGTGCAGAATTTTCTAAGGAGATGCAGAATGAGTTTGAGATGAGCATGATTGGACCTATCAAATACTTTTTGGGATTAAATGTGCAATAAACAGAGAAAGGTATTTTCATAAATTAGTCAAAGTATGTGAAAGAAATATTGAAGAAGTTCAAGATGGATGATTGCAAGCCAGTGAGTACACCTATGATAACAGGATCCAAGCTTACAAAAGAAGATGATTCTCCAGCAATAGACATAACATTGTACAAGTCTATGATTGGTAAGCTCATATATCTTACTCAAACAAGACCAAACATTTCCAATGCAGTTGGCATTGTTGGAAGATTTGTAGCAAAGCCTAAATAAAGTCACCTCATGGCAGTAAAGAGAATATTAAGATAGTTGCAGGGCACTATAGATTATGGTCTATGGCATCCTAACTTAGAAAATGTTGAGCTTTATGTGTATAGTGATGCAGATTGGGAAGGATGCATTGATGATAGGAAGAGTACATAAGGAGGAGCAGTGTTTCTTGGAGAGAGATTTGTCACATGGACAAGCAAGAAGTAGAATTGTATTTCTCAGTCAACAACAGAAGCAAAGTATGTTGCAACAGCCTTGAATTTCTCTACAATTGTTTGGATCAAGCAGATGATAAATGATTTTGGAATTCAGATTGATTATCTTATTGTTATCCACTGTGATAGTACTAGCACTATCAACATGTCAAAGAACCCTATGATGCATGCAAAGACAAAACACATAGAGATTAACTATCACTTCCTAAGAGAGAAAGTAGCAGAGAAAGAGTTCATGTTAGATTTTGTGAGTACTAAAGAATAGGTAGTAGATATATTCACAAAACCTTTGCTAAAGGATACTTTTGAGTATCTCAGAGAGAAGAGAGGGGTAATTCCCTTCCCTAATTCTACTTAGAAGAAAGTGGAAAGTGCATCAGTCCTTAGGGACTGATGGATGGTTGACTACTCTACTTCAGGAGTAGTACTGGTGCTTAAATGTTTGGCACCCTTTTCCATTGATGTCAAAGGGGGAGTACTATATAGTCATGAAAAATAGTATTAAAATGGGAGTACATAAAGAATTAGGAAGCAAGGGGGAGTAGTATTCAGTCATGGAAGCAGTTTAGTTGAGGAAATGGAGAATATTGAAGAATATTGCAGCAGATGGAGGATTCATCCTTGGAGAAGTTTTGATGAGGAAATGGAGAATGTTATAAAAGAATTGTTGGTTTGGATTGGTGGTGTTTTTCATTCCATATGTTGCCATCAATGCCAAAGGGGGAGATTGTTGGAGATTTTCCAGCAAGCTAGTGTTAATTATATGTTTGTCATTGATGATAACATATGGTAAGCAACATACGTGGAAGATTCATGTAATGAGATTTTAGTATATTTAGCATGGACATGTTATTAGCATGATATCATGGACGCAAAGGTTTATATTGAGTACAGATAGTTATGTAGTAGCTTTTGTCAATAGTGTTCCTAACAGAGTTATAGGCAGTATTCTATGAGTGATTATCTGTACACTCATCATTGAGCCTTGCGCATTTGGATATATTATGGAGACATGTTAGTGATGTTACATTCATGGACGTAGAGTCTAATGTGCAATAGAAGTGAAGTTATGAAGTTGCTATTCACCAGTTGCAGTTTCATGTGTTTATCCAAAAGAGCCGATAGAGATTATATTGGTATAGGAGTTGCGCCTATTATTTCGGTATGCGCACTTGGATGTGTGATTAGATAAGAGTTAAGAATATTTGATTAAGAGTGCGTGATGTAATTCAGCTTGAGGGGAAAGTATTAGATAATTTGGTAGAGCCGACAGTGTGTAGCGTCCGTCTACACTAATTGATTTGGACAGGTCCCAATTTGTGTTGCGTGCTTAGTAGAGCTGACTATGTTGTTGTTGTAGAGTGTTATTGTTTCTCTAATATGATTTCAAGATGGTTCTAATAGGCCAACTTGATTATATCATTTAGAGGGAAGATATTTATAGGCAGTCATTTGAGATTGCTAAAGTGTGGTTCAAAGTATATGTGAAGTGCAGAGAAGAAAGTGAGAAGTGTTGAGCCATCAGCAAAAGGTCTATGTGACCACGTAAAGAATGTATGCTATTCATTGGAACTGATCTAGACAACAGGTCTAAGCACAGTTCGCCAAGATCTATATATAGTGTGTATCTGTTATTCAGAAGGTTGCAACCTTCACCCCTTTGAGAAATGAGCTCTCGGATAGTGCATCCTCACCCCTAACAGGGTTAATCAGAAAAGAATCCTAATAGGGTCCGACCCTTGAAGAGGTCACTGTACTAAATGCATTGTAAAGATCAACTCATAACATGGTTGCAAGGTCTCCTAATAGGGATCATAAAACACTAGTGCAGATTATTAGTGAGTGTCAATTCCCGCCGAGGTTTTTACCTATTTGGGTTTCCCCATAACCAAAATTGTTGTGTTGTGTTCAAGTGTTCTATCATTTTGTTTATGCTTAATGTCTAAGTATACTTAATTGGATAAAGAATTGAAACTTGTAGATAATTGATTCACCATCCCCCCCCCCCCCCCCCCCCCTCTTAGTTATCTATTGAGACTATTCCTAACATGTCCTAATGACAAATAAAGACAAGGATTATCCTATTTAAGACAAGTTTTGACCTAATCCCAAGGTTGGATGTCAGAAGTATGAATTGTTTTGGCTTTGAGCAATACAATAGTGCATGAATTTGTATGAATCTTGGTAGTTACAGAGTTGCAGAAGTATGTTTTGGATTGAAATGTGAACTGTAACCCATTGATATCTTAGATTTTTATCTTTCCTTACATTTTGTGTCATTAGTTTAGTAGTTTTTGTTTCTTTCATTTGTCTGTACAATTTTTTTTGTGTCTTTACTTGTTCACTGGTTCAAACCAGGCAGTTGTCAGAGATGGAGACCTAGCTCACTATCCCACCGTTCAATCTGTATGTCCTCTTGGGGATAATGAGTAGACTCCATGTAACTATATTTTACAAAAGCATGGGCCCCCAAATGCATGGGAATCATTTTAAAAGTCTTTCCCTAAGCGAGCCTGTGGTGAGCCCGACTAGGGAAGACTAGATTGCAACATTGAGATCTTGTAGGGGTTTTCACCAAGCTATGTATTATGGATTAGAGGTTGAAGGTAAAGATATTTCCATGATCTAGTGAAGAGGAGAGGGTCTAACCAATCCATTTGGTTTCCCAATACTTGCAAACAAACCAAGAAGCCAAAGAAGTCCTAAAACCCTCCCAAAACACTCATTTTTGGTTAGGGCATTGTAGGGAAGTGAAGAACCCTAAAACCTCAAAAATTTGTGAGAGGTTGACCATTGAAGAAAGAATCCATAAGAAAGTTGTAGGGTCCTTTGGAAAAACCTTTGTGTAAAGTCCTATTTTCTCGGAATAGGAGACCTAATAGGGCTACAAGCTATTAGGCCTAATTTGAAACAATTTGGAGAAATCAGTAAAGAAGATGGATAAAGAGGGACTTCCTAAACCTATAATTAGACAAAGTTCAGTGTATATGAGCACCTCCTCACCTCTACAAGAGTTCATATCCACATTGGAGGTGGAAAGTCCTTAGATGGGATTAAGGGCTAGTGTGTAGGGAGGCTAAAGAAGCACCAAGAACTTAGCAAGTCTTGGTAGTCATTTCATGATAGTTGGGTTGGTTAGGTGGAAAGGAGATAAAGACCCTAGAGGAGATCCTGTAGGTCAGCTGGTGTCAAGAGAGAGCACCTCAAGGTCATGTGTGAGACCTAAGCATGAGCTTATGATTGGATCATCCAACATCCCTATCAAATTGGTATTAGAGCCCCAAAAGATTTGGGATAAATAAGTGCATGTCAGAGTGTGAATCTAGTGGATCCTCTAAGATGGACCAATGCAGAATTGGCCAAGAAGGTCGAAGATGAGGAGGAAGAAAATAAATAGTTGAGAGAAAGATTAGACCAACTAGTAAAATAGGTGATGCTTTGAGAAGTGAAGCACCAAGAATTCCCGGGAGGTCACCCATCCTAGTACTACACCATCTCAACCATGTAGTTTCCTCCATGGTCAAGCCCACATTTTTTGCAACCCCATTTACAAATCCTAGAGCTAGTATTGTGTCTTATGAACCATTCTTTATAAAGCCCCTTAAGCTCATCTCAATTGATATGTAGGAGATATTTTCCACAAGTCAAATTGTGATATTGCTATCAGGATTCAACTATGTAGTTTTTTTAGTCAAACTTATTGACCCATGTTTCATGAGTAGTGGTTCTCAACAATCCGTCTATCATGAGAATAAATAGATTTTTACCATTTTTACCACATTTCTTACTTTGGCAACGACTATCTAGCTATATCATTTGATATGGTTGGATGTCCATCCCTTCCATTCTATGGCAACCATACCTTGACAATATACTTTAATTAACTTGACATCTGCACAGAAAAGATATATGTATTATTTTGAATTAAGAAAAAATAATTTAAACAAATATATTTTATGAAAATATTCGTAAAATATCATTATTATTAAAATATATTTATTAGTCTTACAATTAGAAATAATTTTACGAATACAACCAATTTAGAATATAAATGTTTTTATTTAGTCTTGCAAATAGATATAATTTTACCAATATAAATAAAAAAGATTTAGGATGATTTTATTAATTTAAAAAAATTCAAATAATCTATACAACATTGGAGAGGCCGGATAGATGTTATAAATGGTAATTTGTTAACTATTAACTATTTTTATTAAGTTTCTAAAAACATTACTTAGTTCCTATTTCTAACCACTTTTTAATGCGGACATTTCAACAATGAACATTTTATTAAATTCGATACATTGTAAATGTGAATTTTATTACTCTCGTGTGTTGATGTTAATCAAACATCAAGAACAATGGATGCAAATTATAGTAACAATATTACAAATCAAAATTAAATTATGGTAGAAAAATTACAAATTAAAATTCATTTACGATAATAAAATTATAAAATAAAGTCTTTAGTTAATAAATTAATTTATCTAAGTTGACGTATTAAATGTGCATGTTACTGCATTGTGAGATGATTTGCAAAAGATCAATAATATATTTACCATTTTTTGTTGATCTTAACTAAATTGTAACAATAACAAACACAATGCAAAGTGGAGATTTTAAGGAAATTATGAAATTGATGTTTTAAATCTTTAGTTTGGAAACCAATTTCTATAATCATTATATTGTATTAAACTTTAAACAAATGTATTCATAGTATCAAATCAATGTGGAAAATTTCACATTTAACATGTATCAAATCAATGTTGATTTGTTTGTGCTTGTTTATACTTGGATTTTTTTTTTAGAATTATTTCTATTGACTTCAATTCAAATATGACGAGTTAAAAAATTCATACTATTTATTCTTAGTTTTAATATCACAGACTAAAATTATATGTAGTGGTTTCTAAATATGTATTCTCTTTTTTTCATCAATAATATTTTTCTTCAATGTAGTATTACTTATTTGAAATCTTTTATAATTTAATAAAATGTTTCTAAATTTTTGCTATAAAAAATAAAAATACTTAAACACAAAAATACACAATCAATTCTCAACTAATTTTAGTTCCAAAAATATGATATAAATATTACAAATAATTCTAACATTTTAAACAATGTCCATATTAATAAAATTATATTTCAAAATTTTCTTTATGAATTCTATATAGATTTTTAAAAGTTAAATAATATTATTACTAAAAATTTTATAAAATATATTTTTTAAAATCACTAAATTACATATTAAATATTATGATTAATATAATAATTTTTTAAAAAAATTACACATATAAATATTATTATACAATCAAATACTATTAATATATTAATTTATTATTTTACTAAACCGAAAAATAAAATAAATTATTTTTAAAACTGGTGAAAAAAATTCATGTCCTGGTTCATAGAATCTTACTATAAAAGTTTAACACCAAAAAGTTCAAAGTTTAAAAATTCTAAAATTGTTTTTGCTTAATTCAAAATAATATAAGTATCTTTTCCATGCAGATGTCAAGCCAATGAGAGTATACTGTCAGGGTACGGTGGCCATGGAATGGCATGGATGGACATCTAGCCATATCGAATGATAGGAAAAAGGCTATCCAACCATATCATTCGACATGGTTGGATGTATGCCATACCCGGTAACCATTCCATCGTACTAACTATGCATGTTGCATAGTTTTTTTAATACAATGATTAAATTTATTAAGTTGGTAGCAACACAGATTTTTAATATACAGGTGTACATATTTTTAATATAATGATTAAAATGTTATATGGAAATAGATTAAAAACTTAAAATATATTAAAAACTTAAATTAATTATAACGATTATAAAATATTATAGTATATATTATATATTTAATTAATCATTAATATTATTATATTTATTTTGATATTATTTTTTTCCTCATTTGTCACTAGCCCTACGTGTTTTTTTTTTTTTTTGATGGGTAATAGGCCAAAGCCAAGATCAACATGGGGCACAAGAAGACTTGAACCCAACACCTCCCAAATGAGAGGCTCGCAACTTACCATTGCGTTGTGGGGTGTTCCCCTTCACTAGCCCTACGTGTTATGACATTGGTCAATAAAATATTTACTAGCTATACATGTTGTAAACTAAATACATTATGTTATAATAACTAAGAGGTGGGGTGAATCAATTAGATCAGTTATCCTACAGTTCCTAAATACACAGATGTACCTTTCACAACAATTTCAATAAATTATGCAGCTCGGTAACATACAATATCAATTTGTCTATTCACTTTATCGGATACCAGTAATTATCCAAACTGTGATTACCCACTAAATCAACTATGGAGTATGTAAAGTATGATAGAAAAACAATCATAACAAATAATACATAACATAATGATTTAACGTGAAAACCCTGAAAAGGGAAAAACCACCTGGGACCGGTAACCCAAAATAATTCACTCTTCTAACGTGAGCTTGTAAAGAGCCAACCTTGTTAAAGATTACAATGCACATTGTTAGGTGTGACCTGGTTAGAGGATTTATCACTAATAGTTAACTTTTGACCAACATTCACTATGGGGTCAACAGGTAAATGCACAAAGATGGGGGACCAAAAAAGGGGTATAAGATGCCACTTTTTTCTTGAAATCAACAAACTCTGAACTTCAACAAGAAATTGAAGATAGTTAGACTCAAAATTTTAAGATGCGACAAAAACAAGAGTTGTTATACTCTTAATCTAGTTCCTAAACTACTAACTTATTTTGAAAATGGTGCAGATTAAGGCCCTCAAAAAGGGGGAGCACAAAAAGTGGTCCTATTTTTTGTGAAAAAACATAACATAGCATCTAGTGTGCTCCCCCTAAAATGTTAACTTTATTTTTGAATGTTTTTAATCACTCTAGTGAGAAGTTAGCTAACACCACGTAGTTTATCCCATAATTTTTTGGTAATTTTTTTATGAATATATAATTTTTTATGAATTTACGAAGTGCACACATCCTGAAAACATGAAATTCATGTGTGCTCCCCCTAGAAATCATTTAAAACTAATCAAAAATCAAATTTTCTTTTTTTTTAAAAGTGTGTAGAATGGAGTCTAGTTTCTAAAAATGTAACTTGTTGCAAAATTTGATGAATGAGCCAAAATCTATGCCCAAAATACATGTTGGTTTTTTACAAAAAATAGACATACACACAAAAGAAATTAGAGTTGAAAAACTTAACATAATCAGAATTCAAAATAAATTATATGCTTAGATAGCTAACATAGACATCTGCAATATCACGTCGTCTGATTTTTACGATCTTGAGCCATGAGTAAACCTGACGAGGAGCACACAAAAAAGATGTCATTTTTTTATATGTCTTCTAGAAAACATGTCTTAGGCCTATTTCAATCGTCCAAGCCTTTGGGTTGGATCTCCAAGGCAAATCCAATCCTAACGATTGGTAAATTCAAATACCTTACAAAGCACGAACGCCCAATAGGGCGTACGCCCTATAGGGCGAGTGCACTATTGAAATCTATGACTTTCATAGGGCACATGCCCTGTGAAAGTCATAGATTTCAATAGTGCACTCGCCCTATAGGGCATGTACCCTATTTAAGACAGATTTAAATAGTGATGAGAAATAGTTAGAGTGAGAGGAAGAGAGAGATAGAGGGAGAGTGAGAGAGAGAGAAAGAAAGAGAGAGAGAGAGAGACTCTCTCTCTCTCTCTCTCTATCTCTCTCTCTCCCCATACTCTCTTTCTCTACACCTTCCTATCCTCTCTCTCTCTCTCTCTCTCTCTCTCTACCCTTCTCTCTCTCAACATTCTCACCTTATCACCCTCTCCCTCCCCCCTCTCTCTCTCTCCTCCCTCTCTCTCTTGTTGGTTCCCCTTCTCTTCCTACTTACAGGTTTACACTATGATTAACAACTTATTGTCATTGACTCTATCACCACTCCAAAGTCTGCAAGGAAAAGGGCCAATTAACAAGGATCAAAGAGATCCTCCTACACTTTGAGCCTAGATGCTCAGGCAGGTGTACCCTTGATTCACTTCTTGAAAGGAATCACTAAATATTATACATTTATACCCCCTTACTAACTGATTTAAATATTTTATCATTTAATTTTGTGATTGATGATGATGAACTACTTCCAGAGAATAGATCAGTGCCTTAACCTGGGGCATGGAGTCACCAACAACACATATCAACTGAAAACCTAAACTCGAATACCCTTAAATTCAAGATAAGTTCTTTGCCTATTATCCCTCTCCCTCACATACTTGGACATCAAATTCCTTTTTAACCATGAATTCACTGAAACTACCTTAAACACTTTAATCCTAAATTTGTCAGGAACTCAAAGATAATCCTACAATATACTTTGTATACCATACATTAACTCACTATGTGACATTAATATATATGAACCCAAGATCGAAATAGGAAGACATACACAAATATGAGATTGGAATCCAAGTGTGTTCTCATTAAAATTATCAGAATCAATACATTGCAAGAAAACAAAATGCTAGGAAACAAACCCTAAATCTAAGCTCTCCTTGTTTAGTCTTTTACATTGACTCTCAACATAACACCATCAACAACCTTTGAAAGGTAAAAAAAACTACAATATATACCACCAGTCATCTTGGAATCCCAAAAAGTCAAAAATGCAACAAGCTACGGATGACTGAGGCAAGGGTTAGGGTTTTCACCCACCAAACCAATCAAAATTTATAAAAAAATTTACTACATGGGAGGAAAATCAAGCAACCACGAGAGATTAGATCCAAGGATGATCTTCAATTATGAGAAATCTCTTGATTTGTACTGAAGATCATGAATCTATCATGCTTATCAGTCTGATCATCACATCTGTAACATGCCTCGAGCAACACTTTACCCATTCCTTCACGGTACAAATCTACTGTAAATCAATCATCAAAGCCTCTAGATCATACTGCAACACTTGAAAAAATCATATCTACTAGATCTAGCCACATAAGCATTAAAAACCAGTCCTTTGGTTGTTGAAAAACCATTTAAATATTCAAATCTGCAGGGAAACAGCTACATTCATGGTGCTAGTGAGAAATCAATGACCAACATTCAAACTGAGACTCACTTTAAAACATCATCATTAGATCCTCTCACTTTCCCGGGCATCCTCAACTTAACCCTTACAGGAATCCTGGTTTACATTTTGCCCTTAGTCGTGAAATCGCTAGACATCCTCTTAACCTTGGTTATACTTAGCGATCACGCAACTGAAGAGAAACTAACTGCCCTGAAACCCTTTGACTTTATCTGGCGATTACACAACTAAGACCATATTCTCATAGTCTCCAGACACCATGGAATATTCGGGCTTCATTGGGAGATCACCCGACCAAGGCAAAATCATAGTCACTTAATAGAAGAGAATATTCGGTCCAGGTTACGCGAATTAGAGAATGAGCTCTGAGACCTGGGCCTACCTGGACTTGTGGCACCATATGATTCATCCATCCATGTCATGTCATCGGCCTCTCAGCTAATGGGAAATAAGCATGTCAGCGACACCTAGCACATCGGTCCCACAATATCTATTCATTTACCCGTGGCAAGCATTTAACTCTTTAGTCATTCAGCGAACATGCGACTGAGAGCATTCTCCAGTTCGTAAAACACTTTTCTTAACTGAGGTCTAGTCTAGTGATTACATGAACACTGCATTCACCAAGTCTCCGAACATCTCTCTTAACCTTGGTTACATCTAGACAACAAGAGATAGCCTTCACTCGCCAAATCACCAGATAAATTTCTAACCCTGAGTTATGTCTTGAGATTACACATTGGCCATTGATCTTGCCTTCATCCTATGGCTGTTGCTGAGTCACTAAATATATCATAGCTTGACTATTTCCTTCAGTGACTTGGAGATAACTGTGTTCACCGATTCATTGGATGCTAAGGCATAGATCACCAGGAACTAGAAATTACGCAACCACATTGTCGCTGAATCACCGAATGAGAAAGAAAACCACTGGGGTAAACTAGATGTTGACCTTGACTTAACCCACGCCCATCCAGAGATTACGCGAACAAAGGACCTCGCTAAGTCACTAAATCATTATCTTAACTAAGGTCAAGTCTTGAGAATAAGCGACTGAGACCATTCTCGAAGTCACAGAATGTTTTCTTAACCATGGGTTCCATTGTACAAATAGGTAGACACAAGCCTTCGTTGAGTCACTGAAATATTTTGACCTTGACCTTTTATTACGAGAACCAACGACTGAAGAGAAACATACTTTAACCTTGCCTTGTTCGCCAAGTCGTCGAATACTTGAAGACATCACTAAAAAACTCTGAGATCCCGCGAATACTCAGTCACCCAATCGCTAGATAACTTAGAGCACCACCATCCCTTTGTGCAATTCAACAACAAGAGAAAACTTTAAACCTCCGCCAAATCTCATTGTTAAAGCCGCCAAACTTAGGGGACCACAAACATTACTCAATCATCCAATCACCAAATTATTTCATGTAGGACCCAGTCATACTAGGATTGAAACATCACCATCGATCACATTGACAATCAACGGTCCTCGTTAGATCATTTGATGATATGAGACCTGACTACCCAATTTTGTGAACATGAGAAAACCACCATGCCAGGTTGCTAGATGTTAACATGAGACCGCCAGATATTAAGCGAACAGGAGACAACACAGTCACTGAATCACCGAATGCTTAAATTAACCATGACATGAGTTAGGAGATTCAGTGACCAAAGGAAAACTTGACCAAAGGACTACCTCAGTCGCTAGTTCAAAGAATAACTTGGGATAAAGAAAAATACATTGCACGATTCAGTGAACACATGATGAAAATAATCACGTGCAGTAAGGGAGACTTAAATGATCCAAAAAGTAACGATGAAATAGAACATGGCCAAGATAAATTAGGGTTTGCTTCCTCCAACAGCTAGAATTATGAAATAAGACCTAGGGTTTCAAGCCAGAGACAGAAAATTAATGTAGAGATCGAAGAAAAAGACATACGGCCATGAAAAACTATTTGTAGGTGCCAACAT
This sequence comes from Chamaecyparis obtusa, assembly GCA_027943335.1. Taxonomy (NCBI): domain Eukaryota; kingdom Viridiplantae; phylum Streptophyta; class Pinopsida; order Cupressales; family Cupressaceae; genus Chamaecyparis; species Chamaecyparis obtusa. The sequence continues at coordinate 808,428 of BSBK01005655.1, forward strand.
CTCTCTCTCTCTCTCTCTCTCTCTCTCTCTCTCTCTCCACCTTCCTACCCTCTATATTTTCCCTTATTACCCTCTTTCACCCCCTCTTTGTCTCACACACACATATGATATCTCCCACCTCTCTCTCTCTCTCTATCTCTCTCTGTCTCTCTCTCTCTCTCTCCACCTTCCTACCCTCTATATTTTCCCTTATTACCCTCTTTCACCCCCTCTTTCTCTCACACACACATGATATCTCCCACCTTCCTACTCTCTCTCTCTCTCTCTCTCTCTCTCTCTCTCTCTCTCTCTCTCTCTCTCTCTCTCTCTCTCTCCACCTTCCTACCCTCTATATTTTCCCTTATTACCCTCTTTCACCCCCTCTTTCTCTCTCACACACATATGATCTCTCTCTCTCTCTCTCTATATATATATATATATATATATATATATATATATATATATATATATTTCCCTTATTACCCTCTTTCACCCCCTCTTTCTCTCTCACACACACATATGATATCTCCCACCTTCCTACCCTCTCTCTCTCTCTCTCCACCTTTCTACCATCTATATTTTCCCTTATTACCCTCTTTCACCCCCTCTTTCTCTCACACACACATATGATATCTCCCACCTCTCTCTCTCTCTCTCTCTCTCTCTCTCTCTCTCTCTCTCTCTCTCTCTCTCTCTCTCTCTCTCTCTCTCTCTCTCTCTCCCTCTCCCTTTTTGTTGTTTTGCATAGGGTGCACGCGCTATAGCATGCTCACGCTATGTAAAACTCAAATAAATGGTCTTCTTTTCCAAGGATCTCATGAAAGAGGCCCACTTTTTCTGTATGCTATCTGAGTTCTGCGTGTTATGCAACAAGTATTCTCCTTTCATGGTGTTGATAGTCACAAAGAAGAATATTCTATCAATTTGCACCATCCTTTTGTTTAAAAGTCAACAAAGAATTGTGAAAGTCAATCATTATCACCGAAATTTATCGATTGAGGTAAGCTTTTTATTTTTTACATGTCAAATGTGAATAAAGAGTGTTTTGGTTTATAATTGGTACAATATACACTTTTTCTAGATACATAATTTGATATAATTGTAATAAATTTATATATTATAATTTTTCATATTGTAAGAAGTTTATATTATAATTTGACTTATTGTTTTACATTTATATTATATTTTTAAATTTGTAATCAATTCATATGTAGAAATCATCATCATGCCAAGGAAACAAGCAAAGAATTTAACACTAGAAGAGCATGAAAGAGACAAAGAGAAGAAAAGGGAAAGAATGAGACAACTTCGTGAACAAAAAAAATTAGATATCATAGAAGAAGATTTTTCTTTGGATGAGAAACATGAAACATCAATACAAAATAAGAGAGAATTGGAACTGGAAACAAAAAGAAAATGAATGAGAAACTTGTGTGCAACAAGACAATTGAATTATGAAGATGCGAACACATCATCTATGAGTTTCCAAGTTGAAGTGACATCATCATCCAATGTTGGAGATACACCAATGTATCATGTTGAAGGCACACCATTGTCTACTTCTTAAGGTGGAGGCACACCAATGTATCATGTTGAAGGCACACCATTGTCTACTTCCGAAGGTGTGGGCACACCCTTATATCATGTTGAAGGCACACCATTGTCTACATCCCAAAGTGGAGGTGCACAACTATATCATGTTGAAGGCACACCATTATCTACATCCCAAGGTGTAGGCACAACATTGTCTCATGTTGAAGGCACGCCATTATCTACATCCCAAGGTATAGGTGTTAGAAAAAGGGAATACTAAGAGGGGGGGGTTGAATTAGTATTTGTTATGAGCTCATAACACATTATTTGTTCTCAAGGAAACCTTGGCTAAGGGAAAACCCCAGTGGGGATGGTACCCACAAAGATCCACTAATCAAAAGTATCTTGTTAAGGATGTTGACCTTGTTAGGAGTCTATTACATGTATATAGTGTCTCAGTCCTGATTAAGGGACTATAGGCCTTGTTAGAAGCCTCAACCCTATTAGGAGTTGGTAGTACAAAATATCATTACCAAATGAGCCCACTACCCAAACAAGTAATATACAATATTCACTGATTACAAAAATGGGTCAAGGTACATAACCTTATACTGATTGCAACTTCACATCAATATCTCTTCAATGCTCTTTTACTATCGCTATTACATACATATCTTATCTCACTTTCTTTACATTACATCATTACATCTTTATACAAGTTATTAAGATTAATAACTCTTACAGTCAGCTTACATAATAAAAAATATCTTTATCCAAGTGTTAACATCTAGGATGTTGTCCCCTTATATTGTTAAGTCATTATTTTGATAAACAAAATAATCCCTTAACTCTTTACCAATTTTGTCTTCATATTCAGTCATGTCAGCTTAACATTGTCTTTAGTAAAACTGTCATAACTTCTTCCATACATGCCGTACTAACTTGCACTCTTAGGTGAGTCTTCAATAGTCACCAAAGTATCTATGTTCAAGTGTGCAAGAATTGAACTTACTCCAATCAACATCACCAATCAAAACTATCTTCGAGCACACTGGCAAAAACACTATCTCATACTTGGACAATTTTGCATTGCGCTCTGACATACTTTCTCTCTGACCTGTGTGATCTTCAAGTAGATCATATGTTTCCATAATGACAACATCTATTTACCCAACTCAGCCAAATTTCCAACAATCTCCCCCTTTGTCATTGGTGGCAACATATGAGAAAATTGGCTAAGTCCTAGACTTCAAAAATTCAAAATTGTGGCCATAGTACAAAATGTGTATATACTATCCTTATGACTCCAAAAATCTTATCTACATAAAGTACTCCCCCTAAGAGTATGTATCCTTGTCAATTTTCTACTATATATCTCTCCCCCTTTGACAACAATGACAAAAAAAGTAAGGAGGGTGACAAAATTGTGTTCAGACAAGAGTGTTATACCTTGATTCAATATTGCAAAGCCGGTAAGCTTGCAACACAATTTGCAAAGTTAATCTTCATGGCATCTAACTCTTTCTCCCATGATTTCTTAGTCAAATTTGTAACACTGAGTAGTGCGCACAATCCATAAGATGCAATTTCATATGCTTGGAGATTCTCAAAACTAAACATATGAAAAGATGTCTTGGATGAAAGACATTCTTCCAGTTGTCCTTCAACAATGCTCAATTTTATAGAAATGTGCTTTCTTAAAAGAGTGAATCTCTTTAGCTTCCTGTCCTTGTCATATTGTAAAATTCTTATTTCATCATAAATCTTGCATATTTTCTTCTCAACATCAAGTACCTTCACATTAGGGCTTGAAAGAAGGTTTATCTCAGTTTGAATTTCTGCTTCCTTAGTCTTCATCTTCTGCGCTATCTCTGCTATCAGGTTTTCTGATTTTGTACATTGAATGTACAAAGATTTTCCTCTTTCTAAATTCCTTCTCAAATATTTTATGTAGATATCAAGATTGTTGATATCATTCCTGATGTTCTGAATTATGTCTAAAAGTGTTTTGGCCTCATAGGCTACTTGAGCCTTTACCTTAGCTACATCAAATATGTTGGTAAACATGTCATCAAATGTGTTCATCACTTTCTTTTCTCTTTCCAAAGGGTCAGCCTCTATAATTTGTGTGGTCACAATGCCTTGTAACTTCTCAGTAAGCTCCTTCAGGCATTCTTCAAGGCTCTTTACTTTCTTGTTCTTTCCAATAATCTTGTTCAAAGATGTGATCAATTCCATCTAATTCCTTTCCCAAATTCTCAAATATAGAACCAATCTGATTTTTCTTACCAGTCTCAAGTGTAAGACTAATTTCTTCTTGAGTGGGAACAAATACTTGCTTCTCTATCACTTTAGGTTCTTCAGTTCTGGTTTATGTCTTCTCTTCTCCTTTGGCACTATCCTGCTCTTCAAAATCCAGATTTTCAATAATGTTTTCAAGATTCTTAAATAGATTATCATCACTATCCAAAGTGATCTTTGTTTCTTCAACATTCATAGCTTCATCCTCAATATTGATGGCTAGTGGAGAGGGAATGTCCTGTTGTTCTACTTCTTCTGCTTGCTCTGTAGGTTCTACTGCAATTGATGGTTTTCCAGCATTCTCTGTCATTACCTTAATAATTGCTTGTTCAATTTCCTTGTTGATTTCTTCATATTTACCTCCCATAATCTAAATATTTCTCTTCTTGGTTCTCAAATGGGAGTTCAGATCCTTCATGATTTGTTTGAAGTGTTCTTCATCTCTCACATCACATAGCTTTCTTACAAGATTTTCTCTTATTGTTATATCTTCCTTTGATGCTCTTTTCTTTCTATTTACAGGCTTCTTATACAAGTCATCAGGTATCTTACCCTGAATTGTATCAAATTTCTTATTAGACAAAATCATATGCTTCACCACTACATTTTTTAGATTCAATCTCTCTACATAATCATAGAGATCATAATATTTGTTCATCTTTGTAAAGTCTCCATCTTGTATAATCTGTTCATTTAGCTTTTCAATTCTAGGTTTCCAAGTTTTCTTCTTAACAGGAGTATCTTCATCATCTTTGATCTCTGCTATTTTTCTTGGAATTGGTGGCACTAATGTCTTCTACCTCTTACTTGGTCTAGTAGCAATCTCTTTCATTCTTTTACTAGGTGTAGAGGAGGTTGATCTAGTGGATTTTCTTGCTTCTTGATCCTTCTCTGTTTCTTCCACTTTTACCTTTACTTGTGTCTCTTCTTGCTATACTATAACTGATGATAAAGGTGGCACAGACAAAACTTTTTTTTGTCCAATTTCTCTAATTGCTGCTGCTATTTGTTTGGCTATCAAGAAATCATGTTCAGTCATCCCTGTATCTTTTAGTATTTCCTTGATTGTACTTTCAACTCTTTTCTTTGACTATTTCTCTTCAAGTATAGTCTTTGTGGAGTTAAAGTTCTCCTCAAAGGTTCCAAACCTGTTACTGTGAATGTCCAATTTTCTCTTAAGTAGTCTACTCACATATTCTTCTATCTCAATCTAAGAGATTTCATAGTCAAGAGGGTCTATGAGCTCTACTCTAGGTTCTACTACTTCAATGTATGTAAAGTCAGTATCAACCATGAAATATATCTCATTCTTATACTTTTCTACTAGGGACTGTGGGATCCTTGTTCTGCTTGTCATCAAATTTTGAAATATTTTGATTACCAACACTGCACTTTCATTTATTTTATCAATAACATGCCTCATATATACTTTGTTAATCCTTTCCATTGTGGTTTGGCCATCATTCCAATCATTTCCAATGGTGTAAATAAATCTTCTCAACAAATGGAAAAACATATAAGTGATTAATGATGAGAATCTAAACTGAGAATACTTAGTCTTCTTTATCTTTTCAAAATTCTCAAACAACTGAATTCTCAAAATCTCACACTTGTCAACTTGTACTCTATCAACACACATCAAATAGGCTACATGTATCATTCCAGCTGCCATGTCATCTTCTCTAGAGTTAACACAAAACTTAGTTGTAAGGATCTTACACAAATATCTAACATCATCTTGTTTTATCTTGCTAATTACTATTCCCCTGCCATTGTAAGATGAATTTGTGTTGTCTATAACTATTTTCCTCGTGTTCTTCTTATTCAAAGGAATGGCTCCAATTTTAGATAGTCCAGTTACCTCAACAATTAGGTCAGCTATGATATCTATCACTCTATCATCTAACCAAAATTTCCCATTATAAATTCTGCTTAAAATTATCTTCGTACATTCTTCATTGTCAAATTCATATTGTAAGGCATACTTAATGATCTCATTATCTTTCAAATTCTCAAACCCTACTTTCAATGACATATCCTGATTGTAGATCTTCTGATATTCTTTTTTGAAATCACTATCACTGAGAGTCTCTAGCTTACATCCTAGATAACTTCTAACATTTTCTAGATGTAAAATTCTATCAGGTATGAATGATAAAGCTAACTTAGGATCATCTTCCAAGGGTTCTACTAGTTCCCTTTTCATCTTAGGTCTATTCTTATCTCTAACATTGTGAATCAAAGAAACATCCATGACTTCCGCTAATTCCTTAACTGATTTAGAGATCTGCCAAGTAAAATACCTTGATTCCACAATTTAGGGCTTGCGTAGATTCGGCACAAAAATCCTTCACCAAATCCTTGCAAAACACTTTCAATCACTACTCTTAGATCTCCTTAACACTTGTATTCTCTTTGATGATCAAATAATACTGATCATAACCTTTTATCATTTCAATCTCACATAGATCTGACATCGCATTCAATTCTTTTGCCACTTCTTTCCAAAAAGCTGATTCTATTAACTTGCAAAACTTAAAACTTCTTGCGATCTCACAAAACATAATATTTTTCTATGCGTTTTAACCATAGCATCAGTACATCATACAATAGCTTGCATTAATTGCGCAAGACTCAATTCATCATATATCAACTTCTACACTATTCTAAGTTCCTATTCTACTGTAATTTTCATGAATTAAGTACTTTGAGATGGGTTAGGTAGAGGTTCATTCTTACCACTTGATACTTCACCTTTCTGACTACCTTCAGTGCTGAATATGTCTCCTTGATCTGTGCTTTTAACAAACTTCACTTCTTCTGAATTACTACAACATCCTTTCTGACCGTTACTTGCATCTTCATTTCCCCTTGCATGACTTCTAGGGTTAGGATTGGGATGAAAAACTATATTGTTCATTCTGCAAAACCTTGATGTATGTCCAATCTTGTTACATATCTAACAAACTATTCCATTGTTTCCATATCTTGGTCCGGGTTGATTTATCTGTGATCGGCAATTTCTAGCAATGTGTCCAACCTTGTTGCATCTATAACATACTACATTTCTTCTATTCATATCTTCAGTAGGTTTCTTATCTGCATGGTTAGTATTTCTAAACATTCTACTACTATTATTATTCTCAACAAATTTAGGTTTTCTACATTCAATAGCTGTATGTCCAAAACCATGACAATTATAACAATAACCATTAAGAGGTTTAAATTGCTTACCTGTGCAATCTTTTTTCATATGACCAAAAGTATTACAAGAAAAGAATCTACCTTTGAATTCTCTTTGCATACCTTTAGGTGACTCCTCTTGCTTAGGTGGTTCTTCTTCTTTATGTGTATCTTTAGATTTGTTGATCTCATCAGATTTCTTTTCATCTATGTTTTTAGATATTTTCAAATCTGGTTCCTTGCTTTCTTCATTTTCTTTAAATGTGTTTAATCCAAGACCAGTTTTATCATAGAATTGTTTTTGATAAGACATTTGTTCATCAATCTTCTCATTAGTTGAATATAGTCTTTCAAGTTGATGCTTAGATTGATCCAGTTCACCTTTCACAATTGTATTGTATTTCTCAAGTTCGACATACTACAAATTGAATTTCTTAAGTTCAGATGTTACTTTACCAAGTTTAGATTTTAGCCCTTCATTTTCAAGCTTCAGACTTTGATTCTCAGATATTAGATTTGCTTCATTCTTTCTATTTCCATCTTTCAAACTTAGCTTCAGGTTTGCTATCTTCAATTCATGTTTAAGGATCTCATTTTCTTTTTCTAAGTTGTCATCACAATCTTCAATTTGTATTTTAGATTCCTTTTCTGATTTCAGATCTTCCAACTTGTTTTTCAGTTTCTTAATGAAGTTATTTGCATCATAATATTTTCCTTTTAGAGTGTCTCTTTCTTCAGTAAGCATATCAATCTTTTCAAGAGCTTCTTCAAGATTTTTCTGTAGCTGATCCATATCCATAGAGATCTTACTCAAGCTACTAGGCTTTCCTTGAATAATTCTTTTCTGAGTAACTAGGCTCTGATGCCAATTGTTAGAAATAGGGAATATTGAGAGGGGGGGTGAATCAGTACTCTACAAACTTTTACTTTTTCCCAATTATGGATATAACAAATTATCTTAGTGCATGCATAACATAGAAAGCTAAACAACATGCATAGCAATAAAACAAAAGAACTCATAATACATTATTTGTTCTCGAGAAAACCCTAGCCAAGGGAAAACCCTGGTGGGGATGGTACCCACAAAGATCCACTAATCAAAAGTATCATGTTAAGGATGTTGACCTTGTTAGGAGTCGATTACATGTTATAGTGTCTCAGTCTTGATTAAGGGACTATAGGCCTTGTTAGAAGCCTCAACCCTATTAGGAGTTGGTAGTACAAAATATGAGTACCAGATGAGCCCACTACCCAAACAAGTAATATACAATATTCACTGATTACAAAAATGGGTCAAGGTACATAACCTTATACTGCTTGCAAATTTGCATCAATATCTCTTCGTTGCTCTTTCACTATCACTATTACATTCATATCTTATCTCACTTTTTTTACATTACATCATTACATCTTTATATAAGTTATTAAGATTAATAACTCTTACAGTCAACTTACATAATACAAAATATCTTTACCCAAGGGTTAACATATAGGATGTCATCCCTTTATATTCTTAAGTCATTATTTTGATAAACAAAATAATCCCTTAACTCTTTACCAATTTTGTCTTCATATTCTGTCCTGTCGGCTTAACACTTTCTTTAGTAAAACTATCATAACCTCTTCTGTACATGTCATACTAACTTTCACTCTTAGGTGAGTCTTCAATAGTCACCATAGTATCTATGTTCAAGTGCACAAGCACTGAACTTACTCCAATCAACATCACCAATAGTAGGTACAACATTGTCTCATGTTGAAGGTACTCAAGATGGTACACAATTCACACATAATGTCTTTGATGCTCCTAGAATTATTTATAGAAAGCCAAAATATTTGATTGATATTGATACTAACATTTTTCAAGCAATGCCTGACAAGATTCCCAAGCGTACTTGTCAAAGAAATGCTAATTGTATTTGGAGTTCATTTTTTGAGAATTTAAACATGACAGGAAGATGTCAACTATTTGTTGAAATGATGAGAAATATGAAATTTAGGCTCATCGTGAAGATTCTTGAGCTAAGAATGATGGATGATTCAAGTGAAAAATCTATTGTAAAGAATCTAATGACTGCATATGAGAGTGTGGGTTCTACATCACGCACGAAAGATAGTAATGTCACACAATGTGTACTTACATCAATGATAGTAAGCACTCAAATGAAGAAATCTTGACTCATTAGAAAGATAAGAAAAACATTGAAAATAAGTAGAAAGTCTCTAATGAGAGCCCTGGGAAGGCATCAAAGAGTGGAAGATCCAAATAGAAATGAGTTATGGGCATTTTCTGTAGACTACCGTGAAAAGATAAAGCAATTGTTGAAGCTTTGAAATCTTTGATTGAAGAATTTTGGAAGAATAATACACGGGTATCTCCTAATTAAAGAGATGTTGTAAGAAGGAGGATTGGTAGTCAAATTCATGTTCCATATCCAAAACATTTTTTGGATTCAACTCAGACACAATTCTTTGCAAAATTTATGCACATGTATCCTCAAATTAAAATTAGTCAGAGATATTTTGAAATGTGTAAACCTTTTTATGTGAAGATAAATCACACACGCATAGCTTGTTGTTGTAGGGTACATATTGAATTTTCTAACCATTTTGAAGTTTATAGGAATATATGTGTAGATTTGCACTCTAAAAATGTTTTTCAGGATTGTAACATAAATGTCCCACCTAGATCTTCAAGGGAATTAATATCTACCATTTTATGTGAAACAGTGGATGGTCAACAATTTTACAAGCTCTCAGGCTTGAATAGTACATGCATAGATTGCAAAGGTTTGCAACGTTTGCCAATTTGTCAACATATGGAGAGTACACATGCAATCGGTAATGAAATAGTGGAATTTGGAAAATATAAGACTATGACATACAATCTAAAAGATGGAAAAGAGGCTAAAAGATGTGATTTAGTAATTGAAAAAATTCCAATGTATCAGTTCCTGGACATTTTTTGTAAAAAAATTATTTATGAGTATGCAAGACATACGCATAGAGCACGATGGTTGGATATGTAGTTCAAGTTGTGCAAGGACACATTCCCACTTGATACCATTGTTTTAGTTGTGGACTTTGTAGAGAACTACACACTATGACCACAGAATGAGGTGCAAGAAAAGTATTAGAGCTCTCAACAGGTTTCTATATTTGTTCATATAGCATTCATGCATGCACCAGACAGTACAGAGGAGAACAGGAAGATATTGAGGGAGTATCATTTTTATATCAGCGATGATCACTCATATTCTACAGAGTTTGTACATGGTTGCTTTCAACTATTTTATGGTCATTTGGCAAACAGGGGCATAAAATATCATTGACATATCATATGGTCAGATAATTGTGCATCACAATTCAAGAATTTTGGAATGTTTTATTGTTTGTATAGGATGCATAAGATTATTGGAATTCAATATATGTGGAATTTCACAGAGGCCGGTCATGGAAAGAGAGAGCACGATGGCATAGGTGCATGTATTAAAAGAGCCTTACCACATGAAGAATTAAAGTACAAAGAGAAAGCAAAATTGTCAAATGCAGGATGTATTGTCTAGTGGTGTAACACTACAATGTGTCCAGGTAATGAAGGTGAGTCTATGGTTCGTATATTTTTTTGGTTGATGGATGAAACTAACATTGCACCATATGAGGATTGTTGTACATTGACAGGATCGAGTGAGCTACACTCTTTTAGAAGTTGTAATGCAGGTTCATGGAGTATCCACACATGACATATGGCATGCTTTTGTTCATCATGTGTAGATGAAGATTGGGATGGGTGTGAGTCAAAAGAATGGGTTGATGAATGGTATACACGTATTTTGAGTCCACTTGCCTCCTATCATCTCCATGAATCACTACAACCAACAGAAATGGAATCATCCATTGACTTTGATCACTTATTCGATCTAGTACAACTAGGTAAAATTTTCCACATACAAATAATCTCAAATTTAGTACTTTATCGTAAATATTCAGTAAACTAATGTTCTCATTATGTTTATATCATGACAAGCCATGTTTTTACTGTTATTGCACCTTAAGACAATGAAGAAGGGACATATTATTATTTTTGTCATTGTGTCAAGAGGCAAAAAAGAAATTGGATCACTCGGTTATTGATGGTGAAAAATTAGAATACCCTATAGGAGTAGTGGTTGTAACTGGTACATGGCTTACATGGTATGCTAGGAGAACCCTAGGTTGTGGCTGTTTGAGGATTGGGAGACACATAGAAAGATTCTTCATTATTCAAACCTTTTCGTTGCATCAAATTTCCACTTGATCAGATATGGGGGAAGACCACATAATAAAACTCTTTGGAAGGTTCATGAGTCAGACCATGAGGCAATACTTGAGACAATCAAGGGTAGGGTAGACCCAATTGGTTCATTGGACTAAATGGAGATACAAAATATTGTAACATGTCAAATTTATATAGCACTATAAATTGGGCAGACTGTAAATTTCTCATGCATTACCCCATATGTATAACGGGAAGTTTGTAAGATTTAATAACAACCTTTCTCTTCTATTTTTTGGGGCAGTACCAGAAGGTTTTCTCTACTCAACTCTTTCCTCCGGTGCTCCTATTGAGCTGAGTTGTAAAAATATTTCTCATTATTAATTAAAAAAACTTTATGTAGAGGGAAGGGTGGTGGGTGAATAAACAAGGAAATTTTATGAATTTTGGTTAATAAAGCCACTATTTTCCCAAAGCCTCAAATGCTTCCCAAGTGCTCAAACTTTTCCAGACCTTTTCCAAGGTTCCAAAATGATATAGATGGTATCTAAGGCTTATATCTAAATGTGTTTTATAGGTTTTAGGCTTCTTGGAAATACCCACAATACCCAACTCTCCAATCTTTCCCAAACTGTCTAGGGGCCTAATTACCCTGTCTAGTAGCCCTGCAACGAAGGAAAATGCCACTTATCTCTGAAACTTTCCAAAGGACTAATAAAAAAAATCTTTTTTGAGTACCCTTTTCTTATTACATTGTCATATCCAAAGGAAATATATGGTTGTTTTGGAGCATGTACTGCTGCTCACCCCTATGGCTCCAAAAATGCATGAAAAGTGAGTGATTTAACAAAGGAGCTATATGAAATAATTAACCCCAAGACTTCAAACTATAGAAAGTGTCTTATTATGTCATAAAACCTCTAAATACAAAAGGAATTATACTCATACCTCCTATAACCCAAAAAAACCCCAAATTTGGTCTCTTCAAACCCTTAAACCAAGGGTTTCTCAAATCGGTGCCCTCCAATCATTTCCAGGTTAAAATGGTTATTTATTAAAATTTAAATGAACAATATAATATGATCCAAATCATTATATATCCCTATCCTTAAGACCAATCTTCTGCTACTATACCCTTGCCATGAAATTCAATGTATTTTACACCATTTGCTGACTGTGATCACTTCTTCTTTCACTTGTCTACACACCAAAGCATTAGATTTATATTGTACATGTTAGAAATTATCATTCCATGAAATTTAGGGCTTTAATTTCATGGGATGATACTCATCTTTATTGGATTCCAATCAAAACAGTGACTTAGGAACCCCAAACCATGACAGTGCTAAAAACACTAATTGAAAACCTAGGAACCCCTGCACCACTCGACCACATCAAAACTCAAACCAGACTTCACACCCTGATCCTAACACCTTAGATCATCTCAACATGGTACATTTTACATGTTACAACTTCCTATTCACCATTCTTCTACTATAGCCTTTCTAGGCCTGTCTAGTAGCACTTCAAACCTTGAAATCAACAATTCATTCACAATATCCCTAAACAACCTAGCAATGTTTTTACACTTTCAAATACCCTTTTCAAGGTTACTAATTTGATATCATTCTCATATTTTCAAGTACCCTTTTTAGCAAGTTAAGTGTCTTAGAATTCTCAAATGCACAGGTATGGGATTGAATTATATACAAGGCTTGATTTAAAGCATTGTTTGTGGGTAATTAAGAGCATACGTACAAGGATTTTTCACCAGCTCCCAATATCTTTTGAAGAGATTGTGGGCTTGTGTGGAATTGAATTTTGTGTACCTTTTATGGATTTTGGTACTATGTTGTTGCACTGGGAGGGATGGCATTTAATGCAAGAGAATTTTTGGGCAGATAGTTTTGTTTGTGAGATATCAAATAAGTAATTTTTTGAGATTTGAAATGCCTAGGTGTGAGCTATCAAATTAGAGATCTTTGTGGAGTCATATCTCAAAGCTCATGTGAGCTAGCATCAATCTAGCAATTTCTATGAGACCGTGTTGCCAGGGCCTACAAAAACCTGTCTTGGTTTTCAAAGATTCAATTTCGTTTAAATTTGGCAACACATTCTCGATCAATGTCATAACTCATAGTGTTCCTTAGTTCAAACGACCAATGTTGCATATCCGTCAAACTGTCAGTTATAACATCAACTCGTCTATTCCAATAGCTCTGAATGGTCAGGTAAACACTAGTGGCCACCTCGTTCACCACGAACAGTCATTCGATCGCCGCCAATGACAGTGGGCCAAAGTGTCCCTCAAGGTCACTTAAGCATGAAATCAATGATCTTTTCTTGTTCATATCTCAGAGCTCGTGTGAGGAATCATCGATCTATCAATTGCTATGGGACTATGTTGCTGGGGTCTACAAAAGCCTGTCTCAGTTTTCAGAGATTCAACTTGGTTTAAAACTAGCAACACATTCTTGGTCGATGTCAGAACTCAAAGTGTTCCTCAGTTCAAATGACCAACGTTGTGTATCCTTCCAACCATCGGTCGTAGCAATGAACCATCTATTCCAATAGCTTCAAATGGTCGGGTAAACGCTAGTGGCAATCTCATTTGTCACGCACAGTCATTTGATCCCCGCCGATGACTCTAGGCCAAAGTGTCCCTTAAGGTCACTTAAGCATGAAATTAGTGATCTTTGTGGGATCATATCTCAAAGCTCATATGAGGTAGAATCGATCTGTCAGGTTCTACGGGACCTTTTTGCTGTGGCCTACAAAATCCTATCTTAGTTTTTAGAGATTCAACTTTGTTTAATATCGGCAACACATTCTCGGTCGATGTTAGAACTCAAAGTGTTCCTCAATTCAAACGGCCAATGTTCCATATCCTTCCAACTATTGGTGATAGCATCAAACCATCTATTCCAATAGCTCTGAATGGCCAAGTAAACTCTAGTGGCAACCTCATTCACCACGCATAGTTGTTCAATCCCCGCCAACAACTCTGGACCAAAGTGTCCGTTAAGGTCGCTTAAGCATGAAATTGGTAATCTTTGTAGGGTCATATCTCAGAGCTCATGCGAGATAGAATCGATCTGTGAGGCACTATGGGACCTTGTTTCTAGGGTCTACAAAAGTATATCTCAGTTTTTATAGATTCAACTTTGTTTAAAATCGGCAACACATTCTCGGTCGATGTTAAAACTCAAAGTGTTCCTTAGTTCAAATGGCCAATGTTTCGTATCCTTCCAACCGTTGGTCATAGAAAAGAATCGTCTATTCCAATAGCTCTGAATGGCCAGGTAAACGCTAGTGACAACCTCATCCACCATGCACAGTCGTTTGATCACCACCGACAACTCTGAGTTGAAGTGTCCCTCAAGGTCGCTTAAGCATGAAATTGGTGATCTTTACGGGGTCATATCTCAGAGCTCATGCGAGGTAGAATCAATCTGTCAGTTGCTACGGGACTGTGTTGCTAGGGTCTACAAAAGCATATCTTAGTTTTCAGAGATTCAAATTTATTTAAAATTGGCAACACATTCTTAGTCAATGTCAAAACTTAAAGTGTTACTCAGTTCAAATGGCCAACATTGTTTATCCTTCCAATTGTCGGTCATAGCAATGAACCGTCTGTTCCAACAACTTTGAATGGTCGGGTAAATTCTAGTGAAAACCTCATTCACCACGCATAATCATTCGCTCCCCACCAATGACTCTGGGCTGAACTATCCCTCAAGGTCGCTTAAGCATAAAATTGGTGATCTTTGCGGGGTCATATCTCAAAGCTTGTGCGAGGTAGAATCAATCGCTAAGGTGCTACGAGACCTTGTTGCTAGGGCCTACAAAAGCTTGTCTTAGTTTTTAGAGATTCAACTTCATCTAAAATTGGCAACACATTCTCAGTTGATGTCAGAACTCAAAGTGTTCCTCAGTTCAAACGGCCAACATTTTGTATCCTTCCAACCGTTGGTCGTAGCATCGAACAATCTATTCCAACAGCTCCAAATGGCCAGGTAAATGCTAGTGGCAACCTCATTTTCCATGCATAGTCATTCAATCCCCACCAATGACTCTAGGTGGAAGTGTCCCTTAAGGTCACTTAAGCATGAAATCAGCAATCTTTGTGGGGTCATATCTCAGAGCTCGTGCGAGGTAGAATCAATCCATTAGGTGCTACGGGACCTTGCTCCCGGGGCCTACAAAAGCTAGTTTCAATTTTCAGAGATTCAATTTTTTTAAAATCAACAACACGTTCTCGGTCGATGTCACAATGCAATGTATTCCACAGTTCAAGCGGCTGATGTTCCATATCCTTCCAACCGTCAGTCATTGCATCGAACCGTCTATTCCAACAGCTCCAAATGGCTGGGTAAATACTGTTGGAAATATAAGTGGGAAGGTAATACTAAGGAGGGGGGGGGTTGAATCAGATATCACCTACTTTAACCTTTTCATACTGATAAAAATTTATGCATGACATAAACAAAACTTGATCATTCTAAGTAACTTAACATGTTAAGCAGGATACATGAAATCACTCATAACACAATAATTTTGGTAACCCAGAAACCCTTGAAAGGTAAAACTGGGGTGGGGATGACACCCACAAATCTTCACTACTGTAGTAATAAGTTTTGCCTATTAAGGCTTACAAAATGTTATCAAATCATCATCTACCTTGTGAAAGGTCTACTTTGTTAAAAGCTAAAAGACTTATACAGTCTACCTTGTTAAAGGATTTAAAACTCACAACAAAGTAAGCACTTGGTAAAGAGATTTCATAAAGTCTATTAAGACTACTTGGTTAAGAGATTTACCCTAATACATTGATTAAAATGTCTCAGTACCTGATCTTTTAGTTTGCACTTATATGCAGATTACATATCTCCTCTTTATTGTATGTTAGTGATCTCTTCTATCTGATGTTTCTTGATTATGTCCTTTCACTGCTTAGCTTGGTCACTAAACTCTATTTGAATACTTAACTACTCTGAATATGCCTTTTTGTTCATTCTCTCATACTCATAGTATTCATTTGATCTCAATATCTCTTTTTCTCTCTCTGATTCTCCTCTTCTCTTCTTCTCTGCTTCTCTTGTTCTCTAGGGTTTAGATCTTGACCTTATATAATAACCAAAACATCTTAATGATTCAAGATCTACAATTTAGATTTATTCCTATTGCTGCTTAAGCTATACAATTTTCTGATTGGATCTAGGTATTACATAGGGATCAATGATTACAAGATGAATGCATAATTACCTCCATAATTACCTCAAGAAACAAAATACAAAACACTACTATCACCAAAAATGGTTTACCTCGATCATTGTGCCATTCCAAACTTATATGTCAATCTTGGCTAACTCATAAAATGTTATTCCTGGTACTCAGTATTCACTGTACTCGGCATCTGTTAAACTTTCTACCGCTCAGTAATCATTGCATATTTAACTCGGCAAAAACTATACTTGGCATAATACAAACATATAGTGACCATGACTTTACTCAGCAGTACTACTGCTTGGTAAGTATTTAATACATAACTCAACCTTTACAAAATGACTCGGTCGCAGTGATGACCAACCATCATTGCCTAGATATATGACTAAGTGTGAAGCACTAATGGTCAAAAAAATTATAGAGATCTACAATCTCCCCCTTTGACATTAGTGGCAAAAACACTTTGTCATGACATTTGTATTTACAATTACAAAAGTATGTTGTACTAGCCGAATACTCCCCCTGAGATATATATACATTCAAAATTTTGTTACCTGTCCTTAATCATGTCATGATGATTCCCCCTTGTTTTTGATATGATGAATTTCTTCATTAGTAGGGAGTTCCAAAATTTCTCCAGAAATGGTTTATGCAGCACCATGACCATGTGTAGTGCAGTTTCCCAAGCTGTTGAAGCAATATTTAGAACTTCTGTCTGCACTTCTAGCTTGGCAGCTAGACTAACTAGGCTCTCAATTATGGATAGATTTAGATTTCTCTGAGTTAATTCCTTAGCCTTAACTAATTTTCATTGTATGGCCTCCAGATGAGGTGTCAAAATAGTTTGCATAGAAAGTAGTTGAGATCTAATCTTGCCATCATTAGCCACTAGCTCAGCTAACTTACCTTGGGTATGCAAGATTTTGGCATAATGTTCAGCACTAGTGTCTACATCTAAGCTTAAAGACTTACTGGAAGCCCTAAGTTCTTGTTTTAGTGTGTCAACCAGTCATTGATTCTCATTAGTGAATAGTTCAACATTACAGAATTTGGCCAATAGAGACTGTCCATGCACAACTAGTTCTTCAGTCTCCTTTACCAAAGTAGATAGCTCAACCTGCTTCACTGCTATCTCAGTAGATACTTTCTCTAGCATTTTGATCTCAAACTTTCATTTTGACCACTCAAATAACTTATCAATTGTAGAACTAGCTTCATTACTTACTTTTTGAACAATGTGTACAAGATGTTCTAATATGGGGGCGGAACTATTTACATCTGATAATTCATAAACCTCATTAAATATATCTTTTATTTCATAAAGGACCTATTTTTGTCAATGTTCCCTTTGGAGTTATACTTGTCTGCTCTTCCTCGTTAGCAAATCCTTCAATATCTGCATTTTCTCATAAGATAGGTTATCGGTATCCCATTTAGGAATAACAATGACCTCATCAATTGTTATCTCATTTTTCTCCTTCTGTGTTCTTGGTGGGGTACTTCAACTCAGCATCTATACAAGAGTTTTTATTGCCTCTTGCTCCTTAGGCTCTTGCACCTCAATAGATTTTCCTTTTATATCTATTTCTCCTTTACCCTTATCCTTGGCATAAGGACTAACATCTTGTCCATCTAACTTATCTCCTTGTTCTTCTTTTCTAGTTTCTTCCATAGGACTTTGGATTTTGCCTTCAAGATTGTCTGCTTTGTCCTCTTCCTTGGCAGATGTAGATTTAGTTACTGCTACCGACTTTATGGGTTCCTCGGTAAGGCTTGTACTGACTAACTTGTCAATAGTTGCAACTTCAGGTATAGTAGGACTCATATCAATAGATTGTGTGCCAACAATTGTTGGATAATCTTCAACCTGTAAAAGTACTATGTTACTACCTAGAAAGGATATATCATTTGCTTCCTCGATCTTTAAATCAGCCTCAGTCAAAACTAAATTTTTAATGGGACTCTCCTCAGTTATGTCAACAATGTGAATCTCTGACATGTCCTGATCTTCCACTTCCTTACCTAAGTTTCATTCTCCATTTTATTTTGTTTTATTTCAGGTTCAACAACTGTCGAAGTACTAGCACCCTTTTCTTCATCCTTGTCAACCAACAATCCAAACACTATTTTCCAGATTTTGATACTTTCTTGTACAACATCCTCAAACTTGTGTTTAAGGATTCGGTAAGCTCTGAGTTTGGGATCAAACTCAGCTCTGTATTGTTCAATTATCTATTTGATGTTGGCAGGGGTGAGAGTAGACTCAACTTGTGCTAATGTGCTCTCCCTTATTTCCTTTTCAATTTTTGGAGCATACTCCCATTTTTGTGCAACCCTGTTACTCAATTCCTTGGAAATTCTATTTTCTATTTGAATAGGAAGCATCTTGAAAGTGCACAACATTTCAAGAATAACATCTTCCACTTTTTCTTTGTCTCCAATGCTCATGTTCGCAAATTTTAATCCTTTCAACTCATCCACTGCTGCAGAGCTAGTGATCTTATAACATATTTCATCAATAATGAGTTGAGTATCCTGTTGTGTAACCTTCCTGTTTACTTCTTCATCACTCTCTATCTCTTCATCATCATCTTTTTCTAAAACAAGTTTCCTTCTAGGCCTCTTTACAACCTTATTCGGCACTGCCTTGGGCAATGTGGGTTTTTTCTTAATAGATACAGGTGGCAACTTAGGAGTCTCGATAGTACCTCTCCTTGTTCTGGACCTAAGTACTAGTGTCGATGACACTTTAGGTTTTAAAATTATTTTCTTAGCTGGGGGCTCGGCAATCACTGGTTTGTTTTCTTTCTCTTCTTCTTCTTCACTATTACTAGTTCCACTTGGTTCATCTTCTCCCAATCCTTGGGTCAACTCCAGTGGTGCATCCTTTTTAGATTCTTTGACATATTTTTCCAAAATCTTCACTAGCTTCTTTCTTTTCCTCTCTGTGGTGGTAGCCATTAATCCCATAGTGATCTTGGATTTAGCTTCATCAAAGTTTCCAAAGTAAGGTGCTTTACTATCAATTTCTTCAGCTAAGAGGGTTGTAATTACAGCTGGAGCTTCATCTATATTTAGTTCATAGGGTAATGGCATTAACCATGAAATCCTAGGTAGGACTGCCTATGCATAAGTAAAATCTGTATCTACTAGAAAACATATATCCTTACTATATTTTTCAATAAAAGACATAGGGATTCTAGTCCTCTTTCTCATCTTCTTCTTAAACTCAACAAAATAGTTGTCCATTATTCCATTAAAGTTATCTCCAATGTGACTTACAAATTCATTGATTTGAATAGTGATGGGTTTCTTCTTATCCCATGTAACACCTCCATGTGTAGGAAAATACATATTTACATAAAAGAACAAACAAATCAGTTAGGAACCGAACTTACACATAGAATTCTTTGCGGTCTGGATGGAGTTCAAATTCTCAACAAGTTGAGTCAGCTGGAGCTCGGCAAGGTCATACGTGTGTCCTTTCTTGATTATCTTCCATGCTTGGTCCACTGCCATATAGGGGATGTTGTCCAACTGACTAGATTGATAGAACTTGTGCGAGATGACTCTATAGAAAAATCAATTTACGGATCAGTTATGGTGAAAATTATCATTCCTCATTTGTTCCAAACTGCCTTAGTGTTAGCTTGAATATCTTCCTTACTTGCGCATTTCATTGTTCTTTTCCCTTCAATTGGAGGGTACCCAATGACTTTATGTATCATCTCCTTTGTAATCTTTAGTGGTCCATCTTCCAACCATAAATGCATGTCATGTACTTGACTCAAAACAATCTTTATCCATTCCACTTTAAAATTTTGCGAGAAATCTAGGGCATGCGCTAACCCTTGATCGGCAACTACCTTATGTTCTAGCTTCAGCTCTCCATTGACACATAGTCTATCATAAGCTTCCCTAATCTCGTAATCACTGATTTCTCCAATTTTACACATGTAGCAAGACCTAATGTCGTTCATCATTAACACATTCTCTGGAATGGAAGATAGGGCTCCATTTAAATCTCCTTTAATCTCACTCTCTGACATTGCCTTGAATACCTTCGGCTTGCATACTTCATTTCTTACTAATTACACATTAAAAACTTCCATCCCTTGTTTCTTGATTGGTGCAGATGATGATGATTCCATTTTAAACACTAGTTTCTGAAAATAAATATTTACTCAGTAAAATATCTTTTTCATCAATAACTTGTAGATAAATTTTTCCGACGGCACACTGAGAGAATTTGGAATCGCCTTTCTTAAGCTAGTTGCACGAACTCTAAATCACTCTCTAAAATCTCAAATAGCTTGGTGAAATGAAATTAACAGAAAATTTCTACTTTATAGAATCTGAAAAGTAGAATTAGGGCCTCATAAATGCTTTGTACAAGTTTTTGGTGGAATACAGTTGTCTCAGCAAACTCATGTTAACTTCGGTTAATTAAAAGCTTGGTCGATATAACCGTTATGATATAGTTTGGCATATATAGAATTTTGGCCATAATAGGTGCTTCGGCATACATTGATAACTCGGTCAAGACACTGATGCTCGGCATCAAAAAATGAAACTCCCTATTTTGCTAAGATATGTCCTAATGCATCTTTATATATGCAGATATGGACTTAGCTCAATTCTATGTTAGGAGCTGATGAAAAACAAAACTTTGCAAAACTTAGTTCCAAACATACCTTCCATGCTTAGTTATAGGAAGTGTGATCACCTAATCCATCGGATTGGGTGACCGCAGATGTGCTAGCCTCACTTGTGGTTCCTTCTTTCTTCTTCCATGTCTTGTCCATCTGATTCTTCAATTTCTCACAGATATCTTCATTCTAGTTCTTATCATTGTTCGACATGGGTGATCTACAATCTTTCTTTAGGTGACCGACCTTATTCAATTTGTAACAGACCATGCTTCCATTCATCTAGCTTTTAGATTTGCCTCTAAAATGAGTCTTCATGCAATTTTCTCCAATGTGTCCATATTTACCACAATAATGGCAACTATACCAAGTGTTGTAATCCCAATTATATGAGTTGTGCTCCATGACTGGCTTAGTTTGTTCATTTGATGACCAACTGGATTTAGATCTGCATTCAAATGCTTTATGCCCATATTTTTGATAGTTGAAACAACTTCCTTGAAACTTAGGTGAGGTGGATGAATTGCTAGCCTTAGATCTACATTCATGTGCTTTATGTCCATGTTTCTTGTAGTTAAAACAATGTCCATTAAACTTAGGTTTGGGATCAAACTTACCATGTTTGCCTCTGCATATGTTGGTTGTATGTCCTAGCTTTCCATAGTGATAACATGTGGGCTTGGTGTTCTTTGGTTTAACAATATTTTGTTCTCCATTCTTTGATGATTCTCCTTATTCAGTAGATGATGAATGTTCATTCAGTCCAAGTCCAAATCTATCACCAGATCTTCTAGGTGATCTCAACAGCTCTTCAAAATACTTTGCAGCTTCATTGGGTGTGTTCATCCTTTCATTGATTTCTTTTTCAATTCTCAATTCATGTTTCACCTGATCATTTTCAGTCCTTAGTTGATTGATTTCTATATCTTTCCTACCCAATTCTTGATTAGCCAGCAGTAGTTGATTTACCATATCTAGTTAATTATTAGTCAACCTTTTCATGTCACTTGTTCTTTCATCTAGCCTTATTGCAATTTGTCTTTTATCTTCTTTAGCCATTGCCTTATCATCTTCAGCTTTCTTTTTCTATTCCACTACTTCACAAAGTTTGACATATTGAATTTCTTGTTCTCTCTTTAGAGTTTTGATGTCATCATTTAGTATTGTATTTTTCTCTAGTAGTTCTTTTATAGCTTTATCACTTTTTGTAGAGTTACCAATATCAAATAGTCCAAAGATGTCTTCTTCTTTGTACTGTAGCTCATTTTGTTGAATAGCAATTTCTCTTCTTTTGCTCAAGAATTTCTTCAATTCCCCTCTAGTTGCTTCCAGTTGTTGTAATGCCAGTTGTACATCAATCTTTTGATTCTCTATGATATTCCCTAGTTTATAAGCTTCCATCTTAAGATATTTTTCCTCAAGTGATTAGAGTTTCTTATGAGAAACCTTGTAGCTCTGATACCAATTGTTGGAATTATAAGTGGGAAGGTAATACTGAGAGGGGGGGTGAATAAGATATTACCTACTTTAACCTTTTCATACTGATAAAAATTTATGCATGAAAAACAAACTTGATCATTCTAAGTAACTTAACATGTTAAGCAACGTACATGAAATCACTCATAACACAATAATTTTGGTAACCTAGAAACCCTTGAAAGGTAAAACTGGTGTGGGGATGACATGCACAAATCTTCACTACTGTAGTAATAAGTTTTGCCTATTAAGGCTTACAAAATGTGATCAAATCATGATCTACCCTGTGAAAGGTCTGCTCTGTTAAAAGCTAAAAGACTTATACAGTCTACCTTGTTAAAGGATTTAAAACTCACAACAAAGTAAGCACTCAGTAAAGAGATTTCATAAAGTCTATTAAGACTACTTGGTTAAGAGATTTACCCTGATACACTAATTAAAATGTCTCAATACCTAATTTTTTAGTTTGCACTTATATGCAGATTATAAATCTCCTCTTTACTATATGTTAGTGATCTCTTCTATTTGATATTTCTTGATTATGTCCTTTCACTGCTTAGCTTAGTCACTGAACTCTATCTAAATACTTAACTATTTTGAATATGCCTTTCTGTTCATTCTCTCATACTCATAGTATTCATTTGATCTCAATATCTCTTTTTCTCTCTCTGATTCGCCTCTTCTCTTCTTCTTCGCTTCTCTTGTTCTTTGGGGTTTAGATCTTGACCTTATATAATAACCAAAACATCTTAATGATTCAAGATCTACAATTAAGATTTATTCCTATTACTGCTTAAGCTATACAATTTTCTGATTGGCTCTAGGTATTACATAGGGATCAATGATTACAAGATGAATGTGTAATTACCTCTGTGATTACCTCAACAAACAAAATACAAAACACTACTATCACCAAAAATAGTTTACCTTGATCATTATGCCATTCCAAACTTATATGTCAATCCTGGCTAACTTGGCAAATGTTATTCCTGGTACTCGGTATTCACTGTACTTGACATTTGTTAAACTTTATGTCACTCAGTAATCATTGCATATGTAACTCAGCAAAAACTATACTCAAAATAATACAAACATATAGTGACCATGACTTTACTGGGTAGTACTACTGCTCGGTAAGTATTTAATACATAACTCAGCCTTTACAAAATGACTTGGTCGTAGTGATGAGCGACCATCATTACCTAGATATATGACTAAGTGTGAAGCACTAATGGTCAAAAAAACTATAGAGATCTACAAATGCTAGTGGCAACCTCGTTCGCCATGCATAGTCGTTCAATCCTCGTTGACAACTTCGGACTGAAGTGTCCCTCAAGGTCACTTAAGTATGAAATCAACGATCTTTATAGGGTCATATCTCAAAGCTCGTGTAAGGTAGAATCGATCCATTAGGTGCTACGGGACCTTGTTGCAGGGGCCTACAAAAGTCTATCTTAATTTTTAGAGATTCAACTTCATCTGAAATCGGCAACACATTCTCGGTCAATGTCAGAACTCAAAGTGTTCCTCGGTTCAAACGGCCAACATTCTGTATCCTTCCAACTATCAGTTGTAGCATCGAACCATCTATTGAAACAACTTTGAATGGCTGAGTAAATGCTAGTGGCAACCTTGCTCACCACGCACAATCATTCGATCATCGCCGATGACTCCAGGCTGAAGTGTCCCTCAAGGTTGCTTAAGCATGAAATTGGTGATCTTTGCGGGGTCATATCTGGGAGCTCATGCAAGGTAGCATCAATCTGTCAATTACTATAGGACCATGTTGTCAGAGCCTACAAAAGCCTCTCTCAGTTTTCATAGATTCAACTTCGTTTAAAATCGACAACACATTTTCGGTCGATGTTAGAACTCAAAGTGCTCCTCAGTTCAAACAACCAATGTTCTGTATCCTTCCAACTGTCAGTCGTAGCAATGAACTATCTACTCCAACAGCTTCAAATGGTCGGGTAAACACTAGTGACAACCTCATTCCTCATGCACAGTCATTCGATCACCACTGACAAATCTGTGTTGAAGTGTCCTTCAAGGTCACTTAAGCATGAAATCAATGATCTTTGTGGGGTCATATCTCAGAGCTCATTTAAGGTAGCATCGATATATTAGTTTCTATGGGACCATGTTTCTGGGGCCTACAAAAGCCTGTCTTAGTTTTCAAAGATTCTACTTTGTTTAAAATCAGCAACACATTCTTGGTTGATTTCAGAACTCAAAGTGTTCCTCAGTTCAAATAGCCAACGTTGTGTATCCTTTCAACCATCGATCGTAGCGACAAACTGTCTATTCTAACAGCTCTGAATCACCCGATAAATGCTAGTGGCAATCTCATTCACCATGCACAGTTGTGCGATCCCCGTCGATGACTTCGGTTGAAGTGTCCCTCAAGGTCACTTAAGCATGAAATCAACAATCTTTGTAGGGTCATATCTCAGAGCTCGTGTGAGGTAGAATTGATCTGTTAGGTACTATGAGACCTTGTTGCCAAGGCCTACAAAAGCCTATCTCAATTTTTAGAGATTTAACTTCGTTTAAAATCGGTAACACACTCTTGGTCAATGTCAAAACTCAAAGTGTTCCTCAGTTCAAATGGCCAACATTCCGTATCCTTCCAACCATCATTCATAGCATCAAACTGTCTATTCCAACAGCTCGAAATGGCCAGGTAAATGCTAGTGGCAACATCATTCACCACTCAAAGTTGTTCGATCCTCACCGATGACTTTGGGCCAAAGTGTCCCTCAAGGTCGCTTAAGCATGAAATCAATGATCTTTGCAGGGTCATATCTCAGAGCTTGTGCAAGGTAGAATCGATCCAGCAGGTGCTACAAGACCTTGTTTCTAGGGCCTACAAAAGCCTGTCTCAGTTTTTAGAGATTCAACTTTGTTTAAAATTGGAAACACATTCTCAGTCAATGTCAAAACTCAAAGTGTTCCTCAGTTCAAACGGCCAACATTCAGTATCCTTCCAACCATCGATCGTAGCATCAAACTGTCTATTCCAATAGCTCTGAATGGCTAGGTAAACACTAGTGAAAACCTCATTCACCATGCACAGTTGTTTGATCCCCACCGATGACTCTGGGTAAAAGTGTCCCTCAGGGTCTCTTAAGCATGAAATCAGTGATCTTTGTGGGGTCATCTTAGAGCTCATGTGAGGTAGAATCGATTTGTCATGTGCTACAAGACCTTGTTACCACAGCCTACAAAAGCTTGTCTGAGTTTTTAGAGATTCAACTTCATTTAAAATTAGCAACACATTCTTGGTCGATGTCAGAACTCAAAGTGTTCCTTAGTTCAAATCGCCAACATTTTGTATCCTTCCAACTGTCGGTTGTAGCATCAAATCATCTGTACCAACAGCTCTGAATGGTAGGGTAAATACTAGTGGCAACCTCGTTTGCCATGCAAAATCATTCGATCCCCACCAATGACTCCGGGCCAAAGTGTCCCTCAAGGTTACTTAAGTATGAAATCATCGATCTTTGTGGGGTCCAATCTCAGAGCTCATGTAAGGTAGAATCGATCCTTTAGGTACTATGAGACCGTGTTGTTAGGGCCTACAAAAGTCTATCTCAATTTTCAGAGATTTAACTTCATTTAAAATTGGCAACACATTCTCTGTCTATTTTAGAATTCAAAGTGTTCCTCAGTTCAAACGGCCAATGTTCTATATCCTTTCAACCGTTGGTTGTAGAAATGTACCATCTATTCCAATAGCTCTAAATGGCTAGGTAAATGCTAGTGACAACCTCATTCGCCATGCATAGTCATTCGATCCTCGCTGATGACTCTGAGCTGAAGTGTCCTTCAAGGTCACTTAATTATGAAATCAGTGATCTTTGACAAGCCATATCTTGAAGCTTGTGTGAGGTAACATCGATCTGTCAGTTGCTATAAGACCGTGTTGCTAGGGCCTACAAAAGAGTATCTCGGTTTTTAAAGATTCAACTTCATTTAAAATCGGTAACACATTCTTAGTTGATGTTAAAACTCAAAGTGTTCCTCAGTTCAAATAGCCAACATTGCGTATCCTTCTAACCATTGGTCATAGCATCAATCCGTCTATTCCAATAGCCTTTGAATGGCTGGGTAAACACTAGTGGCAACCTCATTCGCCACGCACAGTCATTCGATCACTACTGACAACTCTGGGTTGAAGTGTCCCTCAAGGTCACTTAAGCATGAAATCAACAATCTTTGCGGGGTCATATCTCAAAGCTCGTGTGAGGTGTGTAAGGAAACTCAGGTGTGGAAACAACTTCCTACACTAATCTCTAAAGGAAAGTATTGTGCAAATCCTTTTAAATCCTTACAATTTCAGATTTGTTAACTATGTTAACAATGATATTGCAGCCATATACCATGCATATAGAAAATAGACAATGACACAATGATTTACCCTGGGGAAACCTTTCAGTAAAAACCCCAGCACTCCAAAACCTGCACAGTGTATTAATCAAAACTATTACAGTTTACAATACACTTGCAATGCAAGTTCTTTCAAAAGATTTTTCAACTCTTGAAGACAAATCACGACAACATAAAATGTTCCAAAAATACACTTACTTCTCCTATCTTTGCAACCCTAAAAATGCTTATATCATGCACTTCCTTTTTTAGGGCAACTTCCAAAGATAGTCATATTAGGGTTTTACCATTCTTCCATGATTGGGGAAGAGTGTATAGTACTCAATTTTATCAGTTGCCACATGTCTTCACCTATCATAGAATCTTACAAATATAGCTCTTACGTGTCATAGGAATCTGTCATAACCATTTCAGCCATGATCTCCTTACACATAATTCAAGATGCCGACACATCAAGTGGAGTGACACATCAACATGCCAACTAGACATGTACACTCACACTTAATTACATTATTTGTAAGAAGTACATTTTACAAAACAAATAATAAGAATAGGAATTATCCAAGGTTGAGACACCTTATTCCTAACATTCTTCCACTTGTCGAACACCTTGTAAGAGGAACAAGAACATAAGAAGAACTAACTACTATAGGCCAAAAGGCCCATAGATTCTGAACACCATTTGAACTTCTCAGTGCCCACTAGTTTCATTAATGCATCTGCAACATTCTTCACAGTATCTACCTTCTCCAAATTTACCTTTCCATCTTCCACCATATCTCTCACAAAGTGAAACTACACATCAATGTGCTTTGTTCTGGCATGGAAAGTTGGATTCTTCGCAAGGCAAATAGCGCTCCAACTATCACACCAAATATTAATTTTCTCTGCATCAACACCAACATTAGAACACAATCTCCTAAGCCAAATAGCTTCCTTACAAGCATGAGTAGCAGCCATGTACTCAGCTTCTATAGTGGACAAAGCAACCATAGGTTGTCGCTTACTCATCCAATTGATAGCACCACCAAACATAGTGAACACATAAGCACTAGTGGATCTCCTATTGTCAATATCACCTGTCCAATCTGAATCCACAAACCCATGAATACAAACTGAATGCGGAGATCCAGAAGAGTTACCATGGTAACATATGGAGTAATCTGACGTAGCCCTCAAATATATGAATACTCGCTTAACTGCATCCCAATTTACCCATCCAGGGTTAGCCATAAACTAATTCAAGACTCCCACTACTTGGGAAATGTATGGTCTAGTACAGACCATAGCATACATAAGACTGCCAACTGCACTAGCATAAGGTACTCTACTCATGTCCTCCACCTCACTAGGAGATTTTTGACAATCATCTATAGATAACTTTGTTCCCACAGAAACAAAAACACATAGTGGTCTACAATCTGCCATGTTGAATATGTCCAACACAGACTTCACATACTTACTCTGACTCAACCAAAGTTTTTTTTAGACCTGTCTCTACTAATTTCCATACCCAAGATGTACCTTGCTGCCCCAATATCTTTCATCTCAAAATGTGCTGAAAACTGAGATTTAAAATAAGAAATCATACCCTTACCCTTCCCAAACAGTAACATATCATCAACATATAATGCAACAATAAGAAGGTGATCATTTTCAACTTTGAAATAAACACAATGATCTTGTTTCGATCTTACAAATCCAATTGACAACACAAAGGCATCAAACTTAAGGTACCACATCCTAGGAGATTGTTTCAAACCATATAGAGATTTATTTAATCTACAAACTAAGGATTCTTTACCTTTAACAATGTAGTGCTCAAGCTGTGACATATAAATCTCTTCCTCCAAATCACCATGAAGGAAAGTTGTCTTCACATCCATCTGTTCTATCTCTAAATCATATGATGCAGCAAGAGATAACAAAAATCTAATGGATGTCAACTTTGCAACAGGAGAGAATATTTCACCATAATCTATTCCCTCTACCTATGAATACCCCTTTGCAACCAATCTAGCTTTGTACCTTTCAACACTTCCATTTGCATAGAATTTCTTCTTGAACACCCATTTACAGCCAACAGATTTTCTCCATTTAGGAAAAGGTACAAGGTCCCAAGTTTTGTTTTTCTCCAATGAAGCCATCTCATCATCCATAGCCTCAATCCAGGAACTTGCATCTTCCATGCCCAAAGCCTCTTTCACAGATCTAGGCTCATCAGTGTTAGTAATCAAAGCAAAAGCACAACTGGAATCTAACATAGAATGACCAAACCTTTCTGGTTGCTTTCTTTCTTTCATGGATCTCCTCAAGGGCTAAGGTTGAGGTTGTTCTTCCTCTTCTTCTGAACTATCAGAGATGCTAGAGCTCTCCTCATCATTAGGCCTAACATGGTCTCTTTGTTCAGTCTTCTCAGGGGTAGGAGGCAATTGAACAACATCTTTTTCCTTTTCTTTTTCATCTGGTTGTAGCACAATAGGAGAAGATGTTAGCTCTCTGAAAATAACATTTCTACTATACAACACCTTACTAGTCACAGGATCCCAAAGCTTGTATCCTTTCACACCAACACTGTATTCGATGAAAATACGTTTGACAGCTTTGTTTCCAACTTAGATCTTTTCTCCTTTGGAACATGTGCATAAGCTTCACAACCAAAAACAAGAAGATGTCTTATTGAAGGCTTCTTACCAGACCACACCTCCATGGGTGTCTTACCAACAAGAGATGATGTAGGAGATCTATTAACCAGATAGAAAGTAGTGGCCACAGCTTCGGCCCAAAACCTTTATTCTAAACCAGCTCCACTAAGCATACTCCTAGCCTTCTCCATCAATGTCCTGTTCATTCTCTCTGCAACTCCATTTTTCTGTTGGGTATAAGGAGTTGTCTTATGCCTCTTGATACCTTGTTCTTTACAGAACTGTTCAAACTCTACTGAGCAAAACTCACCACCATTGTCAATTCTCACACACTTAATCTTCTTACTAGTCTGATTCTCTACAAGAGCTTTAAATTCCTTGAACCGACTAAAGACTTGTGTCTTACTTTTAAGGAAATAAATCCATGTCCTTCTACTGTAATCATCTATGAAGGATACAAAAAATAGACTTGGAGATTGAAGGAACTTTTACAGGACCAAATACATCAAAATGAATAAGATCCAAAACATCAGAAGATTTGTGAGAACTAGAGTAAAACTGAACACAATTTTGTTTACCATAGACATAGTGTTCGTAGAAGTCAAACTTGAGATTGCAATCATTTAACCCCTCAATGAGGTTTTTATTTTTTAGGGTTCTGAGACCCTTTTCACCAATGTGTCCAAATCTCATATGCCACAACATTGTCTTTTCTGCAAGAAGCTTACCTTCCAAAGTGTTTGTACTGCCATCAGAACCAATAACAACATAATTCTTCACTGCTCATTCAGATGGTGAGGATGAAGAACTATTACATAGAGGAATACATGCATCTAGCTGAAATAAGGTACCTCTCCTAGTACCCCTTGCAAACACTATCGATCCTCTCATCATCTTGCATCCTTCTTTCTAAAAAACAACCTGCACACCTACATCATTCAACATACTTACAGATAATAGGTTTCATGCCAAACCTAGAATGTGCATAACTCCATTGATTCCATTTACTCATCCATTAGGAAATCTGATAGTGACCCTTCTGCGTCCAACTATCTTTAGGTGAGAATCATCACCCAAGTACACCTTTCCACCATCGAACTCTTCATATTTTGAGAACCAGTTTTGATGAGAGGTCATGTGAAAAGAAACACCCAAGTCTACCAACCACACATCATCAAATGCATGGGTTGCCAAAGCTACAATAAAAGCATCTCCATCTTCTTGAGATTTTTCGGAAGCTGAATCTGAGCCTTTGTTCTTCTTCTTTGGTTCTTTTCAATCCTTCTGAAAATTCCTAGTTCTATCATAGTTCCAACATTTCACCTTGGACTTTCCAGGAGTCTTAGAACTCCCATGGGATTTAGATCTGCCTTTCTTTGACTTGTTGTCATTCTGCTTTCCTTTGACATTGGATCTCCCACGAATAACAAGGGCTTCCTTAGACGAATCCTAAGTCTTTCTTCACATCTCCTCAAATAGCAGCGAAGACACCACATCATCCATACATAATGTGACTATAGTACTTCTGAGAGCCATCACAAGATGGTCCCACAAATTCGGCAAGGAACAAAGAAGGGTCATACAACGATCCTCCTCCTCGATCTTGGCACCGAATGATGCCAACTGTGCAACCAATAAATTGAATGCATTGAGATGATTAGTTACGGATCCTCCTTCCTCCATTCTTAAAGAATACAACTTCTTTCTTAGGAACAACTTATTCACCAGAGATTTGGCCTGATACACAGACCCAAGCCATTTCCAAAAAGAATTTGCAGTAGTCTCATCAAGAACATTCAGAAGAATGACATCTGGTAGATAGAGTTTGATGAGACCCTTATCCTTCCAATCCTTGATCTCCCAATCTACTTGAGATATCATTGTAGGTTTCACATCAAGTGAAGTAGCCTCCCATAGATCACGGTCTTCAAGCATGTCTTCCATATTGAGTTTCTATAACTCGAAATTAGTGCCATTAAATTTCTCCACCTCCATTCTATTGTATGAGGAACTTGCCATCTCAATCTACAAATAAGATTCAGAATGCTCTGTACAAAAATCCCACTCAACTTGAGATTAGCTCAAAAAACCCTACCCAACAACTAGGATCAAAGGTTGATCAAGCTCTGATACCACTTGTAAGGAAACTCAGGTGCGGAAACAACTTCCTACACTAATCTCTAAAGGAAAGTATTGTGCAAATTCTTTTAAATCCTTACAATTTCAAATTCATTAACTACTTTAACAATGATATTGCAGCCATATACCATGCATATAGAAAATAGACAATGACACAATGATTTACCCTGGGGAAACCTTTTGGTAAAAACCCCAACACTCCAAAACCTGCACAATGTATTAATCAAAACTATTACAGTTTACAATACACTTGCAATGCAAGTTCTTGCAAAAGATTTTTCAACTCTTGAAGACAAATCACGGCAGCATAAAATGTTCCAAAAATACACTTATTTCTCTTATCTTCGCAACCCTAAAAATGCTTATATCATGTGCTTCCCTTTTTAGGGCAACTTCCAAAGATAGTTGTATTAGGGTTTTACCAATTCACTTCCTCAATATTTCTTCAACTTACTTTCACTCGATAAATAGTTCTCTGACACTCGGTAATGTCTACAGCTCGGTTCTTTCTGTAACTAGTTTGATCACGAATGCATGAATAAAATCTTCACTTGAAATCTCTATAGTCTCCTTCTGTCTGGCATGTTTCAATAATGAAACTCATATCTCTTATATAGGCAAGTAAACCATTTTCATATCAGCCATCAAATTTTGCCTCTTCATCTCCTTCATCCATTTTTCCTCTTAAACCTTCCTCGACAGATGTGTCCATCACATTTCAATTTCATCCTTTAGATCTTTTATGAATTTTGTTAGTCATGGATCTCATAACTAACTTCATCCTTTACCTCGAAATCATAACAATATCCAGCTCATCAATTTCAGTCAGTTGTTCTTAGCATTTAATGTTTTCATCCATACTCGGTTAATATAGAAATGCGTCAGTGATAACTAGCTCGGTTAATACTATTACTCGGTATACACTACACTGGCTTGGTGCATACATAAATCTTCAATTACCAACCACATTGACTTGTTCAATTCAGATTTCTTCTTCATAATAGATTAGTGTAACATGCTCAAGTCAACAATATAAAGCCATAGACTCATCAATAAGTTACCCAATGTTTACCTTATCCTTATCTATCATATCCATCTTTTCCTTCTGTAGATATCTCAATTCTTCATCTTTTCTTCTTTCTACAAATATTCAGATGTTTGTAACTATCATGATAAGTACTGTCAAAACTAGTTGACATCAATGACAACATATTGACTGATTTAATCATCTTACATATCGCTTCAGTAGCTCGATGATCTCTAATCAATATTTCTTCAGTTCTTCTAGATATTCAATCAGTTGTAGTTCATCACATTATAGTGAAATGAATTAAGAATATAAAAGGATTAAAAATTTAATTTAAATATAATGACTAGCTAAATACTAATTTAATTTTATTAATATATTTAGATACATATTATATATTTAATTTGACTACAATATAAAATTATTATATATTTCATTATTTTAGTTTATAGTTTTGTTTTTAGTTTTCATAAATATTCATGGGACAATTGAATGTTAAGTTGTTATTTTTCTAATAATATATCTTAATGATTGGACTGATAAACAAGGAAAATATAAGACTCTTCTTATAAATTAAGCAAGATGGGTTAATTCTTCTAAATATAATGTGTGTGTGAGAGATTTTAAAAAGTCATGTATTGATATTCAAATAATAATTTCAATTAAATAAGTAATAGTTAAAAAGTATTATTTGACTACAAAATTGAAGCTATATTTGTAATAAGCATAATTACAATTTACAGAAAGTTCTTGGTTAAATAATTAGAAGCATATAATATTTATTTATTTTGTTATTGGATAAAATAAAATAAATGTCGTTTCAACAATTAAATTGAAGGAAGCAACATTAAGAGAAAGATAAGAATTAAGATCAATTTCAAACTAATTTCTTCTTCATTTATCAAATTATAATTTACTTTAAAATCAATGATATTATATATGTTATTAAATAACTTTAATAATTATAATTTAAAAAATAGAAAAAATAAATTATATTAAAATAAATATAATATTATCAAATTAATTAAATATATAACAATGACTAAAACACGTTAGTTTTTTCCACTAGCATGTCTATTAAATTTCCACGGATTTAAAAATGAATATAGCTCCCAACTTAAATGGATACAAATACCGACTTAATAAATTAAAGCATTGTATTAAAAAAACTATACAACTACGGGTCAGTGCAGTAGGGACAATAAGTACAGTGGGATGCATGCTAGATAGTCAATGCCCCTTAATAGGCACTGGCTATGGTGCAACATAATTGTTGCATTGGCTATGGTGCATTTTATTTGCACCGGTTTAATTAGTCCATCTTATGGACATAGCCCGTGCAAATCAGACTGTATTGTACCCACCTGCAATATGCAATGACTAAGTCATCATCCATAGAAAAAGTTGAACATTTAAAAAATGTATTATTAAATATATTTTTAATTTAATTTGGATAAAGATAAATTTTTTAATATTAGCTATGTAAATTTAATTTTTTATTAGTTAATTTATTTATACAATTTTTATTTTTTATTTTTAAATGTTTTTAAAATTTAAAATTTTATTAGAAAATAAGAACTTATTTTTTTTGTCAGTAAATATTTCATTATATTGATTTGAATAAAAATATTACATGTATACATATCAGCTCCTACATCTATGAAATCTTTCCAAAATCAAGCATTGATAATCTGCCATTGATCTCTATCAATCTATTATGTCTGTAAAAAATACCAGACTCCAGAGCATTTCCATCTATACCCTATCGACTTATCCATTGACTACATATTCAGTTTGTAATTTCACTTTGTACATTGTCGTCATCAAAACACCAAACACTTAACTACTACCATCCATACCCTATCCAATCTTCTGCTAACCTTATATGCCTTGTGTACATTCATTCTTCACAAACATTTCAAAATACTTGACATTTTGAACAAAAATTGGGGTATGCACCATCTATATACATAAACTAGACCCTAGATATTACTTGTATGCTTCAACAAATTATATTACTGGGCTATATCTATTGGCATATGATGAAGATGGTCATGTAGTGGATGTTGTAGTGTTGTCATTGCTGGAAATAAGTATATTCTATTTCACAGGTTAGATTAGATATTTTAGTGGTGAAGTTGATTGCATAACGATTTTTCTAAGTGTTCCAGTGTACTAATGATAACCCAATTAGTATTGGTAAATTCAATGTGCAATGATAATCTTGATTGTTTAGATGGTGCGATCAATCAGGAAGTATTTACAGAGTCATGTTTACATAAATCTATGACCACTTAAGTAGATTCAACGTACATGTAGAGATTTGAGGCAAACACCAACATTATCGAAAAGAACAATCAATCTGTCTAGACAAATTGGTTAAATCAAGGTTGTAGTCAATTATTTGTTAATGTTCGATTTATTTTTGAATTGTATTGTTGAGGGTCGATATTGAAGATTTCAATTACCTAGGTTGACAAGATTTCTTATTTAATTTGAATGGACTTTTGAAGCCGACTTGTAATACATTTTAGGGTTTGTGATAAACTTGAAAAACTATATAAAAGGATGTAAAATCGTTAAGTTGTAATTGTTAATTCATGTTTCGGTGATTGCGAACATCTAAGGTGAATTGCAAAAGTGTGTTAGAGAGATCATAAAAACATAGTGAGAAGTACATAAGTGGATCTGTCAAATAGAATGTGCCATCATCAAGTCATTCTTTGAGTTTCTTACTCAAGGAAAGTTCTAACAGGCTTGCGATCAAAATCCTTTAACAAGGTTACTCCTAACAGGGTAACCATGATCCTAACAAGTTTGAAGATTAAATCCTTTAACAGGGTGACTCTCAGAAGGAGTTTTAAATCTCTTAATCGAGTAGTTCTTAATAGGACTATTGTAATAACATTTAACCAAGTTATACATACTCTTAACCAGGTATACCCTTAATAGGGTGATGTTGATAAACTACAACTGATTGAGAACTTGATGGGAGAGATTGATGAACTTCATGTGATTAGAGATCACTGAGCACTGAATTGATATGTAAGATAATTGAATCAATTTTATGTTTTCATTGATGTCAACTAGTTTTTGACAATACTTATCATGATAGTTACACATATCTAAACATCTCTAGACGAGAACAGAGAACATAACATAGAGATATCTACATAGAGGATGATGGACATGACATATGAGGATGAGGAATACTCTTGGTAAATTATTGATGAGTCTATGACTTCATATTGTTGACTTGATTATGTTGCATTAATCTATTATGAAGTTAGAAGCAAATTGTTGCAAAGCATTGTGGTCGGTTAATGAAGGATTTTAGTATACACTGAGCTAGTGTTGTGTATACCAAGCAATAGTATAAACTGAGCTTGTATTCACCGACGCATTTCTTTGTCAACCAAGATTGAGGAAAAGAAAAAAAATCTTAGTTTAGTCTATAGAAATTGATGAGCTATAAAGTGTATGATTTCAAGGTGGAGGATAAAGTTAGTTACAAGATCAACGACTAACAAAATTCGAAGAGGATCTAAAGGACAATAGTGAAGCACATCTGCCAAGGAAAGCTTAAGCGACAAAATCAACAAAGGAGATGATGCAGGAGCATCCTGGGTGTAAGAGCAATCTTGCATCACCCAAAAATATTTCTTTTTTTTTGCTTTTCAATAAGGGCTATCTTGTGCGGAGCTGCTATTTATGGAAACTTACAATTTTTAGTAAGTTGGTCATATGATCTCAGAATGTTTTGATTTCATAGGTGGAGGTTTATCTTAGTCATATCAGCCTACCAATTGAGTTTCATTGCCACAACATCTGTATTGGTGAAGTTATTGAGGTTTCAAGGTATGAAATCTTTCAGGTCAATTTTGAAGGCCTTAGAGGCTCCAGATCGCAGTCGACCCCTGGCTAACTAGAGCTTGCGCAATCAAGCACTGTAGACCTCAACATGGCGTTTCCAAAAAGTGGTTATAATAGAAAATCAGAGCTACGGTTAAAAAGTTATGGCCTCCAGAAGTTGGGCTACCTAAAAGCATATTTTTGTATATTTTCTTAGCCGACCCTATGTAAAAAGAAAAGAAAATAAAACAATTCTTAGGATCGTCGGCCTTAAGGGCTAATTTTTTGGAACCTTCTCAAGTGGTGGAAATTGTCTATATAAAGAAGGCCCGTAGTGTTGTCTAGGGCAGTTCTGGGTAGTAGATCTGGGTAATAATTAGAGGCTTTGTCCTACAGAATATTGTAAGGGAATGCCCATGTGGCTTTGCATATTGTAATTCTGAAATTTGGAATTCCACATTTGTGGAGATAATAAGAAGCCAATTTTTTGTTCTTGCATATTGTTGTTGTTTCTTTGTTTCTGTTATGTGTTTGTGGTATTAAGGGGAGCACCCTTCATCAGGAGATTAAGCGGCAAAATCTTATGGGTGAAAAGAAAACGGTTTACTTGTCTATTTAAGAGACAGTTATTACATTGTATGATGATGCTGGAGGAAGGAGACTACGGAGATATCGTGTGAACGCAGCTTCATGCATGCCTAATCAGACTGGTTGAAGAAGAACCAAACTGCAGAGTTGACCGAGCGTCACAGAGCTTTACCGAGTGACAGTAAGTTATTGATTATTGAAGATCTAAAATAAAATATTGATCAGAGGATTGTATGGACCTAGAATAGATCTGAAATATGCAAAATAAGTTGTATTGTACTCAGATCGCCTACTGTTATAGTTTAACCATTGTAAACAGATAAATCTCTTAACCAAGTGGACTTGAAAGTCTTATTATGTTCATTCATAGAATGTACATTGGTATCCTGTCAATCTCATAGTGAATGCTGGTTGGACGATAATGGTCAGTGTTAAAACCTCTAAAAATGTCACACCTTACAGTGTGTTTTGTAACCTTTAATAGGGTTGGCTCTTCACCGAGCTCACTTCAGAAGAGTGAAAATATTTTGGGTTATCGGTCCCAGGTGGGTTTTCCCTTTACAGGGTTTCCACATTAAATCAGTGTGTTATGTGTTTATTGTGGTGATTGTTTCTTTTATCATACTTTACATGTTGCATTTATGGTTTGGTCAATAATTACTATGAGCAATTAACTAGTAATCGGTAAAATTCACAGACAATTTTATACTTATGTTTATTGAGCTGTAGAATTGACTTGAATTTGTTTTGAATTCATACATTTTTTATTTGGGACTGTGGATAACTGATTTACCCCCCTCTTATTTATTCTAACAGATGTAATCCTCCTAACAAGGCATATCTTATTGTTATAGTAGTGAGATTCATAGGTACTAATTTCCACTGTATTTTTTCACTCTAACAAGGGTTTACACACAAATATATTAGTTTCCTTGTGTTGAATATTTGTGGATGTTTTATTTTCTATGCTTCTATGTTACATGTTGACAATTTGGCTAAGTAGGATATCATAATGTTGTCATTATGGCAACATATATTCAGTATAGAGATAGCATGATCCGAGGACAAAGTTCTGTATAAGAACTCATGAAAATTGTCTAAGTATAACATTGTTTATTAGTCTACACAGAGACCGTTTTGATTAGCAATGTTCACAGAAGCCCGTTTAGTGCATGTGCACTTGAATATAGATCATTCTAGGTATATTGAAGCTACATCTAAGAGCGTAAGTCTGTATGACATGTACAAAAAGAGATATCAATGCTTTACAAAGACGGTGTTGAGCCAACCAGAATAGAGCAACGATCAAAAACTGATTATATTGAGCTAAGGAATTATTTTCTTTATGAAAATAATGACTTAACTAATTAGCAACGACATCCTAGATGTTAACCCTAAGGTATCATGAAATGACTTTATGTTTTGAGAAGAGTATAATGAATTGTAAGCCGATAAGAAGGTTATTTTGTAATAACTTGTATATAAGTAAGAAAAATCTAATGCGAAGATATATGATATAGATATGATGAAAAATTGTAAGTTTTAGGAAATTAGGAAAGAAAGTAATGTATGCATGCAAAGTCGTAAGAAATTATTGTATACTAATGCAAAGAGACTACAAAGCTAGATCAGAATATTGAAGATATTCAATAGTAGTATAAGGTTTTT
The DNA here is from genome assembly GCA_027943335.1 of Chamaecyparis obtusa. Lineage (NCBI taxonomy): Eukaryota > Viridiplantae > Streptophyta > Pinopsida > Cupressales > Cupressaceae > Chamaecyparis > Chamaecyparis obtusa. The sequence goes on from BSBK01005655.1 coordinate 847,338, forward strand.
GTATTCTACCTTTTGTATCTAAAGTTATCATTGTATATTGCATGTTTGAGTAGTGAGCTCATCTTGCATACATATATATATTTTGTAATAGAAAATCTTGACACGTTTGAGGCTTCTAACAAGGCCTATAGTCCTTTAACCAGGACAGAGACACTATACAATTGTAATAGACTCCTAGCAGAGTCAATATCCTTAACCAGATACTTTTGATTAGTGGATCAGTTGTGGATATCATCCCCACCAGGGTTTTCCCTTAGCCAGGGTTTCCTCAAGAACAAAAATGGTGTTATGAGTTCATTCATTTTATTGTTATGCTTATTGTTCAGTTTATTTAGTTTAGTTTCTTATGCAAGCTACAAGTTAATTTCATATATCCATAATTGGGAAAAAGTAAAAGTTTGTGAAATACTGATTCACTCCCTCCTCTTAGTATTTCCTATTTCTAACAATTGGTATCAGAGCTTAGTTACTTAGAACAAATTTATTTGGAGAAGGCCTAACAACTCGAGTAAGATCTCTATGGATATGGATCAATTGCAAAAAAATCTTGATCAAGTTCTTGATTAGATTGATATTCTTACTGAAGAAAGAGATACACTAAAGGACAAATATAATAATGCAAAAGAATACATTGAGAAACTAAAGAAAATATAGAAGATCTAAAACCAAAGAAAGAACCTACAAGTCAAGTCAAGGATTGTGATGAAATTTTAAAATTGAAGAAGGAGAATGAGATCCTTAAACATGAAGTAAAGATTATAGATCTAAAGCTAAGCTTGAAAGCTGATAACAAAAATGATGAATCAAATCTAAAGTCTCAAAATAAAGATCTGAGATCTGAACCTACCAAATGACATTTGAATTTGAAACTGCAAAATTACAGTATGTTGAACTTGTGAAATACAACACAATTGTGAAAGGAGAATTGACTCAATCTAAACAACATCTTGAGAAATTATATTCCAATAGTGAAAAATTTGATGAACAAATTTCTTATTAGAAACCCTCTTATGACAAAGCTGGTCTTCGATACTTTGAAAAAAAATTCCCAAAGAAGATTGAAGAATGCAAAGAACCAGATCTGGAACAACCTGAGAACAAAGAAGAAAAGAAATTAGATGAGTCTAACAAATCTGAAAATGTACCTAATCCACCTAAGAAACATGAACCACCTAAAGAGATGCAAAGAGAATTCAAAGGTAGATTATTTTCATGTAATTCTTTTGGACACATGAAGAGAGATTGTACAGGTAAGAAATTCAAACCTATCTCTAGTTATTGTTATAATTGTCATGGTTTTGGACATAGAGCTATTGATTGTAAGAAACCTAGATCTAATGATAATGGTAATGGTAGATTGTTTAGAAATACTAACCCTGCAAATAATAGACCTATTGGAGCAATGAACAACATAAGAAATGGAGTTATGTGTTATAGATGCAACAAATTTGGACATATTGCCAAAAATTGCATATCATCAATCAGTCAGTGAGGATCGATATATGGAAACAATGGAATAGTTTGCTAGATATGCAATAACATGGGTCACATAGAGAGGTATTACAGAATGAACAACATGATAAATCCTAATCTTAGAAGAAATGGAAACTACACCAGGAGAAATATGAACACCAAAAACAATCAAAATGAAAATTGCAGTAACTTGGATGAAATTGAGTTTATCAAAGCTACAGATCAAGAAAGCACACTTATTGTTACCCAATTTTCCTATTCCATACAAATTTGGCCAGGTCTGGTTTCTATCTAACATTGTTTATTAATCCCTGTTGAGCACCCTGAGAAATTTTCATGGGTATGTGTCCTTTCCTCTGGTCTCTGCAATATTTTTTATGTCCCTGGCTTCAAAGCCCTAAGTCTGAATTTCATATTTTTAGCAGTTGGTGACAAAGGCCTTAAAAAACCCTAAGGCCTGTTCTAATTCGCAGTTACTTTTTTGGCCACTTAAGTCCCTCTATTTCCCATGTGTGCTTTATTCTAGGCCTTCAGTCGCGAGATCTCTTAATCCCTGGCGGAATATTCTTTTCATTTCCCAACTATGTAAATGCCTTTTATCTCCCAGTCTCCCAGTCCGAAAACATATTCCTCTTTCCATTCAGCAACTCAACAAATTGCCTTCTGTCGGGCAATCACTCAATGTAACCTAGGGTAAAGACTTTATTCGGCGACCTTGCAAATGCAGTGTTCGCGTAATCTCCAAACTTGACCGGGGTTGAGATAACCTTTCGACGATTTGGCGAATTCCTTTGGTTGCACAATCGCTAAGTCATTTAGAGTTAAGTGCTTCAGAAGGGTGGGTCTGAGTATTCAGTGCTGAGGAGGCAGTCAACAATGAATAGAAAAGTGACAAATGGTAGGTCTAGGCCTAGTTTGGTTGAAATGTCAGTGGTGATTATTTTCTGATTAAGAAGGCTAATCTCTTTTAATCCAATGGTTGTCATATGTTCATAAGACTTAATGTCCTTCCATGAGATCATGTGTCGACCGTTGATCTTCATTCCAGTGTAGCACTTCAGTTGTTAGTGGGTCCACTACCACGTTATCTGATGTGCAAGCTCCTGATTGGCCAAAGGTTATGATGTGGACCTATGTCAGATCAGGCCCAGTGTGCTTTCATGACTTTAGATTTGACGGTTGTTGCATGATCACAAGGAATATTCTTAGCCCTTGCGATCATGCAACCGCCATTGATCTTTCTTTATTGCCAAGGATTCTGTCGGTGGGTCCTTTCTTGGTGATGTGCCCACATTGTATTGGTTGGCTGGATGGTGACTAGATTTTTTTAGTGGGACCGATGTCAGAGAGTCTGTAGGGGCGCCAGTAAAGTGAAAATCGACGGTCGATGTATGTTCTCATAGAGACTTTCTGACACATGAGATCATGCACCAGCCGTTTGATCTTCTAGGTGTTTAGGCCAACGTCGTCGTGGGTCCGTCTGACATGCTTGGTTCTTATTGGTCGCTGAATATGATAAGTGGCACTAGGGGGGCCCATGTGTGGGTCTTGCGTGAGATGATTCAGCGAACTAGCGACTATGATTTTTCATTGTCTTCTAAATTTAGCAGCTTTGACAAGATATTTGGTGGCTCTGATAAGTTTTCCCTTTGGTCGCTTATTCTAACGGTGCCCTAAAAATTTAGTGAACGGGAGATAGTCTTTGGTTGTCAGTTCTCCAAATGTAACCAAGGGTCAATGAAGGATTATGAGATTTGGTGAATGCTTCGTTCGCTGAATCACTTGATCAGACCAGAGTTAAGAAATGTGTTTTGTGACTTGGAGACTTCCTTCAGTCGCACATTCACCGAATGACTAAGGGTTACTAAAATTTTGCCGGGATAAGTGGGTCCAGACTGCTAGGTATTGTTGATGGGCATAATTCTTATTGGCTGAGAGACTGCTGACGAGACCGGAGACTTTTCAAAGCTTGTTGACTGTTACAAAGATTATTTTGGGACTGCCCAATCTACCGAGAAATAAATGGATCGATGGTCACATTTTAAATCTGAGCCTGATAGCCATTTTATTCAAATTTAAATATTTCTGCAAGGGTTTTGCCAGCGTTTGATCCAGTGAATCGTAAGTGACAAAAGGGGTAGCTCAGAATTGATTTTTCAGGATGATTGCAATTGGAAAGGATGATGCGAAGATCTGAGCAACCGTCATAGGTCATTTCTTGCCTCCTAAGAGTACCAATTTGAGCATTCATGGCGAGCCTGAATTGCAGAGAGGTAGATAAATCAAGGTGGCTTGTCTGCAGGCAAATGAGTATAGGAATGGGCACACAAACATGATATCTGATTGGTTGAGATATTTCCATGACATTTATGATCAAAATTGATAGAGTTAGGGTTTGATTATTTTATGAAAATCTCTATAACCCTAGTTAGGTTTTTTGACTCCTGCCTGTGTGGAATTAAGGAGATGTACAAATTGTTTTTTGGAGCTTTTAGAGCTTAGAGTTTACATTTTGTAAGAAAGATTTTCTTTCTTAGAAGTTACCTGTGGCATTCTTTCTGCCCTCTGATTTTTGCAGTTTGTAACTTTCATTGATTGTTCAGATATTGCAAGGTATTTTGTGACATTCTTTCTATCCCTATGCCTTCTTGTGTGAATTTTCTCTTAATGAATCAAGTATGGGTATTTTTTCAGTGATATCTTAGGGTTCATGATCCCTCTTTCTTTCTATAATTCATGTGTATTTCTGTGGATGATTTGATTTGAATTCTCTTGTGGGTATACTTCAAACCCCTGACAATCTGTCTCATTCCTATACCTAGTTGTAGAGGTGAATGTTTGTTTGCAGGTTGTAGATTGTGTCCAACTTCTTAGGAATGCTATTGTTTGTGAAATCCTTTTCTTTCCCTGAATAGCCTCTTTCTATTGCAGACCCTTCTATGAAATATTAATGCAAACCTATTCAATGAGTTGTGATCTACTAGACCTAGGTTTATGCACTGATTTCCTTCTCTATACTGTGATTCATACCATCATTTCGGTGTATCACCTAGTAGGTAGTTTTCTCTTAGTCTTTTCCCTTTCATGCATTCCTTCTATCCCTTTTCCCTCAAAGAATTTACTTTTCATGTCAAGAAGCAAATTAAGGTGATTATCCAAGAGGAACCAGCCTAGAACCTGGAGGTCTCATCTCAGTTAGCATAGGTCCCACACCTAGAGATGATTCCCATGTTATACTAAGTTATCAAGACCAGGAGAGCTTGAAACAAGGGTGCAAACTTAGTGTATAACACTTATTACACTAGGAAATTTGACAGGTGAAGTATTTGAGAGTAAGGTTGAATCAATTAAAAATTCATCTCAAATTAATTAAGCATCAAATTTCATGAATTGTGTATTAGAATAAGCATCAAAATAGTATAGAGTTTAGAAGAAGTTGAATTAAGCCTTGTGAAGTTAATATGAGCTATAATATGATATAAGGAAGCTATGGTTAAGAGGGCATGAATTTATGAACATGTATGTGATTACACAAAAAGAAAGAAGTTTTACAGGTAACCAAGAATAGTTTTTGGCATGTATGCACTTAAGAAATTAATGTGATGACAATGTCTTGAAGGATTTGAAGGATAAAAAGCAGATTATTGACATCATTTGATCATTCAAGTGTTTAAAAGAGACTTAGAGAACTATACAGTGGAGATTGAAAATAGTTTGCAAGATTTGGAGACAGATTCTTCCTAGATCTATGCAAAAGCCCTATATTGTGATTCTGAGATATTTTGCTAAGAATTCATTGTTAAAGTAGTTACCTTTTCAATAGAATCATGGATGCATCATTAGTTCACAACATCAGAGACACTAGTTTGGCTTTGTCGACCATTCCAGATGAAGTTTTACATTTAGAAGATGTAAAAGGGCATTTGAAATGCAAGTTTGAGATAGTAGGAGATAGTAGTTTGACCATGGAATACAACAAGATATACAAACAAGACATGAGTTACAAAGAAGGATATGAAAATTTAGGTCAAATGAACATTATCAAGTACACATTTCACTATGAATTTTTGAATGACAAATGGACTAAAATCATTTTGAGTAGAATCCATAACATGGAAATTTTTGGTTTGATGACAGATTAATATACATAACAACTAATCTAATTCATGAGGTTACGAGATTATCTAAGAAAGGTGCAATTCCTTTGAATGAAAAGAATGTAAAGAAAACAATCTTAGATAACATCAAGTCTTCTTATAATGGAAGAGGAATAGTTATTAGCAAGATTGAACAAGATGATGTGAGATATGTGTGTAATATTCTAACCACAAAATATTGTGCAAGTTATAGAGAAGATGACATGACAACATGTATGGTGCAAGTAGCTTATCTTATGTGCATTGACAGATTTGAAGTAGATATGTGTGAAATTTTGAGAATTCAGCTGATTGAGAATCTTGAGAAGATCAAGAAAATAAAGAATTCCCAGTTTAGATTTTCATCCTTAATCACTTATATGTTATATGTTTTCCCATCATTTGAGGAGATTCCCTTACACTATAGGATCTGATTGGAATGATGGCATAAATTCAATCTATAGGATTGAAAATGTATATCTTAGACATCCTATTTGTGAGGCCTCACCCTAGACCCGTCATAGCTTTTCCATTATTGTTATGGTAGACCTAGTAATTGGCTTAATGTTTTGATTAATTAAGATGATTTTACCCCTTTTTACAAGGATTTGATTACACTAGATGAGAAATACATTACATTTTATGATGCTTTCTATAATCACAATGTTGACCTTATGATACATTATGACTATCATTGTGATGATTGATTTAGATGAATACTAAGTTGTCACAATTTTGATATATATATTTGCTGATATGAGTTGTTTAAGAAAATGATAAATCACGATTTGAATTATTGTTGAGATGTGAAATTATGTGAAGGTTAAAGGTTAGGTGATGAAATATATTGATGAATTTCAGGACATTATTATGAGAATTACTTGATGATTTGGTTACTTGATTTTATGCCATATAAATGATTTTAGAATTGACAAAATTAATGCTTATGGAAATTAGATAAAAAGTTACATTATGATTTATATAGATCTGAATGATTAGTGTGACATGTGAGTTAATGAGATTATGTTCTTCTGATTCAATTTACATATGTTCATTTGAAAGTAATGATTAAAGTAATGATTAAAATTATGATGAAGGATTATAGAGACTAAAAGAATGTAATTCGTGTATTAGATAATTTTAATGGTAATCCTAATTCTGCATTTTGAATTTTGATGACTATACTTCTTGAGGTTACTGATGTTTTAATTGAGTGTACAGGATCATGGACATGGAATTTTATTGGAGAACCATGACTAACCCCTATGTGAATTCTAAAAGCCAAGGTTGCGTCCATTGAAGAGACAAAATCTCATTGTAATGTATTTTCCTTTGTATAGTGTATGGTGTGTATTTTATTTGCATTTGCATTCATTAAATTGTGAGATTAACAAGTGGACATGCCAAGTGTGTTGTGATGTGTTATGTGTTGGCAATTTGGCTGAGTTGATTACATAGATGTTGTCATTATGAAAACATATGTCTTACATGAAGATCGCACAGGTCAAATAGAAAGTATGACAGAGCACATTACAAATTTGTCTAAGTGTGAGATAGCATTTTCACTAGTGAACCAGGAAATATTTTTTGTTTGTGAAATTGATTGGAGTAAGTTCAATGCTTGCGCACTTGAACATAGACTCTATGATGTCTATTGATCGCCCATATCAGAGCGCAAGTCAATACGACATGTACGGAAGGAGTTATCACAGTTTTGCTGAAGACAGTGTTAAGCCGACCAGACAGTTTTTGAAGACAGAATTGGTAAAGAGTTAAGGGATTGTTTTGTTTATCAAAATAATGACTTAACAATATAAAGGGACAACATCCTAGATGTTAACCCTTGGATAAATTTATTTTGTATATGGCAGCTGACCGAGTAAAGTTATTAGCCTTAATAACTTGTATAAATGTAATTGTAAATTGTAAAGAAAGATGAACTATAATAATAATGATATGATGCAAAGTATGATATAGTGAAAGAGAAGAAAAAATATATTGATGCAAGAAGTATAAGGTTATGTAGTTTAACCTCCTTTTTTAATTAGTGTATATTACTTGTTTGGGCAGTGGGCTCATCTAGTAATCACATTTTGTACTACCAACTCCTAACAAGGTTGAGGCTTCTAACAAGGCCTATGGTCCTTTAATCAGGACTGATACACTATATGCTTGTAATAGACTCCTAACAAGGTCAACATCCTTAACATGATACTTTTGATTAGTGGATCTTTGTGGGTACCATCCCCACCGGGGTTTTCCCTTTGCCAGGTTTTCCTCAAGAACAAATAATGTGTTATGAGTTCTTTATTTTTATTGCTATGCACATTGTTTAGTTTTCTATGTTATGTATGCATTAAGATTATCTATTATATCCATAATTGGGAAAAATTAAAAGTTTGTGGAATACCGATTCACCCCCCCCCCCCCTCTCAGTATTCCCTATTTCTAACAATTGGTATCAGAGCTTAGTTACTCAGAGAAGAATCATTCAAGGAAAGCCTAGCAGCTTGAGTAAGATCTCTATGGATATGGATAAACTACAGAAGAATCTTGAAGAAGCTCTTGAATAGATTGATATGCTTAATGATGAAAGAGACATTCTGAAAGGAAAATATGATGATGCAAAGAACCTCATTGAGAAATTGAAAAACAAATTGGAAGATCTAAAATCTGAAAAGGAATCCGAAGTTCTTATTGAAGACTGTGATGACAATTTAGAAAAAGAAAATGAGATCCTTAAGCATGAACTAAAAATAGAAAATTTGAAACTTAGTTTGAAAGATGGAAATAGTAAGAATGAAGAAAATCTGAAATCTGAGAATGAAAGGTTGAAGATTGAAAATGAAGGACTAAAATCTAAACTTGGAAAAGTAACATCTAAAATTGAGAAAGTCAATTTGCAGTATGTTGAACTTGAGAATTACAATACAATTGTGAAAGGTGAATTGACTCAATCCAAAAAACAACTTGAAAGGCTATATTCAACTAGTGAGAAGATTGATGAACAAATATCTTATCAGAAACCATTCTATGATAAAATTGGTCTTGGATTCAATACATTCAAGGTAGATGAAGAAAGCAAGGAACCAGATCTAAATATATTTGAAAGTATAAATGAGAAGAAGTCTGATGAGATCAACAAATCTGAAGATACACCTAAAGGAGAAGAATCACCAAAGCAAGAGGAATCACCCAAAGGTATGCAAAGAGAATTCAAAGGTAGATGTTTTTCTTGTAGCACTATTGGTCATATGAAGAGAGATTGCACAGGTAAGCAATTTAAACCCCTTAAAGGTTATTGTTATAATTGTCATGGATTTGGACATAGAGCTATTGAATGTAGAAAACCTAAATTTATTGAGAATAACAATAATAGTAGAATGTTTAGGAATACTAACCATGCAGATAAGAAACCTACTGAAGACATGAACAAAAGAAATGGAGTAATATGTTATAGATGCAACAAAGTTGGACACATTGCTAGAAACTGCAGATCACAAATCAATCCACTTGGACCAAGATATGGGAACAAGGGAATTGTTTGTCAGATATGCAACAAGATTGGACATACAACAAGGTTTTGCAAAATGAACAATGGAGTCTTTCATCCTAACCCTAACCCTAGAAGTCATACAAGAAGGAATGAAGATGAAAGTAACAGACAGAAAGGATGTTGTAGTAATTTAGATGAAGTAAAATTTGTTAAAAGCACAGATCAAGGAGACGTATTCAACATTGAAGGCAATCAAAAAGGTGAAGTATCAAGTGGTAAGAATGAATCCTTACTTGACCTATCTCAAAGCACTTAATTTATGAAAATTACAATAGATTAGGAACTTAGAACTAGTGTAGAAGTAGATTTATGATGAAGTAAGTCTTGCGTTAGTAATGCAAGGTATTATATGATGTAATAATGCTATGGTTAAGAGCACAAAGAAAAATATTATGTTTTGCGAGATCGCAAGAAATTTTAAGTTTTGCAGGTTAACAAAAATAGCTTTTTGGAAAGAAGTGGCAAAAGAATTGAATGCGATGTCAGATCTAAGTGAGATTGAACTAATAAAAGGTTATAATCAATATTATTTGATCATAAAAGTGAATACAAGTGTTAAGGAGATAAAAGAGAAGTGATTGAAAGCATTTTGCAATGATTTGGTGAAAGATTTGAGCGTTGAATCTATGTAAGCCCTAAAATTACAAAATCAAGGTATTTTACTTGGCAGATCTTTGAATCGGTATAAAGAACTAGAAGTAATCATGGATGTATCTTTAATTCACAATGTCAGAGACAAAAATAGACCTAGAATGAAGAGGGAACCAGTAGAACCCTTGGAAGATGACCCTAGGTTAGCTTTATCATCCGTACCAGACAGAGTTTTGCATTTGGAGAATGTAAGAAGTTATCTTGGATGCAAGTTAGAAACCATTAGTGATAGTGATTTCAACAATGAGTATCAGAAGATTTACAACTAGGATATGTCATTGAGAGAAGGATATGCTCATTTGAAAGACAATGAGATCATTAAGTATGCATTGCAGTATGAATTTGATAATGAAGAATGTACTAAGATTATCTTGAGTAGAATTCATAATGGAAAGCTTTGGTTAGAAGATAGAGTGATAGATATTATAGCTGATTTGATTCATGAAGTCACTAGATTATCTAAAACTGGTGCTATTCCTTTAAATGAGAAGAACATGAGAAAAATAGTCATTGATAACACAGATTCATCCTATAATGGTAGAGGAATTATGATTAGTAAGATCAAACAAGATGATGTGAGATACTTATGTAAGATCCTAACCACTAGGTTTTGTGCAAATTCAAGAGAGGATGACATGGCAGCTGGAATGGTACACATAGCTTATTTGATGTGTGTTGACAAGGTAGCAGTTGATATGTGTGAGATTCTGAGAATACAATTGTTTGAGAATTTGGAAAAGATCAAGAAGACAAAATATGCACAATTTAGATTTTCATCTTTCATCACTTACATGTTTTTCCACCCATTGAGAAGATTTCCTTACACCATTGGAAATGATTGGAATGATGGAAAAACTACTATGGAAAGGATCAATAAAGTATATATGAGACATGTTATTGACAAAGTGAATGAGAGTGCAATGTTGGTGATAAAAACATTTTAGAACTTGGTAACTAGCAGATCAAGGATCCCATAGTCTCTTGTGGAGAAGTATAAAGATGACATATGTTTCATGGTTGATACTGATTTTACCTATATTGAAGCAGTGGAACCTAGAATAGAGTTCATAGACCCTCTTGGCTATGAGATATCTGAGGTAGAAATAGAAGAGTATGTTAGCAGGTTACTTAAGTGTAAGTTGGACACTCAGTGTAACAGATTTGGAACTTTTGAAGAGAATTTCAACTCCGCAAAAGCTATACTTGAGGAGAAGTAGTCTAAGAAGGGAGTTGAGAGCACTATAAAGAAAATCCTCAAAGATATAGGAATGACAGAGCATGATTTTTTAGTAGAAAAGAAAACAACAACAACAATTAGAGAGAGTGGACAGAAAGAAGTTTTGACTATTCCACCTTTATCATCAATTGTAGTACAACAGGAAGAACCACTAGTGAAGGTGAAAGTGGAAGAAATTGAGAAGGATCAAGAAGCTAAGATATCCACTAGATCCACTTCCTCCACACCTAGCAAGAGAGTAAAGGAAATTTCCACTAGACCAGGAAAGAGATAGAAAACTTTAGTGCAACCAGTTCCAAGAAAAATTGCAGAAATAGAAGATGATGTCATTACTGTTAAGAAGAAAGCTTGGAAACCCAAAGTTGAAAAGCTTAATGAATAGATCATTGAGGATGGAGACTTTACAAGAATGAACAAGTACTATGATCTTTATAATTATACAGAAAGACTTAATCTGGAGAATGCAGTTGTAAAGCATATGATTTTGGCTAATAAGAAGTTTGATACTATTCAGGGTCAAATACCTGATGATTTGTACAATAAACTTGTAAATAGGAAGAAGAGAGAATCAGAGGAGGATACAACTATAAGAGAAAATCTTGTGAGGAAACTTTGTGAGGTGAGAAATGATGAACACCTTAAGCAAATCTTGAAAGCCTTAAGCACCCATCTGAGAACCAAAAGGAGAACCATTCTAATTATGGGAGGCAGATATGAAGAAATCAACTCTAAGACAAAGCAGGCAATAATTAAGGTTATGGCAGAAAATGTTGGAGAACCTTCAGTTGCAGCTGAACAAGCAAGTGAGACAGAACAAGAGGATATTCCCTCTCCACTAGCCATTAACATTGAAGAAGAATCTATGGATGTTGAAGGTACAAAGATCACCTTGGATACTAATGAAAATGTATTCAAGAATATGGAGAACATTGTTGAAAATTTGGCTCTTGATGAACCGGATACATCTAAAGAAGAAGAATAGACTGAATCCATCAGTGAAGAACCTAAAGCGACTAAGATCCAAGTACCCATTCCCACAAAAGAAGACATCAGTCTTACTCTTGAAACTGGAAAGAAGAAGCAAATTGGATCTTTTTTTGAGGATTTAGGAAAGGAAGTAGATGATGATGATCAGTTGGAATTGATCACATCCTTGAATAAAATCATTGGCAAGAACAAGAAAGTGAAAAATCTTGAAGGATGTCTGAAGGAACTAACTGAGAAGTTACAAAGCATTGTAACTACACAAATTACAGAAGCAGACCCTTTGGAGAAAGCAAAGAAGGTAATCAACACTTTTGACAATGAATTCACAAACTTATCTGATATTGCAAAAGTGAGAGCACAAGCAGCCTATGAGGCTAGAATGCTTTTGAACATCAATCAGAATATCAAGAATGATATCAACAATCTTGATATTTGTATCAAGAACTTGAGGAAGAGTTTGGAAATAGGAAAATCTTTGTACATACAGTGTACAAAATCAGAGACCTTGACAGCAAAAGAAGATCAAAAGATGAAGTTGAAGGAAGCAAAAATTTAGAATGAATCTAACCTTCTGCCTAACCCCAATGTGAAGGTATGTGATGTGGAGAAGAAAACTTGGAAGCTATATGATGAAATCAAAGTTTTGCAAGATGAGAGAGATAGAAAAATGAAAAGATTCACTCTTTTGAGAGAACATACTTCTATGAAGTTAAGCATTATTGAAGAGCAGTTGGAAGAATGTCTTTCAGCTAAGACATCTTTTCAGAAGTTTAACTTTGAGAACCTCAAGCATGTCAAATAGCATCTTATGGACTGAGCACACTACTCAATGTGGTAGATTCCATTAAGAAATCATGGGAGAAGGAGATAGAAGCTATGAAGATTGATTTTGTAGATTGTGTTGCAAGCCTACCGGCTTTGCAATAATGAATTAAGGTATAATCTTTTTGTGATACAGTTTTGTAACCCTCCTTACCTTTATTTTGTCATTGTTGTCAAAGGGGGAGAGATATAGCAGAAAATTGATAGTATATGATAAGGACTGATACTCTTAGGGGGAGTATTGTATTAGAGATAAGATTTTTTGAGGAGTTATAAGGATAGTATGACAAATGGGGAGATTGTTGACAATTTGGCTGAGTTGATTACATAGATGTTGTCATTATGCCAACATATGTCTTACATGAAGATCACACAGGTCAGAGAACAAGTATGATAGAGCGCATTACAAATTTGTCTAAGTGTGAGACAGTATTGTCACCAATGAACCAGGAAACAGTTTGATTGTGATGTTGATTAGAGTAAGTTCATTTCTTTCACAATTGAACATAGGCTCTATGATGTCTATTGATCACCCATCTTAGAGCGCAAGTCAATATGGCATGTACGTAAGGAGTTATGACAGTTTTGTTGAAGACAGTGTTAAGCCGACAGGACAGTTGTTGAAGATAGAATTGGTAAAGAGTTAAGGGATTATTTTGTTTATCAAAATAATGACTTAACAATATAAAGGGACAACATCCTAGATGTTAACCCTTGGATAAAGTTATTTTGTATATGGCAGCTGACTGAGTAAAGTTATTAGCCTTCATAACTTGTGTAAATGTAATTGTAAATTGTAAAGAAAGATGAACTGTAATAATAATGATATGATGCGAAGTATGATATAGTGAAAGAGCAGTGAAAAGATATTGATGCAAGCAGTATAAGGTTACTTTAACCTCCTTTTGTAATCAGTGTATATTACTTGTTTGGGCAGTGGGCTCATCTAGTAATCACATTTTGTACTACCAGCTCCTAACAGGGTTGAGGCTTCTAACAAGGCCCATGGTCCTTTAATTAGGATTAATACACTATATGCTTGTAATAGACTCCTAACAGGGTCAACATCCTTAACAAGATACTTTTGATTAGTGGATCTTTGTGGGTACCATCCTCACCGGGGTTTTCCCTTGGCCAAGGTTTCCTCAAGAACAAATAATGTGTTATGAGTTCTTTATTTTTATTGCTATGCACATTGTTTAGTTTTCTATGTTATGTATGCATTAAGATTATCTGTTATATCCATAATTGGGCAAAAGTAAAAGTTTTTGGAATACTGATTCACCCCCCCTCTTAGTATTCCCTATTTCTAACATTATGTAGTGCCAATTGGCACCCTTGTTGTGAAAATGATGTATCATGGCATGTCCACTTGGAAAGCTTGAGGACCCACCTTTTCCACTAGGTACCTAGCTTTGTTCCCCACAAGGACCACTTGGTTTGTGAGCTCAAAGTGGATTCATATCCACTAAAATTTGTAGGTGATCTTAACTGGGGTTTTTGAGGGGTCATATGGCCACCTAGGGTTGAGTTTAACCTATTTTTAACTAGCCCACTTCATATACCTTTGGGTAAGGGGATTTTTTGACCATAGGACACCTTATTTTGACCATGGAAGGCTTCCAAAAAGTTGATTTTCCCAGATGGCCGAAAATCAACATTTTTAAGCATGGTCTTGGGAAGACTACCTTCCATTGGGAGGGCAAAGCTTGTCCACTTTTCAGGCCACCTTTTTAGGGACCAATTTTTAATAATGTGTAAGGGTTGGGGAAGAGTGACCAATAGGAGCTCACATTTATTCAAGGACTTGGAGAATGTGAGGATTTTGAATTTAGAGGGGAAATTGGAGATAATTTCTCCTAATCAATCACTCTCTAACTTTAGAGACCACTAAGAGATTTAGGGAAAAAAAGGAAGGAAAGAGAAAAGGGAAGGACTCAAACTCAACATTCATATCCATAACTTCTATTTGCAAGGATGGTGGCTCTCAAGCTTTACACTTCTCTTTTATGGTGTCTTACTTATGGCTTCCATGAAAGAATGAAGAAATATTGTTCTTGTTTGAGTTGCATAGTGTATGTTTCTTACTAGTATGATGGATTTTGTAAAATGAAGTTATGTTATGTGAAGTAAAAATATGTATGTATTTTTCTTATCTTTGTGTGTTGTTTAAGGGATTTTTTTTTGTTCAAGTGCATACTCACCCTTGGGAACGAAGATTAGCCTTGTGGGTGAATGGATTGTGACATCCCTCTCGGTGTAGAGTCACTCTCCTTGGGAGAGA
Source organism: Chamaecyparis obtusa (assembly GCA_027943335.1). NCBI lineage: Eukaryota > Viridiplantae > Streptophyta > Pinopsida > Cupressales > Cupressaceae > Chamaecyparis > Chamaecyparis obtusa. The sequence goes on from BSBK01005655.1 coordinate 862,484, forward strand.
GGGATGCACCATGGATTATGGGGTCCATGGTAGGCTAGTAGCATTGATATGCTTGGGGCTCATAAGGGTTTTCTTGGGGGTCATAACAGTTTTTGGCCATATTTGGTTGATTTATTTTGGGTTGTGAAGAGGAGATATGATGCTTTTGTGTGGAAGATTTGTTGCCTTGTTGAAGGCTTGTATGTTATTCCTAGCCTTTTCTCCCATTGGGTATTTGGTCCACCTTCACCCTTAGGAAGCTTTATTTCAAGCTCCTTGTGTTAGCCATGGATGGGTTTGTTCTTGTGTTTATGCATTAGGTTTGTTATCAATAAGTTTCTATTTGTGTGCCCCAAGTTAGCCATGGTTCTCCTAGCTCGGGGATGGCCTCATAGAGGCCTTGGCTGGGAGGTGAGCCTCCATGGTCATGTTTTGAATGTCCTTATTTGTAGGATCAAGCTTTGGTGGAGTAAAAGATACAGTTAAAAATGGGATGCATTTTTAAAGAGTGGTTTTCTTGATCATTCTTGTTAAAAAAAAAAGACTTAGAAGATACAATGTATTTTTTTATCTTGTTGTGAACCAATTAGAAAATATAAAGTTAGTAATTGAAGTTACAGTTGTAAGGAAATGTTCATTATGTAGCTTTAAGAGTTGATGGTATGTGATTTATGTTAGCATAACTTGACATTTAGATTTCAAGAACATATATTATCACGCCTTCAATCTATGTCTATTTAAATGTGCTATTCTCATGTCAGATTCTTTTTATTTATTTTCTTTTATTTTTTTTTAAAGAAATATAATGAAAGAAAGTGTTTCTTTGAGTCACTATCTAAAATGATAATGCTTGAGGATGGACATCATGTTTTGTATGTATCAGTTACAGTTTTATTTTCTTTGGTTTAAAAAAAAATGAAGAGAATTAAAAAAAGGGTGTTTTAAAAATTTGTATTAGTTGTGCAACTTTCACTCTCTTACTTTAAATATAAGAAAGTTCTTTTTTTAAAATTTTTTTTAAAAGGATCTAATTCTCTCATAGAACAATATATTAATTGTGAATAATTTTTAGAGTTTGATGAATGAATTAAAATCAACATATAATTAAATAAATAAATAAAAACACTTCTCATTATTAGTAGCAAGAACGTATATATAGATATTATATACATGAATCTCTCTCTCTCTATCTCTCTCTCTCTCTCTCTCTCTCTCTCTCTCTCTCTCTCTCTCTCTCTCTCTCTCTCTCTCTCTCTCTCTCTCTCTCTCTCTCTCTCATGTAGAGTGCACACAAATGGAATTGTAAGTTGGCTTACTACCCATTCTCCTGATTGGATGTGATTGGATGATGTCCACCAATCCTTCTAATCCCACAATGGGTTAGTTTAATCTCTCTGAATTGATTAGTCACTGAACCCCCTCTTCATAATGGGGATACTTGCTAACTGATCCATCTACAGGTCTCTATGTTTACACTATCCTTGGAATACTCCCTTTTAACAAGTCTCAACAATGGACTGTTGGCTTATCACAACCTTAGACTTCCACTAAGGTTCATACAATTCCAATACACCTCTATGGTTTCACTGTACTCAAAAAATCAGACTGTATAGTCTTACAACAAATAAAATCTCACTTTGTTTTTCCTTATTTCCTAAACCTACAAAAATGTTCCCTTCTACAATATGGGAATGGTCACGGAAACAAAAATGCCACTAACGTTCTTAGTTACCTTCATTGAAATCTTTTCTATCCATACTGATCAAACTTTGCAAGAATTGCTTCACTGAAGTTTAAAGTTTTTACTCCTCCCTTCCCGGCTACAATAGTGGTTTTTCCTATGACACAAGTGATGAATAGGAACCATGACTCCTTACTATGACTCTTAGGGCCTTCAAGCATCATAGAAAACAAAGCCTAAGCAATGAAACACTATTATAATCTTGCAACTTTCAACTATCACAACAATGCACAAGCCTAAGTGATCATTTTAGACTATGATCAAATGAATCAATTCAAAGATGGGTACTTAGAATAGGTATAGTCACTTGGAGCATTCCTATGGTCTTCAATGTCTCAAATCAAACAAATATTGGTCCCAAATTCTTCTTTGATCTACTGTTGCAGTTGAGCTTCATCCTTTTGAGTTGAATACATACAAAATATTCAACCTAGGGCATCTTCTAGAAGCGACAATTATACTCCCCCCAACTCCAAGCTTTTGGAAATTTAAAATACATTACACTAACTTGCTTTACACCAAGTGGCATTGAGTTCCCATGGTGGACAACAAGTTAGATCCAAAGTTTCCTGAGAAAGCCAAAGCTGGAAAAGCTCAGACTCGTGACACCAGGATATTTGATATAACTCTCAAAAGCAGACCAAATTAACTTAAATCAACAACAAATGAAAGTTTATTCAAGGCTAAATCCCACAATAATAATAAATCTCCAAGTTCAATACAACACGATTGTACAAAACAACAAAAATGCTTAGAAAAATGGTGATTTTTCTTATTCAAAATATGCTTCACAAGTATATCTCTCCAACCTCTGACTGGAAAGACCAAAACAATAGTTTCATACCTCTCTCCAAAAATGAATCCCCAACCAATCTAACTGCTCCAACATCAAGTTGAGACCATTGGGAATCAAGTTGCAACAGTTGAGTAACATGTTATTAAAATGTTGCTTTGACAACATTTGCACAATTAATCATTAAGCATCCCACCAAGTGGGAAAAGATACCAAACATCCACCCAAACATAAAATGATAAAAAATGACCTAAAAACATTGTTGCAACCTTGCAAAAACACTAAAAGTAAGACAATCCAATGAACTAAGGCATCCTTGGCTTAGAAATAGACCAAAGGATCCTTGTTCACACAAGATGCCAAACCAAAGCATAGGATAGATCTAAGTCACATCCAGTTATTAAAAAGTAAAAACAACATTAAAAACTCAAGTCCCTATGGTGCCCTACACCTCTCTCTCTCTCTCTCTCTTATCTTTATACAAGTTTACATAGCACATGCGCACTATGTTTTGAATTGCCCAAGCCTGAGGCTTGAGCAACCCAAGACATAGCGCACACGTGCTATACTATGCACATGCTTTAGTGTGTACGCACTATGGTCGTTGGGGGGCCAAAAAGGAATGTGGCACCTTTTTGGTCCCCCATTTTTGTGCATATACCCTTCTTACGAAAGCAACCAATACATCCAAAAATAGATTGTTAAGAATGGTCAGTTCCAAGTATGAATATCTGAGATGATTGGACCCACCATAGGGACAAGACTGCCCTATGCACTTCTGGCTCTACAGAACCAAGGAGGGTGCTCCTAATCCAGAAAAAATATACTTTACTTTACAACTTCAAACTGGATTCAATATAATAGATCATGATAAGAAAATACTAAATGATAACCAGTCATCTATTGATTTTCCATTACCATTAATGAGATACAACTTGCATGTCATAATACCTTAAAGATCTTGACAAATTTATATCAATATATGGAATATAGCCAAACCCTACTAAACAAACATCATTACAAAACAAACTCATTCTTGGCCAATGCCTTATCCATTGGGAAATATTTTACTACAAAGTAAGAATATAGAAACCAACTAATGCCAATGATTTAGGATGCTTCAAATATTATCACCTTATGACAATATTGATCAATTTATCTCTTGATTCACACTACTTATAAAAATCCATGTGTAAACCAAAATGATTCTATGTTCTATCTAGAGCTATTTAATTTGATCCTAGATCGAAGAAGAGCAATAACAACATATACATAGATAAAATTCCATGCAATCAATTAGAAAATTCACAACTCAAAGAAATAGAAATAAGGGAGAGACGTAAACATTAGATTTGTTGTATTCGTATATATTGAATCATGTTTTTGTATACACTATGCTTTAAAAATATATACCACTTCAACAATAACCCAAAGCCAAGAAACTTGCTATTTTCTATAATAATATAACCTAATACAGTCTGCTATACCCTTGACTCAAAACTTGTAAGAAAAAAACTATCCAAGTTGCAGCCCCTTCTAAATGATCTTGGAAATCCTTTTATAGAATAAAGGATTGCAATAAGCTACAGATAATTTAGGAAAATGACAAAATGTCACATCATATAAGACAAAAACAAAAAGTACAAAATAACTGCTCTGTTGCAACTTTTACAAAAATGTATTTTGATTTGTTCATCAAGCTCCTACAACAGTTTCCAAAAATAGTTCTGCTCTTGCCAAGTGTTGTCCTTGTACTCACTCTTCTGCACAAAATTTCCCCCTGTAGGTTTGTTTCTTTTAAGAAACCTGGGAAGTGCCACCTGTTGTAGCCTCAATGGAAGTCTCTTCTTTACTTGCTTCTTCCTAGATCAAAGAAGAGGAATAACAACATATACATAGATAAAATTCCATGCAATCAATTAGAAAATTCACAACTCAAAGAAATAGACACAAAGGAGAGATGTAAACATTAGATTTTTTGTATTCATATATATTGAATCATGTTTTTGTATACACTATGCTTTAAAAATATATACCACTTCAACAATAACCCAAAGCCAAGAAACTTGCTATTTTCTATAATAATATAACCTAATACAGTCTACTATACCCTTGACTCAAAACTTGTAAGAAAAATCTATCCAAGTTGCAGCCCCTTCTAAATGATCTTGGAAATCCTTTTATAGAATTTGGATTGCAATAAGCTACAAATAATTTAGGAAAATGACAAAATGTCACATCAGATAAGACAAAAACAAAAAGTACAAAATAATTGCTCTGTTGCAACTTTTACAAAAATGTATTTTGATTTGTTCATCAAGCTCCTACAACAGTTTCCAAAAATAGTTCTACTCTTGCCAAGTGTTGTCCCTGTACTCACTCTTTTGCACAAAATTTCCCCCTGCAGGTTTGTTTCTTTTAAGAAACCTAGGAAGTGCCACCTGTTGCAGCCTCAGTGGAAGTCTCTTCTTTACTTGCTTCTTCTGAGGTATATTTATCATCTTTTACCTATTGAACCTCTTTATTCAGGAACCCAAAATCTGCCCTAGTATTTTCAACAGTTTCTATTGTTTGGAAAAAAATAATAATACTATCCATATTTAAAATAATGCTCATTCTTATTGACAACACATCATCTAATTGTTCAAGACATACTCTTTTGTCCTTTAGCTCTCCATTCTTCCTAAGTAGGAAACATTTCAAAACAGTCCTGATAATATTCACCTTTTAATACTGATACCTTTCTTTGAATATTTTCTCTCTTAACTGCAAACTCAAACAAGACATTAACAAACTTGTGAGTACTCTTTATTATTACATATGCATCCTATTCTATCTTTTATGAAGAATAAAAGAATTTTAATTTATCATGCCTCACAATCCACTTGTCCAAAATTGGATTGATAGTGTCCTTTTCCCTTTTAAAAGAATTAAAAATTTCTACTATAATCTCTCCATTCCTATGAATACTTTTTGGTTGTATTCCCTCAACAAACTGTACAACTGTGTCCCTCAACTTCTCCTTATACTTCATGTCAATCTGCAATTTTCCTTCATTTAAAAGTTGTCTTTCACTCTTTAATTTCTTCCCTTTCTAATCAAGGCTCTTCTATGATCTTCTAACATTTATATCTCAATCAACAGTTCCTCATAAGTAAAAGGGGGTAAAGAGGAAGGAGGGTACTCTATAATAGGATTGGAGGAAGTGGGACTGGAATGGGAGGAAGCAATATGTAACTGAACATGCATTTAAATTTGCAGTTGTCCCCCCAACTGTCTTCTTAATTCAACAATTATTATATCTTTTTTCACTTATCTCCTTCTTCATCTCACCATAGCCCCTCAAAACTGTCTCCGTCTTTATTGTTAACTCTTCCTTCTCCTTTACCTCTTTCTCTTCCACCTTCATGCTGAGCTTAATAGTTTCTAAAGCTAACCTTGAGGCTTCAACCCTAAAGTCTCACTAACTCTTTTTACTAATAAAATTCCAAAAAAGTCACCTCTTACAATTTGTTTACCCTTGTTTCCTTCCTCTTTCCTCAGAGACCACATAACTAGAGCCTAATGATCATAACTAAATGTGACACCCGTAATGGCCTGCTCATCTTCTTCTCTAGTTTTGTGTACTGGCTTAGTTTGTTTCCTAGCTTCATCTAGGCCAACTACATCAGCAATGTCACATTTAGGTAAGATGAGTGCCCCTGCATTCTTTACGAATTCCCTATCATATTCTAGGGTAACCTTTTCAAATCTCTCAATCATTTCCTTTTTGACCCAATTTTTGATGATGGCAAGGTCCTTTTCAATGTGCTCTTCCTGTCTTTTCTCACATGCCTCTTTGAATTGGTCAAGGTGAGTTCTCCATAAGAATTGGAAAAAAGCCCTAGCCTTAACAAAAGCATCATTTGTAAGGAAATCATCACAAGTCTATTTGGTTATAGGATCCAACTCCTTGCCTGCTAGCCCACTAACAGTCAAGTCCATTTCTACAGCCTTAGGAGGCTCAGGGACTCCTTCATCAATTTCTTCATAGGCCATAAATATCTTACCTAGGCTTTCCATTATTTTCAATTTCTCAGCTACCTCTTATTTATCAATAATGTTCAGTGGAGATTGAGTAGGGGAGTATACATCCTCACTTTGTTGTGGTCTCTCTTCTAATCTATGTCTCTTTGGGGGACGTGGGGAATCATAATCAACATCAATGGGCCTATTCTCTGGAGAAATGGGAGACTCCTTTATTTGTTCTTGTATTCCTACTCCCTTGGAAGAGGAAGGGATATCTTCTGCTCTTTGACCCTCTTGTTGTATGCTAGGCCTAGGCACCACCACACTGTACCCAGTCCTTCTTTGTACAATATATGTTCCAAGAGGAACCATTCTTGCAAATGCTAGTTTATTTAACACAAACTTGGCTCTCTCTAGCTCTGATTGTGATGTAGACCAACACTAATACATTTGGGGTGAAATTGCGATGGCAAGTTGTGACGGCAGGCAAATGTCATGCGGTTTTGGCTTTTTTTTTTCAAATATAGCCCGACACTGTCACAATTTGCGACGACAATACATTTGGCACTATCGCAATTGCGACGTTGTCGGGATATAAGCACAAAATTAAAAAGGAACGTTGTCATTTGTGTTTTCAACAGCGCCGTAACCCTCCGTGAAATCACATCAGGATATAAGGGCAAAAAAAAAAGAACGTTGTCATTTGTGTTTTCAATAGCGCCGTAACCCTCCGCGAAATCACATCGGGATATAAGGGCAAAAAAAACAAGAACGTTGTCATTTGTGTTTTCAACAGCGCCGTAACCCTCCGCGAAATCACAGCTACAATTTCTGAGTACGTTGGGTTTATTTTTCTTTTGTCATTATTATGTAATCTGGTATTCAGCTGTTAGAGAGCTAAAATACCCAGAAATGAGGACATATCTATGTTGAATTTATTGTTAGTGGCTTTGGTTATTTAGAAGTTTAATTTTATTTGTTCATCTTTCAAGCACAAATGTTTTGTGGACCGTAACGTCTTCATTGTTTCGGGTATGCAGTGAAACAGCCCTAACTTGCAATTGCGATGTTGTCGGGATATAAGGGCAAAAAAAAAAGGAACGTTGTCATTTGTGTTTTCAACAGCACCGTAACCCTTCGTGAAATCACATCGGGATATAAGGGAAAAAAAAACAAGAACGTTGTCATTTGTGTTTTCAACAGCGCCGAGAGAGATTCCCTCCGCGAAATCACAGCTACAATTTCTGAGTACGTTGGGTTTATTTTTCTTTTGTCATTATTATGTAATCTGGTATTCAGCTGTTAGAGAGCTAAAATACCCAGAAATGAGGACATATCTGTGGTGAATTTATTGTTAGCGGCTTTGGTTATTTAGAAGTTTAATTTTATTTGTTCATCTTTCAAGCACAAATGTTTTGTGGACTGTAATGTCTTCATTGTTTCGGGTATGCAATGAAACAGCCCTAACTTGCGACTACCTTCACGGTACTTGTGTACATTATCATGTTGTCTTTACAGTGACTGTCCTCATTCAAGTGGCAATTACACAAGGGACAGTCACTGTGAGATGTCCTCATTTGTGACAAGGACAGTCACACTTAGGACATCTCATAGTGATATTCCCTTGTGTAATTTCCACTTGAATGTATTGCTATTGAACCACATTAATGCTTTTCTTCTTCAACAAATGAGGACAGTCACTGTAAAGACAACATGATAATGTACACAATTACCAAAAAATGATCTTGTTAATTGATGTAACACTTTGTCTTGCTCACTCCCTATCCTTCACTAGGGTCTCTTTAGGCCAATGTTTTGACTTGATAGGGTACTTAACTATCCCTACACTCTTTAGGTATCTCTACCCAAGATCCCACTCCTTCAACTAGTGCACACCAACAAGAAATACAACGAACTCTGCTCAATACCAATCTAGCTACTAGGACACTCCTAGTCTTGTCTTCACAAATTGAAACACATTCAACTAGAACTTTACTCCATGGAGAGGCTGGCCACTAGGACCTCTATTGGTTTCAATATTACTCCTTCACCTATACTTTTCATCAGTACTTCAATCCAGTTCATCAAACCATGCCAATTGCACCCAAAAATAGGCTGCTAGCAATTAGGCCTTTGTCAAGCCTTTTTGTTTATATTAAGCCACCTAAAGGGCTTAGGATTCAGATGCCCTTTATTAAGAACTCCAAGATATCTAAGGTCTTCTCCTCCTAGATTTTTTGTACACCAACTGCTACAGCCATGCCTGAAAACAAGTATTTTGACACAACTTGGACAGTCTGACTAAGAGTTTGTTCACTTACAGCCAAAGAAACTCACCCAATCTTCTAATTTGACTTGGGGCTTCTTTAGATGTGTGTCTACCTCTCCATGAGATTTTAGTTGAAGCAACCAATGCATTCAACTTGTTGTAATCTTCTTGTAATGATTTGTCATCCCTAACTGTGCTCAACTGACTCACCTAGGACATCATTGCAAACATAGAAAATGAGCTTCCCAGGGCCCCTCCTTCCAAACATATAGTACATGGAGTCTCCTCACCCATTCCAAGAGCCCGTACAAAATTGACAATGGAATGATGAGCTAAGACTCCATTTGTTCAACCTGCCTGGTTCAAACCAATGATAGGGTACTTAACAAAAGAATTAACAAACTAGTTGGAATGCTTCAAAACTCAAAAAAAACACAACACAGAATAAAAAAACAACTTGTACTAACTTTTCCAATAGACACTGCGAGCTATCTAATCCATTAATCAACTGAAAACAAAGAAACAAAAAAACTCAAGAATTCACTAAAACCGTGTTACTCTACAAATCTTCTTAATTCCAAATGTTTTTCCCCCCAACCTTTTGCACAGGTCGATGGAGGCCTCTTATAGTTGATCTGATGCCTAATTCAATGGTTTCATATAGTTACATAACCATCTTACTCGAAAATGCTCCCTTGCACAAATGTTGTCAATGTTGTGAATGACAACATTGACAACTTGTTACAACCTTTGGGATTTTGGTTCAAAACTTATTGTTCAAACACCATAAGACCCTAACCATGACTTAGTTAGGCTATTTAGACCTCACATATGCCACTTCTACACTTCTTTTCCCAATTTGACCCCTAAATGCTTCATTCCCACTTTTGCCACAATATTGGTAACTTGGGTACAAATTGGCACTTGCCTTCACAAAGGTCACACATGAGGACATCTCACAGTGATCGATTGTCCCTTGTGTAATTGCCACTTGAATGTATTGCTATTGAACCACATTAATGCTTTTCTTCTTCAACAAATGAGGACAATCACTCTAAAGACAACATGATAATGTACACTCACTGTAAGGACAGTCACAAATGAGGACATCTCACAGTGACTGTCCCTTGTGTAATTGTCGCTTGAATGTATTGCTATTGAACCACATTAATGCTTTTCTTCTTCAACAAATGAGGACAGTCACTCTAAAGACAACATGATAATGTACACTCACTGTAAGGATAGTCACAAATGAGGACATCTCACAGTGACTGTCCCTTGTGTAATTGCTGCTTGAATTACACAAGGGACAGTCATTGTGAGATGTCCTCATTTGTGACAAGGACAGTCACACATGAGGACATCTCACAGTGATTGTCCCTTGTGTAATTGCCACTTGAATGTATTGCTATTGAACCACATTAATGCTTTTCTTCTTCAACAAATGAGGACAGTCACTCTAAAGACAACATGATAATGTACACTCACTGTAAGGACGGTCACAAATGAGGACATCTCACAGTGACTGTCCCTTGTGTAATTTCCGCTTGAATTACATAAGGGACAGTCATTGTGAGATGTCCTCATTTGTGACAAGGATAGTCACACATGAGGACATCTCACAGTGATTGTCCCTTGTGTAATTGTCACTTGAATGTATTGCTATTGAACCACATTAATGCTTTTCTTCTTCAACAAATGAGGACAGTCACTCTAAAGACAACATGATAATGTACACTCACTGTAAGGATAGTCACAAATGAGGACATCTCACAGTGACTGTCCCTTGTGTAATTGCCGCTTGAATTACACAAGGGACAGTCATTGTGAGATGTCCTCATTTGTGACAAGGACAGTCACACATGAGGACATCTCATAGTGATTGTCTGTAATGTCCCCTTTTTGGCTAACTTGGAAAATAGGAACAATTACTCCACTTCTCAGACTTGCTCTATCAGATACTTACAATTAAACTAAGTAATGGAGGTTACTTAAGATATCAATCGCTATTTCAGATTCAATCACAATATGTGTGCAAGATGATATTGATACCAATATGTTTAATAGCACTGTCGGATATAATGATATGAAATATGCTATGAATATGATGTTTCCTATCACTTATAGTGATAGTATAATGATGGTATGTCTGATATAAACAATATCGATATACAATCAATAAGTATTGCTTACAGCAATGTATTTGCTGTGTCTGATATGATGATGTAATTATGCAAATGTGTAATATCGCTATGAGTGATATGTTGCTATTTCAGATTCTGAATTATATGCTTGCAACTTCAAATATTGATGCTCTTTCTGACTATCCTTTCTATCTGTGCAATCATGGTGTTGTCTCTGATCTGCAATGATAAACTTGAAACCAAACTGCCAAAGGCAGATGCTCTATTGAGTATATCCAAATATGGATAAGTAAATAAAGTTCTAATGATGCCTTGAGTGACTGACAAGAATGCATTCTTATATTGTCTTTAACAAATGAAGAGATGCTATGAATGAGACGTGTCTTGTTTCTTCCTCCATGTCCCTTTGTTAATCACACCTTTCCATAATCCGACAGTTCACATAATATTATTTCATTATTTTCTGATCATAGATAACTCCCAGATTGACTCAATATCAAATCTTTTTATGAAGGTAATCTTCCCTAATTGGTAGTGCAACCAGTAGTTAACATCCATTGTGTTTGTATTAGTTTGGTCTAACTATCATTAGTATTTAGTCAATCGATATTAACTCTTGCCTTATCCCATATTGTTATGATTATATCCAATCTTTCTACTCTGATATAAGTCGATATCATTTTCTGATAATTGTCCATTTATTGGTTGATTGCTGGTAATGGAGTTTGATCTGCAAATTGACTTCCATTCCTGTTAATACTTAAGGATACATTGTACTTATTATCCATGACTGATGCCTCATTCGTCAATAGCTTGTGATATAATCACTGATGCTTTTGTGTTTCTACAAGATGTGGTTTATCTCAGACAATCGATAATCTTTCAATCCTTTAGTCAATATCCTCCTATGTGGTGTCTATTGATATAGATAGTAGAATTCAATCTAGTTTATGTTATTGTCATGATAACATAGGAAGTGATGGTGCATATTTGCTAGCGGGTCTTCATGTTTGATATTGCTTTATCGGATATGTCATTGTCTAAACTTGTGCAATTAATGATTATTTATAATATATGAATGGTTATCCTTCTTGCTTATCAATACATCTTCTGAAACACATAGCGACCTATCCCTTATTCATATCATGTTGATCTTGACTTCATAGTATTTGGTTCATTAATCATCCTCTCATGGTATCGATGTGTAATGACTAGTGATTGTTGTATCACTTCTTCATTCCTCATCGTGATAGATAATGCAGATGTTTAATGTAGATGTATATCGATTACAGATATTCGATATTGCTTTAAATGTTATTATTATTATTATTATTAATGTTATTGTTATTATTAAATATTATAATTAATGATGTTAGTAATATTAATAATATTATAATAAATATTATTATAGTGATAACATATTGTTTTATATTGAGAGGTTTATTAATATTATTTATATATTAAAATTATTATATCAATAATTGATTTAATATTATTACTTAATATATTATTATAATATAATATATATAATTTATTAATAATTATTTATTATTAATTTATATTATAATTATAATCATAATTATATTATTTATTAATATTTTAATATTATTTAATTAACATATTACTTATTATGCTAACTATATATTATTATTATCTTTTGATAATAATTATATATTATTGTTATATACCGTTAATAATAGATTATTATATATCATCTAATCATTTTATTATTATACTAAGTTCAATATGTCACGGCTCATGACATTGTCCCTTGTGTAATTGCCACTTGAATGTATTGCTATTGAACCACATTAATGCTTTTCTTCTTCAACAAATGAGGACAGTCACTCTAAAGACAACATGATAATGTACACTCATTGTAAGGATAGTCACAAATGAGGACATCTCACAGTGACTGTCCCTTGTGTAATTGCCACTTGAATTACACAAGGGACAGTCATTGTGAGATGTCCTCATTTGTGACAAGGACAGTCACACATGAGGACATCTCACAGTGATTGTCCCTTGTGTAATTGCCACTTGAATGTATTGCTATTGAACAACATTAATGCTTTTCTTCTTCAACAAATGAGGACAGTCACTCTAAAGACAACATGATAATGTACACTCATTGTAAGGACAGTCACAAATGAGGACATCTCACAGTGACTATCCCTTGTGTAATTGCCACTTGAATTACACAAGGGATAGTCATTGTGAGATGTCCTCATTTGTGACAAGGACAGTCACACATGAGGACATCTCACAGTGATTGTCCCTTGTGTAATTGCCACTTGAATGTATTGCTATTGAACAACATTAATGCTTTTCTTCTTCAACAAATGAGGACAGTCACTCTAAAGACACCATGATAATGTACACTCACTGTAAGGACAGTCACAAATGAGGATATCTCATAGTGACTGTCCCTTGTGTAATTGCCACTTGAATGTATTGCTATACAGCCACATTAATGCTTTTCTTCTTCAACAAATGAGGATAGTCACTCTAAGGACAACATGATAATGTACACTCACTGTAAGTGTACATTATCATGTTGTATTACAAATGGACCTTATGTTGGTCGGGATATAAGTGCAAAAAAAAAAAGGAACATTGTCATTTGTGTTTTCAACAGCGCCGAGAGAGATTCCCTCCGCGAAATCAAGCGGGTTATCATTTGTGTTTTGAACAAAGCGGGTTGTCATTTGTGTTTTGAACAACACCGAGAGAGATTCCCTCCGTGAAATCAAGCGGGTTGTCATTTGTGTTTTCAACAGCGCCGAGAGAGATTCCCTCCGCAAAATCACAGCTACAATTTCTGAGTACGTTGGGTTTATTTTTCTTTTGTCATTATTATTTAATCTGGTATTCAGCTGTTAGAGAGCTAAAATACCCAGAAATGAGGACATATCTATGTTGAATTGATTGTTAGCGGCTTTGGTTATTTAGAATGCTTCCCCACAATACTTAATTACACAAGGGACAGTCACTGTGAGATGTCCTCATTTGTGACAAGGACAGTCACACATGAGGACATCTCACAGTGACTGTCCCTTGTGTAATTGCCACTTGAATGTATTGCTATTCAACCACATTTATGGGCCCGTTTGGACCACGACACACAGTAGCATCTACAGAGAAGAATATCCCAGGTGTAACAAGTTGTAAGAATATACCAACAGTTCTAAGAAGTTCCCTAGCACGTAGTAGCATCTACAGAGAAGAATATACAACATGAGGGCAGCCACTGTAAAGACAACATGATAATGTACACTCATTGTATGTGTACATTATCATGTTGTCTTTACAGTGACTGACCTCATTCAAGTGGCAATTACACAAGGGACAGTCACTGTGAGATGTCCTCATTTGTGACAAGGACAGTCACACATGAGGATATCTCACAGTGACTGTCCCTTGTGTAATTGCCACTTGAATGTATTGCTATTCAACCACATTTATGGGCCCGTTTGGACCACGGCACACAGCAGCATCTACAGAGAAGAATATCCCAGGTGTAACAAGTTGTAAGAATATACCAACAGTTCTAAGAAGTTCCCTAGCACATAGTAGCATCTTCTAATTGTCTATACCACTTCACAAGGTATTGTTTGCACACATTGTTTTTGGTTCTTTTGATGACCCTTGTTTTGAAATTGCTATTAGGCCTTGTAGCTTATATGTTTTGATTGCTGGAGAGCTTCTAAAGCTAAGCAAGAAGACCATTGCACGAGTTATAGCCGCGCGCTCAGGTTTGAAAATTGTATATTTTTTAATCTAATGTATATTTTAACTAGACTTTTAGCTTATTTTTGCTGTATATTTTAATCTAAAGGGAATCATGGATGTGAACTTGAAAGAATTTTGTACTTAGTTCTTATGGAGAGAATAGTAGTAGTTTACGGTCTAATATCAAATAGAGTTTTCCAATTACAGAAAGTTAATGAATTCTAATAGCTTATATGTTTTGATTGCTGGAGAGCTTCTAGAGCTAAGCAAGAAGACCATTGCACGAGTTATAGCCGCACGCTCAGGTTTGAAAATTGTATATATTTTAATCTAATGTATATTTTAATCCTTTTGCCATGTCATGTAATATGTCTTGCCTTGTAGCTTATATGTTTTGAAATTGCTGTTAGGCCTTGTAGCTTATATGTTTTGATTGCTAGAGAGCTTCTAGAGCTAAGCAAGAAGACCATTGCACTAGTCGTAGCCACGCGCTCAGGCATGAAAATTGTATATTTTTTAATCTAATGTATATTTTAACTAGACTTTTAAAATATTAAAGGATTTAACTAGGTCTAAGAAGATTTGTGTACTTTTGACAATTTTGCTTAGTCACTGAAAGTTGTAGACCGAAGTTTTCATAGCCCAATTTTTGCTTCCTGCGAAGAACGATCATGTCAGATAATATAAGTGAAGAACAAAATAGGGAGACAATCGCTAGATTGTGGTCTAACTTGAAAAGAAAAGGTGATGGAAAATGTTATTGTCCCTGCAAAATTTGTAAGGGCTTAAACCGTAGAAGACTGCTAATCAAAATAGTTAAGAGACATTGTAGGGAGAATGGTCACATTGAAGGGGGGCATGACTATCATCCACTGGTAAGTTGTTCATTATATCATTTTAACAATTTATATACATATGAAATCACTTGATGATGAGTTGAAGATCATGGTTTATTTATGTTAATCAATTTTATATAGGTTGATCTCCCCAGGGAAGTACATGATATGGAGGAACATGGGGGTGCGAATATCCAAGGTGAAGATAATGATCCCATGGAAGATGACGATCATGCGCCAAAAAACATAATTGAAGATGATGGTATAAATACATTGATCCATGACACATTTAGTCCAAGCGGATCTGATCATGATGATGATGATAGCCTCGATGTACCTCTACTTGAGAAGGCATACGAGCCCCTATACAAAGACTCCCAAACAACTCTTCTCTCTGCTGTATTGTTGTTGTTGAACTTGAAGGTTATGAATGGTTTATCCAACATAACAATGTCACGTATGTTAAGGTATGTCATATATGTCTTTATAGTTAACAAAGGGTGAATAATGTACCACTAATATTGTTTATATTAACAACTTGTATTTTTTGCTGTAGATTGATAGACGAGTTTTTGTTACCACCATCAAATATTCTACCTCACTCATATCAAGAATTATCTGCTATTATGAAAGATATTGGAATGGAGTATCAAGCAATACATGCTTGTCCCAATGATCATATTATATATTATAAAGAACATGAATTTGCAACACAATGCCTTGTATGTCATACGAGTAGATATCGAATAGATTGAATAACAAAAAAGGTGCCTCACAAGGTTCTTCATTACATCCCCATTATTCCACGGATGCGACAATTATTCAGGTGTACTAGCTTGGCACAATTTATGGATTACCATGCACGCAATAGAAGTCGAGATGACATTATTCGAATCCCTGCGGATGGTTCGGCATTTATGCACATAGAGGAAAAGTGGCAACACTTCAAAGAAGAACCTCGTAATCTCAGGCTTTCATTGGCAGCGGATGGTGTCAATCCATTTGGAGAGATGAGATCTGTTTGCTCGGTGTGGCCTGTTTTTGTTATCAACAATAAGATTCCTCCGTGGATGTCAATAAAGAGGGAGCACATTATGTTGGCAATGATTGTTCCAGGTATTTTATCATTTGATAGTTATTAATTTACATGTACTTACAAATCTTACAGTACAATGGTCACAATAATTATGTAATGTTACTGTTCATTCAAGTAGGTAAATATCAAGTTAAAGATATGAATGTATATATTGAGCCTCTTATTGACGAGTTGGTGGAGTTATGGAACGGTGTCACTATGTATGACGTGTCTAGACCAATAGGACAAAGACAATTTCAATTCCATGCAATACTTGTATGGACAATACATGATGCCCCAGGACTAACACATTTTTGTGGTATGTTATAGTGAATTCAAGTTGTGCATGATAATTCTAATTATAAAAATCAACATATTTAATAATCCAATTATATCATTATCTTGTAGGTCTTCAAACAAAGGGAAAATTTGCATGTCCAGTTTGTGGTCCAAAGATGAAATCTCGTCATTCAAAAAGTTTAGGAAAGCATGTGTTTGATGAGTACAGACACTTCCTCCACAGGAATCATAAGTATCGAAGTATGGAAAAACATCTTTTCAATGGGAAAGAAGAGACTACATCAAAGCCACGAAGAATGACACCTCGCCTATGGAAGTTGGAATATAATAGAATTAATTGTCGAGGTAATGTCGTTCCACTTAATGGTTTATGTTTGTAATTTATATATTTCTATTGTGATTTTTGTTTACTAATTATGTAATTGATGATCGTGAAGGTCGTCAAGGCACTACTGACAACCTTCCAAAGGGACTAAAAAGCTATCCCAGACAATTTAGTAGGTTGCCTACTACGAGGACCTACAAATTGTGCATTTGTTTGATCTTATGCATGTTGGAAAGAATATAACAGAGACATTATGGAAAATACTGGATGGAAGGCGTGACAAAGAAAAAATTGCCAAAATTTGTAATGACATTCATGAATCCAATCATGCACTGAAGAATTTCATTCACTCAAATAGCAATAGAGATCAGATTAATATAAGTTCCCTTCCTTGGTTATTAACGGAGCAGCAAAGTGATGCCATAAAAGAAGTCATATGAAAAATTTGATTTCCCACAGGATTTGCTGGGAACATAAGCAATCTCATATCAAAGAAAAGTGAATTTGGGCCAGGGCTCAAAACGCATGATTGGCATACTTTCATCAAGGTAAGTTATGTTCTTCTGTATTTACAATATATTCATAAACTACGTGTACTATTCATTATGTTATGTTAGAAAATAATGAAATGATTGGTTTATAATTACTGCAGTACGTGCTACCTCTATCTCTCCTAGAGCACTTCAACAATAACATCAAACAAGTGATATATGATCTTGGAAAATACATGAGGTAAGCAATAATATCTGTTCAATTTGTTGTATATATTTATTATATTCGCGATTTGTTTTTCTTGCTATGTAATCTATTGTATATTATTTTGTAAAGTCTCGTATTTATATATTTTTTGTGACTTGAATCTCTTAATGTAGGTGGTTGTCATCTAAAGAAATCCATAAAGAAGATATAAACTATTGGAAGAGAAGAATTCCTCATTTATTGTGTGAAATGCAAAAGTGTCTACCTCCAACTTTTTTCAATGCACAAGAACACTACCTCATACACCAAGTTGAGGAGATTGAATTGTGTGGACCTGCACACACTAGGTCAATGTGGATGGTTGAGAGGCACTTGAAATCTTTGAAGGCTTTGGTTCGACAAAGAGCACATCCTGAGGGTTCTATGGTAGAGGGATACATGGTATACCAGACTATGGTGTACATTACTGAATATCTTCCTAAGTTTGCTTCAAATATCCATGTAGATCGCATTTGGGATCTCGACCCTTTTAAAAAATTCAAAGGGGAGTACTTGATGGGGAAAGGTAGATTGAGGAAAGTGACAGGTAATAAATTATAAAATGTTATTGTAATAAATTATTTCTTAATCTTCAAAATAAATCGGTTGTAAGTCGTCTATTTTTTTTTTGTACAGTTGCTCGAGAGTGGGATGCACTACATTTGTATATTGCAAACAATCTTGATTGGATGACGGTATGGATTGAACGATGTCAACATTCTGGTCACACATTAACATGGGAAGGTGTATCTTCATTGGTTAAAGAAGCTCATCGTAATGGAGATTCTAATGTTACGCAAAGGGAAATAGATTTAGCGTATGGTTTAAGAGATTTCCAGGTACGTACAAAATTATTAATCACCCGTATGTTTATCAACTCACGATATAATAATTTTGACATGTTTCACATATTATTGCAGGTTAAACACCACAAGGGTATGTTCTGTAATGGTCAAAAATTTCGCGTCAAAGTGTTGGATGACACGAAGAAAACTTGTGATTCTAGAATAACTGCAGTCTTTCAAGTGACTAATATTTCATCTAGAAATGACTTAGATCCTCAAGAGTCATTGGGGGTCTTTGAGGATCCACCAAAAGCCAAGGAGAAAATGTATTCAAATGCTAAAGATGGTGTAACAGTCCTTACAGCTGTTGAACCTTGCTGTGTAGATCATCTCCGATTCTCCAAGTTCAACAGTACTGTGGTATTCCTTTGGATACTTCTAATGGTAAATTTCAGACATCAAGTTCTTTTCGTATGAAACTACTACATTTGTAATCTATAGTTTTAAACTTTTAGTTTATAAATGTTCATCAGCTTTAGTTCGTATGCTGCCATTTCAAGTATGATTAATGAAGTTACCTTTATCACAGGATGAAAGTGAGCAGTTAGCATACTGGTACGGAGCTGGCAGCATTGATACGGTGACTAGGGCATCGTTTAAAGGTGGTATTGTGTTTTCCCGTATTTAGGGCATCGGCCTTTTGAAGCATTGCCTTCATCTTTCTTAAGTCTGAGTTTTAAGTTTGTTTATCTCTCTCGACGCTGTTGAAAATACAAATGACAACGTTCTTGTTTGTTTTGCCCTTATATCCCGATGTGATTTCGCAGAGGGTTACGGCGCTGTTGAAAACACAAATGAAAACACAAATCCCTTGTGTAATTGCCACTTGGAGGAGGACAGTCACTATAAAGACAACATGATAATGTACACTTACAGTGAGTGTACATTATCATGTTGTCTTTAGAGTGACTATCCTCATTTGTTGAAGAAGAAAAGCATTAATGTGGCTGAATAGCAATACATTCAAGTGGCAATCACACAAGGGACAGTCATTGTGAGATGTCCTCATTTGTGACTGTCCTTACAGTGAGTGTACATTATCATGTTGTCTTTAGAGTGACTGTCCTCATTTGTTGAAGAAGAAAAGCATTAATGTGGTTCAATAGCAATACATTCAAGTGGCAATTACACAAGGGACAATCGATCACTGTGAGATGTCCTCATGTGTGACTATCCTTGTCACAAATGAGGACATCTCACAATGACTGTCCCTTCTGTAATTGCCACTTGAATGAGGACAGTCACTGTAAAGACAACATGATAATGTACACATACAATGAGTGTACATTATCATGTTGTCTTTACAGTGGCTGCCCTCATGTTGTATATTCTTCTCTGTAGATGCTACTATGTGCTAGGGAACTTCTTAGAACTGTTGGTATATTCTTACAACTTGTTACACCTGGGATATTCTTCTCTGTAGATGCTATTGTGTGCCGGGGTCCAAACAGGCCCATAAATGTGGTTGAATAGCAATACATTCAAGTGGCAATTACACAAGGGACAGTCACTGTGAGATGTCCTCATGTGTGACTGTCATTGTCACAAATGAGGACATCTCACAGTGACTGTCCCTTGTGTAATTGCCACTTGAAGGAAAAAAGCATTAATGTGGTTCAATAGCAATGTATTCAAGTGACAATTACACAAGGGATAATCACTCTGAGATTTCCTCATTTGTGACTATCCTTATAGTGAGTGTACATTATCATGTTGTCTTTACAGTGACTGTCCTCATTTGTTGAAGGAAAAAAGCATTAATGTGGTTCAATAGTGATGCAGAGTAGTCAGGGCTTTTAGAATATACAAATATACATCCTTAACTCTCATTCCACCAAGGAAGAAGGAATTCCAATGGTTGAAACGTGAGTTAAGGTCTTTACATCAATCAAACCCTGAAAATGAGGGTTTGTAAACAATGCACAGAAAATTTGAAATAACTTAGATATAAAACAAAGAGAATCAATCAAACCAACTTCCAAAGCATCAGATGTCACTATTACAACTTCCAGGCAAATTTTATCATCCAACCACCATCCGTACAGCCGTACAGAGTTCATTTTTCACCAGAAATGCACTAAAACAGGGTTATTTTTATTTTTTATGAAAGCAAAATGATTACAATACTGGTTCTCTATCTGTCTTCGACCATTTGAAGCCTAAAATAGGCTCTCTAAACATTGGTTCAACCATCTAGGTGGTTAGAACAGTTTATCCAACAAATGTCAACTTTGCTAAGCAACTTTTAAAGTTGCATTACAACTTTGCAAACAACTTTGCCAAGAAGGTTAAAAATGTGTTGTGAAACTTTAGGAACCTTATTAAAGTTATTTTGGACCTTAAAACTTCTTAACAACATCTAAAAGACACCTAATAAACACTTACTATGCTCATTTCATCCAAGGACTCAAAAGATGCCCAAGGTTTATAAGTCACCAAGGGGTCTTGTGTCCAACAAGTGGATGTTTATAAGGAGATAAAATCAATCCTTAATATTTATTACAAACCAAGAAAACATCTAAAACTCCTATTCTAATTTATTGTCATTCAAAAAGACTCTGATTTGTCATTCAAAAAGACTCTGATTTGTCAATCAAAAGGACCTTTCACCAGTCAATCCTTCAAAGCTCCAAGGTGAAAATCTTATGTTCCAATTGATAGGATTTGACTCCTTGGCTTCATGGCAACTTCCTTCAATCATGGTGTCTTTGGCTTGCATTAGGGATGCACCTGCATCAAATAGCAATGCATTCAAGTGGCAATTACACAAGGGACAGTACATGCGCATTAAAGTTGGTGTTTTGTTATCCAGCATGACAATGGAGACAACATACTCTGTGTCAATTTTACTGATCAAATTTCCCTCCGCCAGGCAAAGCAACAATCTGGGTATGATAAGGTGAAATTTTGTAGTCCTTTTGGGTATGATAACAGTTCCAGTTTCCAATAAGATGGTTCATTTTTATAATCTAGCTTCAATTTCTCTTGTGAAAATCTTTTTTTCATTTTATGGGTGGTAAAATATAATTATTATGCTAGAGGTGTGTACTTATGGATGATAATGAAACAAAATGATAAGATTTAAGACTCTTGTTTTTTTTTTAAATAGCAATTTAAGTTTCCTTCTATTATAAATTACTGTTTTTCTATTTTTTAATGTATCTTTCCAGATCTTTTATATCAATTTTATTTATGAAATATAAATATATTAATAATGTTTTAGTGTTTTTAGGATTAGTTTATATCAATTCTATGTATCATCATTCGTCATTCAATTGTCAGTATTATTAATTTAGACTGTGCAATTGTAGAACTACTCGAATATGGGTTGGATGGATACTCAAGCAGGGGAACCCTCCTCAAATATCTCAAGCAGTGAACTTGGAAAAATGTGTCCTGAAGGAACCCTTTCCATCAGAGAGATAAAAGTACAAACAAGTAAAAGAAGCAGGCTCTGCAAATATGTTTTTGAGAAGAAAAATGATAGATTATTCGAGTATGGTTCATGAGGTATATCTAAAAAGACATTTTTTTTCTTATTATAATAAAAGAGGAAGTTGTGAATGTCAAAGTTGAGTGAAACAAAAATTATTTTCATCAAATTTTGTTAGGCTTGCTTTTGGGAATAGTTTCTTACAATATTGCTATTAAGATTTTTATTGTGTAGTTTTTAGATTAGGTTTATAAAATTATATTTCATGAGTAGTGATTCATATTAATCAATTAACGATACTTTTGGAAGGTCTTTTCAATGTGTCAAATTTTGATATTTTTACAAGAATTAGATTGTGTAATTTTTTTAATTAAAGTCATTGACTCATATTTCATAAATAATAGTTCTCATGAATCCATCTCTTATAAGATTGAATAGTCTATTTAGGAAGTATTTCTGATAGTATGTCAAATTATGATATTACTATTACCATTAGATTGCATGGCTTTGAAGTCAACCTCGTTGACCCATATTCTTCTCTGTAGATGCTACTATGTGCTAGGGAACTTCTTAGAACTGTTGGTATATTCTTACAACTTGTTACACCTGGGATATTCTTCTCTGTAGATGCTACTATGTGCCACGGTCCAAACAGGCCCATAAATGTGGTTGAATAGCAATACATTCAAGTGGCAATTACACAAGGGACAGTCACTGTGAGATGTCCTCATGTGTGACTGTCCTTGTCACAAATGAGGACATCTCACAGTGACTGTCCCTTGTGTAATTTCCACTTGAATGAGGACAGTCACTATAAAGACAACATGATAATGTACACATACAATGAGTGTACATTATCATGTTGTCTTTACAGTGGCTGCCCTCATGTTGTATATTCTTCTCTGTAGATGCTACTATGTGCTAGGGAACTTCTTAGAACTGTTGGTATATTCTTACAACTTGTTACACCTGGGATATTCTTCTTTGTAGATGCTACTGTGTGCTGTGGTCCAAACGGGCCCATAAATTAATGTGGTTGAATAGCAATACATTCAAGTGGCAATTACACAAGGGACAGTCACTGTGAGATGTCCTCATGTGTGACTGTCCTTGTCACAAATGAGGACATCTCACAGTGACTGTCCCTTGTGTAATTGCCACTTGAATGAGGACAGTCACTGTAAAGACAACATGATAATGTACACAAGTACCATGAAGGTAGTTGCAAGTTACGGCTGTTTCATTACATACCCAAAACAATGAAGATGTTACGGTCCACAAAACGTTTGTGCTTGAAAGATGAACAAATAAAATTAAACTTCTAAATAACCAAAGCCGCTAACAATAAATTCAACACAGATATGTCCTCATTTCTGGGTATTTTAGCTCTGTAACAGCTGAATACCAGATTACATAATAATGACAAAAGAAAAATAAACCCAACGTACTCAGAAATTGTAGCTGTGATTTCACGGAGGGAATCTCTCTCGGCACTGTTGAAAATACAAATGACAACGTTTCTCTACATTATCATGTTGCCTTTACAGTGACTGTCCCTTGTGTAATTGCCACTTGAAGGAGGACAGTCACTGTAAAGACAACATGATAATGTACACTTACAGCCCGTGTACATTATCATGTTGTCTTTAGAGTGACTATCCTCATTTGTTGAAGAAGAAAAGCATTAATGTGGCTGAATAGCAATACATTCAAGTGGCAATTACACAAGGGACAGTCACTGTGAGATGTCCTCATTTGTGACTATCCTTACAGTGAGTGTACATTATCATGTTGTCTTTATAGTGACTGTCCTCATTTGTTGAAGGAAAAAAGCATTAATGTGGTTCATTAGCAATGTATTCCCTGCATCTGTACCTGCATCTCTCTTATATACTACAAGTTGCTTGCCATCAGAAATTGCAGTTCCCTCACGTGAGATTGATGGTGAAGTGTTCTTTTCAAAACCATCATCTGTGGTTACCAATGCTCCTGTTTTAGGCAATAAGTTTGTTGCATTCCATGAGCCATTGGTCAAGTTTCTTCTACGAGCTTCTGATGCCTCAAAATCTAAGCAGCGTCTACGCATGCCTCGTTGTGGTTGATTATCATTCTGTACATGAATTATAATGAGTAATCAGTTTTGGGCCTTGGAATCTTGTATGTAACATGCATAGGCATTTCATGGCTAAATGAATCTATTTTAAAAGCATCAACTTTTCTTACATGATGCTGGATACATAAGTAGAACAAGTGTATATCAAATTGGAAGCAATCAGAACTCCACAATGACATATTATTTAGAGTACTCTTCAGTTTAAGTAATAATGCATATATTGACACTGTAAAGACAACATGATAATGTACACTCACTGTAAAGACAACATGATAATGTACACTCACTGTAAGGATAGTCACAAATGAGGACATCTCACAGTGACTGTCCCTAGTGTAATTGCCACTTGAATGTATTGCTATTCAGCCACATTAATGCTTTTCTTCTTCAACAAATGAGGATAGTCACTGTAAAGACAACATGATAATGTACACTCACTGTGAGTGTACATTATCATGTTGTCTTTACAGTGACTATCCTCATTTGTTGAAGAAGAAAAGCATTAATGTGGCTGAATAGCAATACATTCAAGTGGCAATTACACTAGGGACAGTCACTGTGAGATGTCCTCATTTGTGACTGTCCTTACAGTGAGTGTACATTATCATGTTGTCTTTACAGTGGCTGTCCTCATTTGTTGAAAGAAAAAAGCATTAATGTGGTTCATTAGCAATGTATTAAATAAATTTTATTTTTTTAATCCACCCACAGGCGTCGCAATTGCGACGGGAACCCGTCGTAATGCGATGCAGGCGCCCGTCGCAATTGCTTGGGAGGCCCATCGCGATTGCGACGGCCCTCCGAAGCCATGCGACAGGGGGGCGACGCCCATGCCGCTAACAAATCTTAGTCACATTGCGACGGGATATGTGTCGCAATTGCGACGGCTACCCATAGATGTCGCAAATTGCAACTAAAAAATAGCGACGTCTATGGGTGTTGCTATTGCGACACATAGCCATCGCAAAATGCCCCCAAATGTATTAGTGCAAGGTGAGAGAATCCAATTAAGGACAGTCCAACCTTGCAACTTCAGAATTACACAACAAAAATACACAACAACAATGGATTCAATTCAAAAATTTATTAACATGCCCAACTGTAAGGCCTTCCGAGTTAAGGCCAATAACAAACAAGAACAAGTTCTTTAAGATCCACAGATCCAATACAATCTCAGCTAGTTCAGTGCTGACAACAACCAACAAATGATGGAAACCCTAAGGTAGATCTAAACTTGAGCTCGCAAGCCTCCAAGAAATCTCCTTGTTCCCAAGTGTGCAAACCACTAGCTTTGCTAATACAAACTATCAGATTACAATCTGATCTGCAAGAGCATGTAAGATCTTTTCCACAACTTCACCAACTCTAGCTTCTCTAGTACATCGAACACTAATGTACTAGATCTATTGTTTGATGTCTCTCAGATCTACCAAAAGCTACCTAAACAACTACCCAACCATCCCTATAAATACTAATCATCAGCCATAAGTCAGCCGAATGAAACCATTGACTCTCCCAAACAAATATTAAATGCGATACAAGTTAGCTTACAAATGCCTTACAAACATTTAATTCAACATGTCAGCCTATAACAACAACTACCAACAATAAATGCACCAAGTTGGCCCAACAAATCACATAGAACTCTAGTTGATAAACCAGAACTACCGAGCAGCAGAAAAACAATCGAGTGACAGTGAAATAATTGAGCATGTCAGGCATCACCGAGCACCAGTGTCGACCGAGCACCACAAGCATCACCGAGTAACACTTTCACTAAGTGCAAGAAGTTCTACCAATCCTTCAGTGACCAAGCTTCCTTCAATGACTGATAGCATTGATTAAGGATGAAATCAAGAAAAATCAGCCAAATAACAAACACCCATGTAGTTTCAACAAGGACAAAGGATGTCCCTGCCTTACCCCAGAATGCCCCCGCATCAGACACTCTAGGTTTGAAAAGATATTCATATGTGGGAAGAACATCTTCTAGGATTCACCACATAAACCCCGAACTAGTTCTTCACATACAAGTCCTCCATCTTCTCACTTTGCATACTCTTCCACTTCAGTTTCCTCTGTCTCTTCAAGTCCTTTCTAGACAATGCATAGGTCTGTTCTCCAAACTGATCATTCATTTTCTCTGGATTCACCAACTCAACTCAGGAACCGATACTCAAGCTTCTCCTACCGAGTGTTGTATCCATCAATGGCATCACTAAAAACTTCTTGTTATTCTTCTCAACAGTAAATACATTCTTCACACAATCATACATAGCTCTACAATCATATTGGCAAGGTCTGTCGAGGAATATATCACAACTATTCATCTTCACAATGTCACATACCACAAGATCCTTATACTGGCCAATCTGAACATCAACAAAGCATCGTTCTCTAACTTCTAGTGCATTATCATCTTGCAACCAGCCTATCCTATAAGGACAAGGATGCTTCATTATATGCAATCCAAGTTTCTGAACCATGTCCTCAGCAACAAGGTTATTAGTACTACCACTATCAACAATTACATCACAGAGTTTACCTTCAGTCTTGCATCAAGTCTAGAACAAATTACTCCTTTGACAAGATTCCTCCTTTGTACCGAGTAATGTTCACCGAAGCAGCAAGTTCTCAGATTTAGGTTCATTCTAAATGTTCTCATTCACCATAGTAGTTCGTCGGTCAACCTTCTTCTGTGTACACTCAAAAGAATAGTGTCCTTCCTATCCATAGTTATAACAAGTACCCTTAAAGATAACTCTACCTATCTTATTCTTTGATTCTACAGGTTTATGTCCATCTTATGCATCAGTCGGTTTATCCTTTGCCAAGTGATCAACTTTCTCCTTCCCTTGGGAGTTACCATGTTGTTTTCTTTTCAACTTATCTTCTACCTGTAGAGCATACTGATAAGAATCTTCAATAGAATCAATCTTCAACATACCAAGCTCATCTTGAATATTGAATATTAGACCATTTATATATCGAGCTACCTTTTCCTTACCAAGTTCTTTGTATCCAGACCAAATAGTAAGTTTGTAGAACTCCTCAGTATAATCCTCAACAGACAAATCCTTCTATTTTAGATTCTGCAACTTCTTAAACATGTCAAGTTCATAGTCACCAGGGATGAACTTAGCTTTAAATTTAGTTACCATCAACCTCCACCGATTGATCTTCATTTCACCTTCATCTTCCCTATCTCTTTGTAATTCCTTCCACCAAAGAGCTACATGTCCTTTCAACTTAGTCTATGCCAATCTCACCCGAAGCAGATCTTCAATTTCTTCCAGCTCAAAGAAATCTTCAAGTTCACCAATCCAATCAATCAAGTTCTTGAGTTTCAAGGTACCAGAGAAAGTAGAAACTTCCAAAAGGTAACTACTACTTAACCGAGCACCAGATCTAGGCAACCAAGTAGTTCTATCTTCACTAGATCTATCCCCACGATCATCACCACTAGATCCACCAGGTTCAAAGTCTTTAGCAACTTCCTCATAGATATCATCAGTACCAACATGTCGAGGTACACCAATAACAACTCTCATGATCTCAGTGACCATGCCATTCTTCATCAGCTCCATCTTAGATCTGAAATCTGATTTCACCTTCTTTGTGATCTGGGATTCCATAGTATCACAAAGATCATAAATAACTCTAGGATCCAATCTTCTCGGAGTCATCCTTAAAGATAAGCAAAAACCCTCTACATAAAACCCTACACTGACTACCTTGTGACAATCTCCAAGCTATTTGAAAGTCAGATCATAACCTGTAATCTTACAAAATAACTAGAGCAAGATTTCACAAGTTTAGTGCCTCAGATCTTCAATCAAGATCACTAGATCTCTTCACAACCAAGATCAATTTTGCAGGACTAGTCCTCGCAAGATCAATCTTCTTCTCCAACAAGATCACAACCTGCTCTGATACCACCTGACACAAACCAAGGTGAGAGAATCCAATTAAGGACAGTCCAACCTTATAGCTTCAGAATTACACAGCAGGAATGCACAACAACAATGGATTCAATTCAAATTTTTATTAACATGCCTGATTGTAAGGCCTTTTGGGTTAGGGCCAATTACAAACAAGAACAAGTTCTTTAAGATCCACAGATCCAATACAATCTCAACAAGTTCATAGCTAACAACAACCAGCAACTGATGGAAACCCTAAGGCGGATCTAAACTTGAGCTCGCAAGCCTCCAAGAAATCTCCTTGTTCCCAAGTGTGCAAACCACTAGCTCTGCTAATACAAACTATCAGATTACAATCTGATCTGCAAGATCATGCAAGATCTTTTCCACAACTTCATCAACTCCAGCGTCTCCAATACATCAAAAACTGATGTCCTAGATCTACTGTTTGATGTCTCTTAGATCTATCAAAAGCTACCTAAACAACTACCCAACCATCCCTATAAATACTAATCATTAGCCACAAGTTGGTTGGATGAAACCATGATCTCTCCCAAACAAATATTAAATGTGGTACAAGTCAGCTTACAAATGCCTTACAAACTTTTAATTCAACATGTCAGCTTGTAACAACAACTACCAATAATAAATGCACCAAGTCAGCCCAACAAATCACACAGAACTCCAGTCAATAAACCAGAACTACCAAGCAGCAGAGAAACTACTGAGCGACAGTGAAATAACTGAGCATGCTAGGCATCGCCAAGCACCAGTGTCGACTGAGAACCACAAGCATCGTCGAGTAACACTTTCACTGAGCGCAAGAAGTTCTACCAAGTTCCTTCAGTGACTGAGCTTCCTTCAATGACTGAGACCATTAGTCAAGCCTGCAACCAAGAAAAACTGGCCAAATAATAAACACCCATGCAGTTTCATCGAGGACCAAGGATGTCCCTGCCTTACCCGAGAATGCCCCTGCATCAAATTGTATCACCTTATCCTTCTCCTGATTCAGGGTTTTCATTATACCCTCAAAATGGCTCATAAGAGCTTCAATTTTTTTTTCAAAAGTTCTCAAATCCTTCAAAGGATCATATTACCTAACAAAATGTTGTACAAAGTCTAGAGTCTTTCTGTATACTAACCATTTCTCCTTTCTAATCTCTTGCTCATGTAGATCAAACACATTTATGATTATATCTTCAAGGAAGTTGAAAATATGATTCATGGCTGCACACCTGGTCCTCTTCTTAAACATGTTAGTATGAAATCCCTCAGGATCTGCAATTGATGTGGCCTTGTGGTATGCTTCCAAAACCTAACCCATGTGTGTCCATCCATATTTGTGATCAAAAATTTATGTGGTATGGTGATGGTTGGAAATATGGATCCCTTGCCCTTCCTAGTGAGAGCCATATACTACAATCCTCCAATCCACCTTAAGATTTATGCTACGCCAACTTTCAAAGGGACCCGGTATGATAAGATAAATGGAGTTCCTCTAAAACAATATACTCTGAAAATAGTAGAAATAGGGTACAAAATGATATCTCCCCAATTATACATTATCTTAATATCAGTGGCAACCTTCTTTGGCCTAAGAAAAGCCAATAATGCTTTTTGGATTCTTGGGTTCTCCAAAAACAACAGGGCCCTAAGTCTAGATGCAAAGCATCTATCAAATGTTATAAAACTGGCCTCATTCTTTTTCTGTCATATTTAGGTTCCAAAAATTGGACTGGTGTTTCTCCGCCATCCTATTCTTTCATTAAATCCATCTCCTTCTCAAAGTAGTCTAAACCCTTGTAGAGGAACATTTACATCATCAAAGAATACCAAACAAAAGGTCTATCAATCTTACCCCTCTAAATTCCCATCAGTCCATTGTGTATTAGCTCAGCAAGCAAAGGAGAAAAATCAAATGTTACTTCCAGGTAGGGGTGCAAGATTTGTGCCATCATAAACATGTAATGGACTGGCATTTGTGCTTCTGAATCCTCACAAAAAATTTGACATAGTTACCAATACATACCCTTTGACTTTAGATTTAAGTATTCTAGCTTGAGGGGCTCCAGTGTATTAGGTCTTACTAAAGTTAATCCTCCTACCTTATAAAAAAAAATCCCTTAGAGGACCACTCCTGAGATAATCCCTCTGTTCTTTGTAAACCTCCCTGAGTTCATCAAAGTCTATTCTTTCCATGACATCAAAAGGGTCACTTAACCGAAGAGCCTCTCTGATTTCATTAGTAGTAATACTTATTAGAGGGCTCTCATTCACATCCCTGACCACCCTTGCTACATGGTCATAATTCTTAGCAACTTGGAACAGAATATCGGTATCCGTGAAAATATTTGGGATAACCACCTTCCCTACATCAAACTATCATACATTACTACTAGGAGCATAGGCATGTCTCTATCCAAACCCTACCCTAAACAATTCCAGACTAGAGACAACAATTTTTTCATCACTTATATAATTTCCCTTGTTGTATAAGCCATCTGCAACTCTAAGCCTAGGGTTTTTAGGCACTTGATCTTTCAACTTTGATGAGTCATTTGTAGAGTGATCAAGTTGTTCTAGAAAATCATCACACATAGCCCTCTCCTGGTAATATACATTCCCTTTGAATTCTCTTCTCGGTGCCATTTTAAAACTTAGGTTTTAATATCAAATCTTAACTAGGAATACACAAAAACCCTTCTCCTAAACCCTAACAACAGAATTTGCAAACAAATGATGGCAAAAATATAACAGTTCACAGAATCACTCATCCAGTAAATACTTCACTAGAAAATTCAAGATGCTTCGTAATTTCACTCCACTTAGTCTCTCTAAGAAATATGTAGCTTTTGATTCTTAAAATGGAGCATCGAATGATATACTACGTATGCAAAAAACATTAACTCTTGACAACCAGGCCACATGTTCTTGCCATTACTTCTTTGAAAATTTGAAATTTTGTAGTTCAACGGGTAGGAAACTTTTCACACCAAAGAGAGAAAGCTTAAAACAAAACTGTCAATTTTATTATAAAACATGTATCAGACAGTTGTTACGATCCCTTCATCAGTAACTCTCGATCGATTCTTCATTAAGGCTTCATGCCCTTTGTCCGATCAGATTTGATCTAACGGTGATTAAAACTGAGCATCCTTTTGGCTGCACTTACATTTAGGTTTCACGATCATCGTTAGATTGAGGTAATCTAATGAATGTCTTTATTTTATTTTATTTTGATCTCACTAACTTGTTTTATGTTAACTTGGATGATCAGATGACAGGCATGATCCCGCGATCACTATTTTTCTTTCATCTTTTGATTAAGGCATCACGACAATCATTCGATGAAATGGGACTTGTCAAAACCTTTACAAACCTTTATCCTTTGGCCCCACTGACATCATCCTTTGCTGAATGGAAGATCTAACAGCTGGCGTGATCCTGTGATCACTAATCCTTGATTAAATTTTCATCTAGGCATTATGCTGACTATTAGATTAAAATAGATCTGACAACATCTTAATTCCTTCCCAATCGGGCCCAGGAAACATGAACCGTTAGATTATTAAATCAGACGGTAGATAGAAATGTTGAAAACGCTAGTCCCACTCACTTTGATCTTTACTAATTGAAGTGTCTAACGACTGGCGTGATCCCGTGATTGATAATCTTCAATCAAATTTTCATTACAGGATCACGCACACCATTAGATCCAAAAGGACTTTAACAAGGTTTGACATATTGTCGTGACTTGGGAAAAATTAACGCTTAGGACCTTAGGAAAAATAAAAGGTTGTCAGAAATTTAAACTTAGGAAGTGTTAAAAGGGTTCGCTAGGTAAAACAAACTAAAAATATTTGGCCCTGTGCGATGATGACTTAGGACATGTGCTTAAAAAAGAACTTAAGTGGCTTGAAAAGTAACAAACAATTAGATTTTCCAACAGATATTTAGGGCTTCTTTCATAACAAAAACTTAGGGCTTAAAAAAAACATGACCTCACCTAGGGTTTAAGGAATGAATAAACCAATTCCACTGAAAATTGAGGACATGAGTTTAAAATTTTAATTTGGTAGCTAGATCCAGACATAAAAGACCCTCCATTTGAACTATGAAAAGTTAAAACATAGAGTCTTGAGTTAGGAAAATAAACATTTCTAACAAGAAGGAAAGACTCCAAAATAGACCTACCTTTGTTTGTAGGAAAGATGGATGTGGATGAGAGCATGGAATGGTTACAAGCCCTGGATAACCACTTTGAATGTGAGGATACTTTGGAGCACCTAAGAGTAAAAATAGAAAAGTAAAAAATGAAGGGAACTACATTGAGTTGGTGGAACTTCTTGCAGAATTAGAGGGTTGAAAATGATAAGAACCCCATCACGTCATCGAAGAGAATGAGAGAAGAGATCAAGAAGAAGTTTGTTCCTGAAGACTATTGTATGCCCCCTAAAATGGGGGCCAAAGTCTAGGCGACCATTTAACTTCATTCTTTGACTACATGTGTTCCCATAAAGATCACACATTAGTCAAAGAGGGGCAAATGTATGCACCCTAAAAATGGTTGCCTAGACTTTGGGCCCCCATTTTAGGGTGCATACAACTATGACATAGTGATGCACAAGAAATTACATTGGTTAAGACAAAAGGATCTTGATGTGAATGCCTATAAAGAGGAGTTTCATAAACTCACGCTTAGAACCAAGATCTATGAGACAAAAAAGAAAAAGGTGGCTAGGTATATGGGAGGATTGAAGTACTCCATTCATGATGAGATCACCATCTTTAACCCTGATTCAGTGCACAAATGTTTTCAATTGGCACTCAAGGAAGAGGAGAAACAAAAGAGGAAAGGTGACCAACAAAGAGGAGGAAGAGGTGGTTCTTTCAACAGAGGAAGAGGAAGGAACAATGGTGGTGGTCCCTCAAACATATTCCAAGGAGAATACAGTAACTAGGGAGGACAAGAAGGAGAATTCAGTCAGAGAGGTGGATTCGGGGCTAAAAGAGGAAATGGTAGAGGAAGATTTCGGGGAAGGAGTTCAGGAGTCTTCACAGGGAGATGTTTCAATTATAATCAAGTGGGACACCAAGCCTCAAGGTGTCTGGAAAAGCAAGGAAACAATAACCAATGTGGAGAAAGGAGGGTCCAACTGACCCAAGAAGATGACACACAAAGCATCCAAGGGAAAAGAGGAAATACAGATCTAGAACAAGGAGAGAGTTTGATGTTCAATAGGACCTTGTTGAAGACCCCTACAAGCAAGAAACCACCCCAAAGAAAGGCCTTATTTAGGACATCATGCAAGGTAAAAGGTAAACTATGCAGGGTAATATTTGATTCAGGCTCCATTGATAACCTAGCATCTATTGAGATAGTTAGTAAACTTGGATTAAAGAAGATACCCCATCCTAACCCCTATAGAGTATCTTGGTTAAATAAGGAACAACAAGCCATGGTCAATAAACATGTATATGTGGAGTTTCAAATAGGAGACTACCAAGACAACATCTTATGTGATGTTACAGAGATGGATGCATGCCATATACTTCTAGGGAGGCCTTGGCAGTATGATGTGAACTCCAAGTATGATGGCAATAAGAATGTCTACAAGATCACCAAGGGTGGAAGAGAGTATACTATGAGGCCTTTGCCTAATGATGAGAAGGAGACACACCAAGTAACCAGTGTACTAGTTGTTGGGGAGAAAGAGTTCATGAAGACTCTCAAGGAGAAGAGCACTCCATGCTTTTCCATAGTAGTAAAGCCTAGAAAGGAAGTGGAAGGAAGGAAGGTACAAGACAAAGAACCATTGAGAAGTGTAGGACACAAGGAGGTACAAGACTTATTAAGAGAGTATGAAGATATGATTGCAAATAGTAGGACTGAGACTCTCCCACCATTCATAGATGTAAGTCACTACATTGACTTCATACCAAGATCTACCCTACCAAACAAAGCAACATACAAATTGAATCCAGATCAGAATGAAGATTTGGCTAGACAACTTGAAGAGTTGCTAGAGAAGGGGTTCATAAGGAGAAGTATTAGCCCTTGTGCAGTGCCAACACTTTTGGCTCCAACGAAGGAAGGTACATGGAGGTTATGCACTGACTCTAGAGCCATAAATAAGATCACCATAAGGTACAGGTTCCCCATGCATAGAATGGAAGACTTGATGGATTACCTAGGAGGGGCAAGGTACTACTCCAAAATGGAATTGAAGAGTAGGTACCACCAGATAAGGATCAGAAGAGGAGACGAATGGAAAAATTGCATTCAAGACTAATGAAGGGTTATTTGAGTGGATGGTGATGTCATTTAGCCTCTCAAATTCTCCAAGAACATTCATGAGACTCATGAATGAAGTGTTCAAGTCTTTTATAAATCATTTTGTAGTTATTTATCTAGATGACATTCTCATTTTCAGTATAAGTAGAGATGAGCATCTAACACATGTTGACCAGGTCTTGAAGAGGCTACAATAGGAGAAGTTGAGAATCAACTTGTTCAAGTGTATTGTCTTGCAGGAGGAATTGATATTCCTAGGATTTGTGATCTCAAAAGGGAACTTAAAGATGGATCCATCCAAGGTGGAGGCAATACTAAATTGGCCAACCCCAAGGAATGCAAATGAGGTAAAAAGATTCCATGGTCTAGCAAGTTTTTATAGGAAGTTTATTAGGGGCTTTAGCAACGTATGTGCTCCTATGATAGACACAATCAAAGGGGGTAGAAAATGTCAATTTATATGGACCCACGAGGCTGGAAGGTCATTTGAATTCTTGAAGAATAATCTTGCAAAATAACCTATACTAGTTTTATTATATGTTAACAAGGTGTTACCATTGAGTGTGATGCCAACAATAGAGCCATAGGTGGGATCTTGAGCCAAGAAGGAAAGCCAGTAGGCTTCTTTAGTGAAAAGCTTAATGAAGCTAAACACAAATATTCTACATATGACCTAGAGATGTATGCAATGGTGAAGTCCTTAAGGAAATAGAGGCATTACTTGCTGCCAAAAGAATTTGTTGTCTATACTGACAACTATGTCTTAAGCTTCCTAAATAGGCAGGAAAAACTAAGTCATAGGCATATAAAGTGGGTAGAGTACCTTCAAGCATATACCTTCACTATAAAGCACAAGAAAGGGGTAAAAAACAAGGTTTTTGATGCCCTCAGTAGGAGGAACTTGACCATCCAGGAGGTGAGATTGGAGAACATGGGGGTCAACTCAATAAAAGATATGTATGCTCAAGATGAGGACTTCAAGGAAGTCGACCAGGTATGCAATGAGATGACTGGAAGATATAATATTGAGTTTGTAGACTATGTGTTGCAGGAAGGATTTCTTTTCAAAGGCAGTCAATTGTGTATCCCAAGGGGATCATTTAGAGATAATATCATGAAGGAGAAACATTATGGAGGCTTAGCAGGCCACTTTGGGCTTGAAAAAACAATGGATTTGGTAAGGAGGTTCTACTATTGGCAAAGGATGCCAATTGATGTCGGAAGGTATGTGGAAGGTTGTGTGGTGTGTCAAAGAGCCAAAGGAAAATGTTATAATTCAGGTCTCTATACACCTTTTCCCATCCCAAATAGTCCATGGGATTCAGTAATGGATTTTGTGCTTGGACTTCCAAGAACAAGGCAAGGGTATGACAGTTACATGTAGTAGTTGACAAATTCTCTAAGATGTCCCACTTCTTACCTTGCAAAACGTGTCATGATGCCTCTCACATAGCAAGGATCTTCTTCAAAGAAATAGTGAGGTTACATGGATTACCTCTATTCGTAGTTTCAAACAGAGATTCAAAGTTCCTTGGGCACTTTTGGAGAACTCTTTGGAAGAGGTTAGGAAACAGTATGTGCTATTCATCAGCATACCATCCACAATCAGATGGCCAAACAAAGGTTGTCAATAGGTCACTTGGGAACTTATTGAGATGCTTGACAAAGGATCATGGATAAACTTGGGACTCAGTGCTTGCCCAAGAAGAATTTTCTTACAATGACTCAGTGAACAGGAGTACATGACTCAGTCCCTTTCAAATTGTCTATGGGACACATCCTAGGGGGTATTGGAGTTGAGAAAAGTGAATTCTTTAGAGAGGAATAGTGCACAAGTGGATGAATTTGCAGAAGTCATGAGAGATATACACTAAGAGGTGAGAAACAGGTTGGAGAAGACAACAAAGAAATACAAGAATGAAGCTGAAAGTAAAATGAGAGATTTGCAGTTTGCAGTGGGAGATATGGTGATGATTCATCTCAAAAAAGAGAGACTCCCTATAGGAAAGCACACCAAACTCATGATGAGGAAGATAGGACCCTTCAAGATCTTGCAGAAGTGTGGTACCAATGCTTACAAGATTGATTTCCCACCAGACATTGGATTGTCTAATACCTTCAATATATCTGATATCTATGCATATAAGGGCCCTAATGTAGTTAATGCAGGTGAAGAGGGAGCATCCAAGGAGGAACTAATCAATACACTCCCTAGAGAACCACAACTAGAGATAGAGTGTATCCTTGATAAAATAGTAAGCAAGCAAACTAAGAGGGAAACATATTATGAGTATCTCATAAAATGGAGGGGAAAACCATTAGAGGATGCAACTTGGATGACAGAGATAGCTATTGAGAAGTTGGGATTCAAGGTGACTGATTTACCAACTCAAGATACTTGAGTTTTATTGGATAAGGGAGTATGGTGCAGGGAACAAGACACCTCCATGGAACCTATACAAGAATAGGATAGGGTTGGATCCATTTGGATCAAGAATTGTAATAAAGACCACTTGTGAGGTCAATTGGATCTAAGGTGAAGTTATGAACCTAGATACCAAATTGAGCCAAAGGTCCTAGATAGGAAGAATAGGTGGTTTAGGAAGAAATTAGGTGGGTTTAGTCTTGAAATAGATAGATTGGATCCATTTTAGCCTTGGATAGGTCTCTTAGGAGCTTTGGCATGAAAAATCAAATGTTGTCATGCAACATTGAAAAGTTGCTATGCAACATTTGAAAGTTGCTTGACAACTTTTAGAAAGTTGCTCAAATGTTGTAAATCGGTTCATAACCATTTGAAAATTAGTTATAGTTGTTTGTATAAGCATATGTAGGCATGATATGGTCGTACATTCAAAGGGGATGCCAAATTATACAAAGGCTTGAAGAAAATTAAGTTTAAATGCTGATTTTCTGAAGATTTCTCTATGTTTTTGCATGATTTGAAGTTTTAAGTTTTGAACATTATTGTGTGTTATTGATCAAATGCTTTTGATTTGAAGTGATTTGGATCACTTTGGTGTAAGATATCTTTATTTTAGTGGTGATAGTCCAGTGAAACCCTGAATTTGAGGGTTTGGTTGAAATGGACCTCTAACTTGCATCTCCACCATAGGACTCCCATGGCACTATGGGAAATGCAAGTTAGGGGAGGGTTCTCAAAGATCTTAGAGACTTGGGGCTCGAAGGGTTGGATGACCATGTTTTCAAGCCGACCCTAGGCTAAACATTTCTATGTGTTTAGCTAGGAAGCAAAGAAAAAGTGGGGACAGTCAGACCTAAGGATTGAACCAACTTGGTGAATTGAAGATTTTGTTCATTTGTGGATGTTAGAGGAGTTCTAGGGCCTTGGGAGGATTCGAGGAACCCATCCACTTGCACTTGCTTTGTTATCCATGCCTAGTCTGGCCAATTAGGCCTGTGAACCTAGTAGGTGTTGAGTGGTGCTGGAGTCGAACATGACCAAGATCCTTCGGAACTCTTTGGGGATTCGAAAAGGGTGTCCAAAACTATAGAGCTTTCACCAAGTTGTTCAGGGATTTTTGGAGTAAGGTACCAAAAACCAGTCAGTCAGGGCTAGTAGAGATCTTGACCGGTGTTGAGAAAAGTGAGTTGTGGGTCTTGGAGGACTCATTTATGAGTTGTGTCTCAGTGTGTTGAGGCCATAGAGATTGTCTCCACTCTTGCATTGAAGTTTCTATTGGCATAGGGTGTTTTCCCTATTTTAGGCTCATTTAAGGATTGCTTCCTTATAGGAGAAATTGGACTAAAGATAACCATAGGGAGTTGTTATAGGTGAAAGGTGAGTTAGACCCTGAATTGGACTAGTGGTTGCAGACCTTGCATCATTGTAACCCTAATCAATCATAGTATCTACTGTCAAATACCATTAAAAATGGCTTGGGCCTTAACAATACATAAATCACAAGGGCTTGCACTTCAAAGAGAAACAATTGACATCGACAATAGTAACAGTAACAGGCAATACCTTACATTCATAATTATTTTAAGAGTTCGTGCACATCAAAGCCTTCACATACAACCTGCATTCACATTTGAATTATATGCACGCATGCAAAGAATCCCTTATGTTGCTCACCGAAAAAAAGATGACGCTCGACTGGCATCATTATCAAATGCAAATCTTCCAACTAATACAAATTAATTACAACAATTCTAGGTTTGTTCCTTTATTTAATTTGTCCTTAATTCCATTCTAACTTTGAAGTTACAAATTCTCTGTTGTTGAAAACAATACATGTATTACTTATTACTAATAATTACTTTATTTTACTTAGATGACATTCCATTCTATGCAGTGTTTCAAATTTCTCTTCTTGAATACAAAATTGGGTCTCAATATGTACTGATGGATTTCTAAACTCTACTCTAACAATAATGTGAAAGAATTTTATGTACTCACAAGAGTATCAAACCACATTTCTTTGAGACAATTTAGCAAACAATCTATGTGCTTTCTCAATAGACTCTACTATACACCTACACATCAAAATTACTTCAAGAACTTAAATTTATTTGACTTAATATTTCTTATACAACAAATGTCTCTACTCTATAAAATGATATAATACTCGTCTTTCATTAACACAAAACTATCATGCAAAATTGTACATTACCCTTCTATAAAAACTACGATGTACCCATTACCCATTGCACACAAAGGTAGACGATAGAACTTAAGCCCAACCAAAAACAACCCATCATAATATTACTCTTGCTAATTGACAAGTTTAATTAATTGATGCGACTAAAATAGAGATAGAAGAAAAATGTTCGAATCTCTCAAACCTTTTTTTAATAGAGCAAAGCAAATGTGATTACAGGCTTTCAAACTGTCACGCCTGAAAATATTAATGAAGATAAAAGAGCTACTTTTAAGCGAAATAATTGACTGCTTATTTACTGGGAGCAATCCTTCAACTTTCATTTGCTGTCATCCATCTCCGGGCATTGATTT
Organism: Chamaecyparis obtusa; assembly: GCA_027943335.1. Taxonomy (NCBI): domain Eukaryota; kingdom Viridiplantae; phylum Streptophyta; class Pinopsida; order Cupressales; family Cupressaceae; genus Chamaecyparis; species Chamaecyparis obtusa. The sequence continues at coordinate 902,014 of BSBK01005655.1, forward strand.
ATTTGTCGATATATTTAAGATTAGGGAGATTCTGAATACAACTTATGTCCTCCAGCCTCTCACATTCCCACAATTTTATCTCCTCCAGCGATGTCGGCAGGTTTACAATTTCCGCTAAGACCTCATTTTGCATAAGTTGGAGAGTTTTAAGCACAGGACAACAGTCATCTGAAATGGAAACTCTGGACAGCTGTGTGTCTACTATGCGCAGCAACTTGAGCGAGCCCAAGCAGGATGACGAGGAAAACTCCTTTCCAAAATCCAATTCCCTAATTGGGCAACCAGAAATCTCAAAAGCTTCAAGACAAGCTAATTGCCTAAAAGATTCTGGTAAACATTTCACTCCCGAAGACTCAATACATAAATACTGCAAACGACATAGCCATCCCACAGAATCTGGTAAAGATTCCAGGTTGGGGCAATCGAAAATTGTTAGATGACTCAACGAGGACAAGAGTCCGAGAGAAGGTGGTAGGCTTCTCAAGAACGGACTGCCAATTTGTAAAGTTGAAAGTTTTCTCAGCTGATCCATGTTACTGGGCATATTCCTTAACCTGGTATCTCGCATACTAAGCTGTCTCAAGTATGCCTGACTTGCGATCTCATGAGGCAACTCTTGCAATCTCCGGCATCCTGTGAAGTCCAACTTCTCCAGCTTTGAAATGCTTTTAAGAAAGTCTAATCTGAAAGTGAGCTTCCTACAACCAGATAAATCCAGATATTTCAGACAAGTTAACTGGTTAAAAGAAACAGGTAACATTCTCAACTCCACGCAGGACGATAAGTCTAGATGCCTAAGCTTTGTTAATTCCCCGAAACGGGAGGGTAGAGATGACAGCACTCTGCAGTGTCGCAACTCCAGGTGCTCCAGCTTGTCGAGGTCGCAGAACTCTTCTGGCAGTCTCTTAATAGGAAATTCGTCCCCTAGATAACCGATTAAGGCTATCTTTTTCAGATGCTTTAAATCTGATATTGAGCGAGGAAACCTTTTCAAGCCACTGCCCCAACTACAAGTAATATTCAGCTCTATCAACTGCCTAAAAGGAGGCTGCATCCATTTTTCAATTCAATTAATTACACAGAAAAAAATAGTCAATAATCCATTGATTTTAAAAAAAATCGGTATTGGGTTATTATACTTACAGGCTTTGCATCTTCCCACAATTCTTTTAATGTCGTGGCCCCATAAAGCTCTAAAATTCTTAAATTTCTCAACGACTCCCATGAAGGTAGCGTTGTATGCTTGAAATCAAACCAGCGCAGCCAGACCAGGTCTTCTGATAGTTTGGCGAATTTGCTGTTAAAGTCATCTCCTGTTGTAACGAGGAGTTTCAATCCAACGGAGAAATGTCTGCTGGGGAAGGACTGTGAGATTGAGCTCTTCATAATCTTCAAGCATTCTTTCAAAGGAGGCTGGTATGAAGAGGAATAGCTAGGGAACTCGTGATGGGCAGAACATGAAGAAAATTGAGTTGTAGCGGCCATTATCCCGTGTATCTGCAGAGTCTCCTGAATGAAAAGAATAAGACAAAAAAAAACAAATGAAAAATGAGAACTTATATTGACTGAAAGGAGCCTCAATGACTGGTGTATGCGCCTTACATGGAATGACTTATGAATCTATATAAAATAGAATATTATCCTACCTGTGCATTTTGATACAACCGATGAATTTGCTCTGATGACCAAAGACGGCAGGGTAAATGATTATTTGCAATTTCTCTTCCTAGTTCCCTTAACTGACCTTGCATTCGTATGCAGCTCTGCTGGTCAAGCTCGACAAGACCTTTGTCCATCAGAGATTCCAAACTCCTTAGGCCATGCCAGTCGCATCCATCCCAAATCGCAATAGCCAAACTTTTCTTTTCTCCAACTAGAAAACAAGAAATATCCAAGAACACTTCTTTTTCTTCATCATACAAGGCATCATAGCTCACTTTCAGCCTACCTCTAATATCTTCAGGCAATATTCTAGAGATCTTTTCCAATTGCATCACCCAATAAAGCTTATTATTTTTCCCATAGAGTAGTGCACCCAAGACCTTGAGTGACAAAGGCAGTCCTTGGCAAGTCCTTAAGAACTTCTCAACGAGATCCTCGAATTCCGAGGGTGGTGAAGGTTGCAGGAATGCATGCCAACAAAATAGCTGCTTGGCATGCATGTCACTCAAACCTTTCATATTGTAAATTGTCGAGATACCCCAACTTCGAAGGACACCAGATTCACGCGTCGTGACTACAATCAAACTACCCAATCCAAGACTGTCCTTTTGAGGTATTAGAGCATCTAATTGATCTACATTATCAACATCATCCAGAACAATGAACACCCGAAGAGATCTCAATCGGCTGGCGATAATCATCTTCCCTTCTTCTATATTGTCTATAGATACATTACGTAAACCGAGATCGTCAAGGAGTTCTTTTTGCTTGGAAAACAATCTATCATGTACAAAAGCATCTCTAATATCAGATAAAAAACTACCATTTTCCATAGATTTGAATCTATTATTATATAGTTGTTTAGCCAGGGTGGTTTTGCCAGAACCACCCATGCCACATATTCCCACAATTTGCGCATGGTGATGGCTTTCTGTAGAGTGAAGCGTTGTCATTTCAAAGTCTCTGACAATTTCATCTAGACCTACTGGATGCTTGGCAACTGTAAATGGCACATTTCTTATTACTTGCAAAACCCTAGTAACAATATTCTTGAGCATCCTCGTCTCGTCCCTAAACATACACAACAGCAGCAGACCGCAACAAATCAAACATTAACGTGACATGTAGGTGTACTGAAAATTAATAAATGCAAAGAAAAAAGCACAAGTTTGATAAGAAAATGATAATCACTGGTACTCACTCCTTTTTATGAACGATCTCGCCGACGTAATAGGAAACATTGTTCAGTGTATTCTTCCACTCTTGAAGCTTTTCTGGGGTGTATTTACCCTTTTTTCTGCGCTTGGAGAATGCCTCAGAGTACAATCCTTTTGCATATCGGACATCATCGGGCTGAACATGGTAGAAAACAGGAACAATTATGGTGCCTGTTTTGAGCATAAACGAAAGCTCTTCCAAACACCACGGAGATTGTGCATAATTCTTGGAAAATATAGCAATATGAAGGGAAGCACTGCGAATTGCCTGTTCTATTTCGACGGGCAAGGAATCCCCGAACTCGAGCTCTTCTTTATCAAGAAAAACCCGCAATCCCATGCCAGTGAGGGTCTTATAGAGAGTGGTTGCGAGTGTGTGCTTGACATCGGGGCCATGGTGATTAATAAATACATCGAAGGGCAGATTTCTCTTTGACACTGAGGATGTCCCATATGTAGATGAAAATGGTTGGATCTCATCAAAAGCACTTACAACCTCATTCTCGGGTTGAGTATTAGTCGTAGACATAGAAAACACGGAATTGTATGGAACTGATATCATAGAACACATGTGAGAACACCAATCGAAGCAGCATGAAAAGAGGCTTCCCACTAAGGATGTAGCAGAAGTAGATGGAGATGGTCCAATTCTTTCAGAAGCATTTGTATGCTTATTCTCTGATTGAGGCTCCGGGTTAAAACCAGAAGTAGATGCCATGGTGTTGAATTGAACTTTGGCAAGAGGAAACGATAAGAAAAGAAGCACTGCAGGCAGGCTTCTGGATGAGGGTAATTTTAGGTTATTGGAATAGAAAGAGATTTAGTGGCCACTAAACGTGTAGATTGAGTGGCCGACAGCCTGTTTTATTCGCACACGAAACCGAGTGGACGAAAAACTCCTGTTTGTACAAGAAAAAGGATCTGGTCTGCGTAAAGATTCCCAATAAAGTCTTCGTAATTACCCCACTGTGTATAATGCGAAAATGGGTGGACTTGGGATGCGTCGGAAACCACGTGGAAGGAATGCACAAGCACCTGCTGAATAGACATACAGTTTGGTTTGGGCAAGAAAGCATGGGGTCTACCGAAGGTGAGGGAGGGTGTGCAGTCATCCTCGTGATGGTACACAGGGAAAAGTTCATGAGGTAAATAAGGTTTCTATATTTAAAATAATACTAGTAATGGTATTTTGGTGTGCAATGTGTACCCTGGAGATTTATTGAAGATCAAATTTGAAGAAATATGTAAGTAGGAGAGTAGACACAAAAAAGAACAATGCAATAACACTTTGTGGAGATGTATAATTCATTTAAGAGTTATGTTTTAAGGGCGACTATAAATTACATATGAGAATAGTTATTATCTATGGGAACTTCAAATGAGAAAACTAATTTTATTAGGTAAATCATAGTCTATTGCACAATTTTGTTTTAAAAAAACATAAATCATAAATACGTAATATAATTCAACAATGCAACATTCGTCGAATTATAAAAAAGGCCTCAACTTTCACCTTAACTGAATTAAAAGTAATAATTTCCTCAACATAATTAGTTTTAAAAAAGTGTAAAGTTTACCTATTTGCATAAGAGGTAAAGCATAAGTAATTAAACAATGTTAATTCGTAGACTTGAGATGCAAAGATTATAGGAGATCTAGAACAACCAAGGTTGTCTGGAGGGGAGTGCCCCATAGACTTAGCAGATCCACCATGACCGAGTCTTCCTATTTCCCTCTACTCATACATAGGCCCATCATGAAGTGATTCTCTACTTGTTTGTAATCTTCTGGATGTAGTGGTTTGCCAATTTGTAGTCTCAAAAGATCAATACGTGTAAATTAGGTACCCAAATGCCTAGCCAAACAACTCATATTGTGTTCTTTTGCATAGATTTCTTTTTTCTCATCCTACCATGCTTAATCATTACACTTTTACAGTATATTCACGATAACACATGGATTTTTGTTTCTTTGAGCTAATTCATTAATCTAATACAAATATTTTATTTAGGGTTTTCAATACCTAGGTTTTTCTTATTCTTAGTTCAATTAGTTCAGAGCACATACACATTTTGGGTTTGTTTGGGCTAAGGGATATTTAGGATTTTTGTTTTTTTGAGCCTTGAGGGTTTAAAATCGAAGAGTAATTGGCAGCATCAATGAGAATCCACCCAACTTCACTCAAAATCTTTTTGTAACACTACTTATATGTGATGTCATTTGTAGCTTCCTCTTACCCATTGCAATTACTAGTGCTTGCACCAAAGAGAGGTGCAAGGGGTAAGCCAATAGTTATAATCTGTTGAAAAGTGTGAAAACTTAGATACTAATGAATGCAAGTATTTTTGGAGATGTGAAGTATACAACTTTTTTATAAGATATCAAAATTGATTGATTAAAACATATTTATCATGGGTTGCCAAGATTCCTATATTGTTCTTGATGTCATGCTCATGAAGATTGCTCATGAAGATGACTTTTTGTAGTAACTGCACATAAAAAGGTGGAGGGTCTTCAATAATCTTGGTGTATTTTTTGATATATCTATCATCATTTTTTATCAAGACCATCTAAGGATAATCTTCACCAAAGACACTATGAAGAATTTTGACGAAGATCCAGAGCCAAACGTTTCTGATTGCAGGCCCCTTTTCCTCCAAACACTTCACTTCTCAAGCTTCCCTCGCTACAAAGCGCTACATGTCAGTATCGTGGAGTTCTGAAGGCAAAAGGAGGGTCAACATCAAGGAAACCTTGACAATATGCCATGTGTTTGTACCGTGATCAGATCATCCAAAAGATTGACAGAGCTCGTCTTTTCAATATATGATACCACTTATTCATCCGATGACAATAGTTTCAAATCACAAAGGTATCTTCTCCACCACGATGGCGAGAGTTTTAAAAAAACATAGGTAGAATGCATGTTACACGTAGGTAAAGGAAATAATGTTTATAAGGTCAACACGTCTAAACAATCGTAACAACTGTCATGATTATTTCGATTTGAGTAGGTTTTGTTGAATTAACTTAAGTTTTTTTAATTAATTTGATGTTAGATTTGGAAAATAATCTCCGACCACGAAAAAGACAATAAAGTCCTCTTCGAATACATGAAAATCTTGATAATTTTGGAAATGAACAATAAGAGAACCCTCAAAACGTAGTCTCACAACAAGAAAACCCTCAACAAAACCCAAATCCACTACCAAACCCAAATGCAAAGCTGTTACGTCCTCCAATAGGTTGCGTTGATGCCACACAAGAGGACCTTATCAACCCCCTTCAACAAAACAGTGCCCAAATATCCATATCGGTTAATAGGTTGAGGTCCTCTAGTTTTGAGCACCACTCACCTCTCGCCACTTCCTTAGAAAAAATGGCCAATAGTGTGAATAAGGTGTCTAGGGAGGTTACAACATGGGTTTCATGGAGGGATAGACGTCGTACATTTTATGTCGATGAGTTGTCATATGATCAAGTGAAAAAAAAAGAGGATACTTAAATAATACATATGTGCTCTTTTCATAGATCTTATTAGTAGTAACTCCCTAGAAGTAACTACAAATCAGTTTCCCATACATTGGTGTGTTCATAATAGGATGAGAGCTGCATTTTGGGTAAGGTGGTATATGGTCTTTGACCAAGCACCCTATAATAATTGCGAGATGCCTTTATATTTTATGAGAAAGCTATATTGTGAGTTTATCCTCGGTAAGAAATTAAATTACTTTGACATCCAATAGTTCTAGGGTAGAGAGAGAGGCTCTGCGAAGGATAGAGTTGGGTCCATAAGGTGGTAGAGTCACAACATAGGAGGCGTCTAGCTTAAAAAACCCACAGTAAATGAGGATAGTTTGGTATCCCATTCATGTACACATTGTGGGAGTAGATACCAGACATAGTGTTGAGGATGTGGCCCTCACAAATAACCTATTGATGATGGTGTTTTCTACGAGACAGATGCATGCATGTTTATTTATGTTTTGACATGTTATAAATTAATCACCTAAATCTTATAAAAGTAAATAAATTTTTATTTAGAGAATAAATTAAATTGATATATGAATAATATGCATTGCAAGATGCAGCAAGTGATACTATGAGCACACCACAAAGTGTTTATAATTTATAATTTTTAATTGGGGGAAGAAGATCTAATAGTTGATCACCCTAATTTTGTATTAAATTTTAAAAATTATTTCAAATTTTTTAATTTACTTGGCAAGTCTCCTACTTGTAACTAAGTTTCAGTCACATCATCAAATATAATGCCACATTAACAGAAAAATATAACTAGCAATCGCACCTTAGTGTGCAATGGGTACACCGTAAGTTATGGAAAGGTCATTTAAGTATTTTTCCCTTTGTTTTTCACACCCTCTCAACCTCTCTAGATCTCCTTATCTCTTTATCAACCTCCTCTCTCTCTCTCTCTCTCTCTCTCTCTCTCTCTCTCTCTCTCTATGTCTTCCTTTGTATCTCCTTACGTCTCTTTATATCTTTACCTGTCGATGTATTTCTATCTCTCTATCTATTTTTCTCCCTTTTCTTCTCACTTTGTATTCATCTCTATCTCTACCTTACTCTCCCCCTTCCATATCTAGACACATCTCCCTCTCTCTATCCATCCATATCTCTCCATCACCCCCTTCCTAAACCTTTAAATCTCCAAATCTTCATATTTCTTGCCCCATCACTCCCTCTATGTCTATCTTTTTATCTCTCCATCCCTATATATCTCCCCCTCGCTACCTCTCTCTCTATATCCCTTTCTACCCCTATTTTTATCTTTATATCTCTCCCTCTCTCATTCTCTCTTCTTTATATATTTATATACTCCATCACGCCTCTCTCTATTTCTCCCTCTCCTCTCCATATCCCTCTTCTTGTCATTCTCCATCTCCATACCTCTCTGTATCTCCTTACTCTCTCTCTAGAACTTACTCTTCCCTCTACACCACTCTCTCTTTCTATGCCTATATCCCCTATCTTTGGTAAGAGATAATCATTCAACACTTGGTCTGAATAGTTTATTCACGTCATCCATGATTATTAAAGTACTTTTTCTCACTGGATATTCATTTTAGTTTTATCGCACGAAAAGCTACTTTACCTAGGAAATGCAAGCGTAAGGTATAATCTAGCGTGGAAACATTGAATAATGAAATGACAAAATAATGAGAGGCAAAGATTGATGTGTATGAGAAAAACGTTTATATTTTTCCCTCTCATTCTCTCTTCTTTATATATTTATATACTCCTCCCGTCTCTCTATTTCTCTATCTCCTCTCCATATCCCTCTTCTTCTCAATCTCCATCTCCATACCTCTCTCTATCTCCTTTCTCTCTTGCTCTACCCTTTACACCACTCTCTCTTTCTCTCCCTATCTCTCCCTATCTCCCCCTATCTTTGGAAGGAGAGAATCATTCAGCACATGGTCCAAATATTTTATTCACATCCTCCATGATTATTAAAATACTTTTCTCACTAGATATTCATTTTAGTTTTACCGCACGAAAAGCTACTTTACTTGAGAAATACAAGTGTAAGGTATGCTTCAGCATGGAAACATTGAATAATGAAATGACAAAATAATGAGAGGCAAAGATTGATGTGTATGAGAAAAATATTTATACATTAACTTCATTGTCTTACCTTCCACCTGGAAATCTAGAGAATGTAGAGTTGTATGAGACTTTACAAAATAAATGACCAAGATTCCTTTGATGGTAGTGCATTAGTTCTTAAAAAATTTGGACCTCGGTGTGTAATGGGTACGCCAAAGATATGTGGAAGGGAAGACAGAATGTTAAATTTGAAATGAATTGAAAGAAGGTGTGGTCCTATTAATGTAAGAGAGAAGCATTTAGTTTGTGAGCTTGTAGGACCTAGCATTCACCCTTCTTCACTTTTAAAAGATATGCATGCATACAAAAAATCCCATATGTTTCTTGATAGAAAAATGAGGAAGAACACTTGACACCATTAACAAATGAAAATTATTCAAACAATACAAATTAATTGCAATAGTTTCAAGTATGTCCTGTATATTTACTTTTCCTAATCCTACAAAGTTCAATAGAGAAATAAAAAATTAAAGAAATTTAAAATAATATATATGTTTAATTAATTTTTGTTATCTACATTTTGTTCATCTAAGAATCAATATCTTCAAAAAATTGTCACCTATGTAAAATGAAACATAGTAGGTAAAATCTCCTATGTAACAACAATGATATATGGTCATCATAAACATTATTTAATTTCCCCTAGAGCTGGCCTTTATTTAGTTTTTCCAATGTAACTCTTGAGTCTCCCCCAACATGTTGTATTTGCCTTTTTCTTCGTGAACGAAAAATATGGCTGGTACAAATATCAACCACCAATTGCATCTTACTTTAGTTACGATAAATATTTTTCAAATATAAAAAAATACTAACATCTGATTTGTTAAAAAAAGTGTTAATAATAAGTTAAAGACATAGCTTTTCCTATAGTTCTATAGCCAACAACAAGAACTTATATAAATAAACACAAATATATTCGAAGATGTGACATATACAAATTGTTTCTACAATGATAGAACTGATTAGTTGAAACATATGTGCATTGTTCATGCATCATTTGTTGAAGATATTCTTTTGTGACACTCCATGTTTGAATTATTAACATTAATTTTAAACTAGAAAGCTTTGTAAAGTGCTTTTGCACTATATAAAGTTTATGCAACACATGAAAATAGATGTATTATTTACAATTGAGGACTCCCCCATGTTTGTGTCATTATTGCTCTTCTTCTTCTTCCAGGGTTGCTTCCTCATGGGTGATGCAATTGGTGTGTCATACATCGTATTTGATTGCATTCATTTGCTTCTAATTTGTAATTCTTGAATCCTTTGTAAGTCCTATTTCATAGGACAACCTATTTGGTTGCTTCTAATATGCATACCACATTTGGTTGCATCTCACCATTGCAGAGGACAACCACTAGAATACCACTTTCTTCTTCAACCACAATGCCACAAGTACAATAAAATATGTTGCATATTCTTCAATACAATCCGAAGTAATCTACCTCACAAATCACTCTGAGTGTGTCATTGGCCATACTTATTTTGACAAGGTCACCCCCATGAAAAGACTTCCACGAGAAGGATCTCTCCTCTTAATTGAAAAATAAAATATATTCCAAATCAAACATTAGGACAGAGATATAACTAAAGTGGCTATCACATTATATACAATCAAAGTCCTTCAACAATATGGCTTGTCTGTCTCAACACAATATCACACTATGTGGATCATCAAAACTAAACATTCTTGTGTGCATCCTCTCGTCATATTTCATATCCATCCTCACTAACTATATATCTTTGTCACACACACACACACACACACGTGCGTGTGTTTCCTCCACATTCAGGTTGATTTCTCAACTCTCCATTCTACTTTCTATATCCTCTTGATCTCTCAATTTCTCTACAAATTTAATGCTTACACCTCTCTCCATGATTTGTAGCCTCACACCACAAGCCCCTTTAACATCGTTGGCCCCTCCTCTTAGTTTTCTTTCTTTTTGTGCATGGGAATAATTTCCAAATTCCCTTACTCCCTTTTTGTTCACAACATCTTTCTTGTAGTACTTTTTATTATGGGTTCCTCTTGCTCTACCATCTTGTAATTTGGTGAAGAGAAAGGATAATGCTTTAGGCATCTTCTTGCCATCCTCTAATCTTCCTCCTAACTGAGATGTTGTGGCGTCTCCTAATAGTATTACTCTCCCCCTTTCTTGAAGAGCTCAACTCCCCCATAAAGGCGTAAATGACATCTACTACATGCTAACAAAGGTTGTGGAATTCCAATGGTGGTGAAGGCCTATCACTATCTTCTCTAGTATTATTGTCCAGCTTGGATAACTAATATTGTCCATAAAATATTGATACACTTATGTAAGTATTTTAAAAATAAAAGGCATGACATGCTAGGGCCCAACAATGGCATCAATGACAAAGGAAAGGGCTGCAATTTATTACCATCTTAAAAGTATATCCGGTCACTATGCTTTTGGTCAATTCTCTTCCACTGCAATAACAATTCTATAGTGAGAAATTAGGGGATTCGAACCTGTGCGGATAAGAAAGAGGGACTCCATCAAAGCTCATCACTGCTACAATACATTAAAAGATGAGGGATTAGATAGTATCATGAAAGGAAAGAATTGAAATGGACTAATGTCGTAGTAGTTCTTGTCAACTTCGCACTCACTACCCTGCCTTCTTGTACCAAACATCCTCTGTAATCATCCCTATCATGTGACAAAGCAAAACCCATATCTATTTTCACCGTCTTTTCCAAATTTAGGGCATCGATTGGGAATTTATGAGAGAATGGAAACAAATATATCTTCCACTTGCCCCTCCCCCACCTATTTGTTCGTATACACAGACATGGGCTTTTGATGCCCTGCTTACATCTGTTGTTGCCAAAACACCCCTGTCATACATTTCTCTTGCACTTGCCAAACCCAATTGTTTATTTGTTCAGATTTCTTTTTTTTTCCTTTGTTGGTTTAAAATAATTGAATATTATTTTTTTCTTTAAAAATGTTAAATTTGCTTGAATTGATTAATATAATTGCATGAATAATATTTATATTTAATAATCTAATTCAATTTAATGTAATATTATACTTTTTAAAAAAAAATTGCTATATTTTCTTGTATTAATTGATATAATATTATGAATTTTTTTTATATTTAATAATTTATAATACATACAATATATAATAAATATATTATAATGTTGTATATATAATTTTATAATCTCGTATTTCTAAATATATAATTTATAATATGATAGTTTAGATATAATAAATAATAAATTAAATTAAATAGATAATTATAAATCTATTATTATTAAATATATGTAAACTAAATATATATTATTGCAAATAAAATTTGTAAATAACATTTAATAATTTAAACAATATAATAAATATATCATAGTTTATATATATTTTTACTTTGTTTTAATTATCATAATAAAAGCTATGGTAATTTGTACGATATTTTTAAAGTGTCCTTTGTACAAATTTGTTTATATTTTCCTTCATAAATGGATACGACGCAATGCAAAATGGACATTTTAAAAATGACAAAAAAGTTTAAAGAGACGTGATAAAGTAACATTGTGAGCAAAAATGCCACAACGCATAAATAATGACAGTTATTAATTACAATCAGTGGAAAAAATCAACGAATACAACTATTGTAATCGTGAGGTGTAACGAACCAATAGAGTGGATGAAAAAGTGTGCGGCAGGGATATGTTCTGCGATTGAGCAAGATTGCATTGACAGATCATTAAAATATGAATAAATGACAGCTAATGAAAAATAGTGAAAATCTACAGTTCGGATGATTTTAATGGTCATTCAACCCTCTACACCTTTGATGTTTAAAATTAGCTTGGCCTCTCTCAGATAGGAAACACCTACGGCGTAATTAACTATTATTATATTATATTTATAATTTTATCAATACAACATTTAAAATATGAAAATTTGTGTATTTCAATACTATTACGTGGGCCAAATCAAGTACAATGGTGTGATGGATGTATCGATGTTAAGTGTAAGTTTGAAACTAAGAAAGATATTTTAAAATAACTTTTCAACTTAAACATTTTACACACAAAGTAATTCTTCATTTTTATGTACGGGAATTTATTTTTTAAAGTTTTCAAATAACTTTTCAATTTTTTTAATTTCATTATAGTAAAATAATTAAGTAGTGACCATTATTTGGTGATTAGTCAATTTATTTGTAGAATATTAATTGTCAGTCAAATGATAGATAAATAATTTTTATAAATTATAAAATTAATAATATTACATTTACACTTTACAAATTATAAAATTTATAACAAAATATAAAATTTAATAAATTATAATTGATTCAAATGATTTTACTTAGTCACTAAAAAATATATTAAAAGTTCAATATACATTTATAATGTTTATAATTTATTATATGGGTGAACCCACAAATAGTGGGTTACACTTTTTTGCCTGAATGGATACTGACCTCTACATTTTGAGAAAAATTTTCAGATTTAGATGCATATTGCCATTGAATCGTTCAAAATTGGAAGATGAAGTAAATTAGAGTCTTTTAAGATTTTCTGTATATATATATATATATATATATATATATATTTGAATACTTTTTTCTTTCTCCCACGAAAACTAGTATGTTGTTGAAAACATCATTTTCAAATAGTAACATTGTTTTCATAAAGCATAACATTTTTTGTAAAATAGATATGAATGTGATTCTTTCGAATTTAGTTTCGTAACATCTATACGGAGGGCATACAATTGGTTTGATGACATTATCACGATTATTGCATATTTTATTAACATTTGAAATTGACTAAACCATAATTTTGACATACCTTGACTACATAGCTTATAACTTGTTGTGTATTTATCGAATTTCAAATATATATTTTTATAGAAAGTAGACTCAGATGTAAAGGGCATTATTAGTTTTCAAAAAAAAAAATTCTTTTTTTACTATTTTTCATTGAACGTCAAACTCAGAGGTTTATATTTGATAAAAAACTTACATTCGATTAACGTCAAAAATCATATACATAATAAATTCAAAATTAGTCAAATATATATTCATTAAAAAGATCGTTCTGAATACTTGTTGTATGCAAAAGGACATCTTCTTAATCTTCCATTTGATCACCGCGCTTGAGGCCCGAAGCCATGAAATGCTCAGAATTTTTCCATAGCTTGCAACCATGGCCTAAACCAGGTACTTTCAATTGAAACTTTTGGGTTTCGATCGAAAGTACTTTCACAAAAAATGCAAATTCTAACCATTACTAAACTAGTTTCGATCGAAAGTCAACTTTGACTTTTGATCGAAACCTAGGTCGGCCTATTTGGTTTCATTTTCGGTTAATAACAATTAGGTATAAGTAAATGTATATTTTTTTCATTTCATTAATCCGAAAGCTGTAAAATAATTCACATTTAGGAGAAGGAAGACATTTTGGGACTGAACAATTTTCTAAGCTGTGATGGGAAATAAAAAGAGAAGGCTAAACAAAAGTAGACGACATTATTCAGAAGAGACTGAACAAAGACTATGTGAAGAATCATGAAATAGATATTATCTTCGAAAACAAGCTATGTCTAAGATGTTTGTCTCTAGATATTTTAAGTTGATGGTCAAGACATGTCTTAATGTTCATCATGTAAATGTGATATTGTAATACCTAATTTTAGAGCTAATTAGACCTAATAAGATTAATTATTAGAAATTAGGACCTATTAAGACTAATTAGAGGTCTAACTAGACCTATTAGGACCAAGTCTAGATCTAACTAGGACCTATTCTAGTCCTACCAATTAGATCTATTAGGACCAAGTCTAGACCTAACTAGGACATAGTCTAGTCCTACCAATTAGATATATTAGGACCTATATTAGGTCCAAATAGACCTAACTATACCTATTAGGACCAATTAGATAGGTAATTGGACCAATTAGGACCTATTAGACTTAACTAGACCTAACTGTAGACCTATTTGGTCATATTAAACCAATTAGGACTGGAATTCAACCTAACTATCTACCTAACTAGGACTTATTAGGACCTATTAGACCAATTAGAACCAATTATCTGACTTATTAGGACCAATTAGATAGTTATTAGTCCTCGACCAATTAGACCTAACTAGATCTAACTATGACCTATTAGTACCTACTAGACCTAACTAGATCTGGCTAGGACCTATTAGGACCAATTAGACCTAATTAGGACCTAATTAGACCCAATTAGAACCTACTTAGACCCAATTATACCTAATTAGGACCTAATTAGACCCAATTAGACCCAATTAGGACCTAATTAGACCCAATTATACCTAATTATACCTAATTAGACCTATTAGGACCAATTAGGACTACTTAGAACTAATTAGGACCTAATTAAACTCAATTAGAACCAATTAGGACTAATTAGGACCAATATGACCTATTAGGACCTATTAGGACCAGCTATGACCAATTAAGAGTAATTAGAACCTAATATGACATATTAGGACCCAACTAGAATCAATTAGAACCAATTAGCATCTAAGTAGAGTCAAGTAGAACCAATTGGGACCTAATATGACCTATTAGAACCCATTTAGACTCAATTAGAACAAATTAGCGCCTAATTAGACTCAATTAGGACCAATTAGAACCAATTAGACCCAATTAGGACCAACTAGAACTAATTATAACCAATTAGAACCAAATAGGAGTAGTTAGAACCAATTTGGACCAATTAGAACTAATTAGGACCTATTAGGACTAATTAGAACCAATTAGGACCAATTAGGACTAATTAGAACCATTTAGAACCAATTAGAGCCAATTAGGACTAATTAGAACCAATTAGGACCAATTAGAACTAATTACCTAACCTAATAGGACCTATTAGGACCCAATTAGAATCAATTAGAACCAATTAGCACCTAATTAAACTCAATTAGAACCAATTAGGACCTAATATGACCTATTAGAACCCAATTAGACTCATTTAGAACAAATTAGCACCTAATTAGACTCAATTAGGACCAATTATAACCAATTAGACCCAATTAGGACTAATTAGGACCAACTAGGACCAATTAGAACTAATTAGAACCAATTCAGACTAATTAGAACCAATTAGGACCTATTAGGACCTATTAGGACCTATTAGGACCAACTATGACCAATTAGGACTAATTAGGACCTAATATGACCTATTAGGACCCAACTAGAATCAATTAGAACCAATTAACACCTAATTAGAGTCAATTAGAACTAATTAGTACCTAATATGACCTATTAGAACCCAATTAGACTCAATTAGAACAAATTAGCACCAATTAGAACCAATTAGGACTAACTAGAACCAATTAGGACCAATTAGAACTAATTAGGACCTAATTAGACTCAGTTATAACCAATTAGGACCTAATTAGACTCAATTAGAACCAATTAGGACCTAATATGACCTATTAGAATCAATTAGGACCTAATTAGGACCTATTATGACCTATTATGACTTAACTCTAGACTAATTAGGACCTATTATGACCAATTATGATCAATTAGAAATAATTAGGACCAATTAAGACTAATTAGAACCAATTAGAACCAATTAGAACCAATTGGGACTAATCAGAACCAATTAGAACTAATTCTAGGACCTAATTAGACTCAATTAGAACCAATTAGGACCTAATTAGACTCAATTACAACCAATTAGCACCTAATTAGACTCAATTAGGACCAATTAGGACCTAATTAGACTCAATTAGAACCAATTAGGACCTAATTAGACTCAATTAGAATCAATTAGGACCTAATTAGACTCAATTAGAACCAATTAGGACCAATTAGAACCAATTTGTTAGGAACCTGTGTGTTCCTTTTGTTTATTCTATTAGTGTAGTGTTGTTGGACGCATATGCTTTGTAATTCATCTCGTTAGTTTATTTTATTATCCCACATGCATAGGTAGTATTACTTTTCTAGATCGTACTTAGTATATCAGTGGGTGTTGAGTCCTTTGTTGGCACCGAAGAGTTTATTGTATTGAGCTTGTTCAAAGGAGGTTACCCCCTCGAAGTGGCCCGTGATCAATAGACTCACTCTGAGTTCTACTTTGCTCTATATTTCTGTTATTTCGTGCATGTTCATTATAGCGTTGCTGGAGGTTCCTCTCATCTGGTATTAGAGCACTTTCTTGGGCTCGTTGGTGGAAATTATTTTTTTCGTCGGGCTTTCAGGTTCCTCTCAAATCTCATCTGTGTTACAATTGGGTTATTTCAAATTACAGAAATTCTTGTTCTTGCGATAGTTCAATTCCATTGTTAGTATCTTAGTTATCAAAAAAAAAAGAAAAAAAAGATATGTTCTTGCCATAGCTTCCTTGCTTCTTTCTGGTTTCCTCTCAAAGTTTCTCAGCACCTCCGACATACCCTTTCGCATACTTCCTTCCTTGAGGACCCTAACCCCAATTCTCCATATTTAAGCCTTAAATCCCTTATTTCTCAAATTTTAGGGTTTGCCCTAGCTTTTTCATTTCTCAGCCAATCGCCACCAAATCAAAGCCACAAGGTTCATTTCCTCATTCTGCTCCTTTGTCCCTCTTAGACCGCTCTTCCCATTCTACCTCCCCACCCCTGAAACCCTCATTTTTCTTTTTTCCTTTTCATCAGAAAATGCATATCCACTCTTCGAAACCTCATTACCCATCTGCGTTTTGCCCAACTCCAAGTTTGCCCTTACTGAAAAAGTTTCTATTTCTCTTTTTCTTCCCATTCCAAAAAAAACCAAAAAACAAAAACAAAAAACCCTGCTATATGGTTGTCACCCGTACAGGAGCAAAAATCATGGAGGAGGAACTTGCCTCCCTCAAGACCAAACTTCAAGATCTGGATGAAAAATTTCTCGGTCTCACTCTTCAACAGTCAAGTCTGAACCGAGGCCATTCTGCCGACACTAGTTCTAGCCCTTTTCATGGACCGAAGCTTGATTTTCCTCGCTTCGATGGTGCTGATCCAACTGGATGGATTTACCGGGCAGAGTAGTATTTCAATTTGCATAATACTACAGATTTCAACAAAGTTCCGCTTGCATCTTTTCATTTGGAGCATGACGCTCTTCAATGGTTCCGTTGGTACATCAAGGCTAACAATGATCCCACCTGGACTGAATTGTGTACACTTCTTTTGAAGCATTTTGGCCCTAGTGATTTTGATGACTTCACAGGCACACTCACTAAACTTTGACAAACAGGCACAGTGAGAGAATACCAAACAAAGTTTGAAAAATTAGCTAATCACACAGAGGGATTGTCTGATGAATTCTTTCGTAGTTGTTTTATTAGTGGTTTGAAGGATGCACTTCGATCTGAAGTCAAAATGTTTCAGCCCACTACTATGATGGAAGCCCTTGGGTTGGCTAAATTAGCGGAGGACAAGATCAATGCTTTACAACGATCCAGATCTAATTTTGTTCCATTCCGAAATGCAGGCTCTCAACATCCTCCGGTCACACCAACTCCCAAAACTACTCCTATCAAGCACTTGTCTGAAACAGAGATGTGAGCCCGTCAGGAAAAAGGGCTTTGCTATAATTGTGATGAGAAATGGTCCTGAGGCCATAGATGTGTGCAACAAAAGCTCTATCTCTTGGATGTGGATTCCCCACCCGAACAGGAAGAGTATGAAGATGCTCAAGAAATAGTAGATGAAGAGGTTGAACCAGAGGCCCAACCAGAGATATCTGTCCATCCTTTGGCTGGAGTCACTACCCCACAAACCATGTGGGTTCGGGGTTACTTCAAGAAGGTCCCTCTTACTATCCTCATTGATTCTGGTAGCACTCACAACTTCATTAACCCCAGCATAGCCAAACGGGCTGATTGCTTTGTTCATCCCTGCTCTAACTTTGAAGTCATGATTGCTAATGGGGGCACTTTACCTTGCAAAGGGAAATGTCGCAATGTGCGTCTCTCTATTGGAGATTATACCCTATGCTCTGACATGTTTGCCTTGCCCTTAGGGGGTTGTGATGTGGTTTTGGGTGCCCAATGGTTACGCACTCTTGGTCCCATTCTCTAGGATTTTTCTGAACTTTGGATGAAGTTTTTAGTCAGTGGGCAACAACACACTTTGACAGGCTTGCAGCCTGGGTCTCTCAGCATCATCAGTTCACATCGTATGGAAAAGCTTCTTAAGAAGAATTCACATGGTGTCATCGCTCAGCTCCATTCCATCCAAATGCAGCCATCAGCAGTCTCTAGTACTCCTGCAAATCTACAACAAATTTTGGATAAGTATTCCACTGTATTTGCTGAACCTACGGGCTTGCCACCGTCTCGCCCAGAGGACCACCGTATTCAGCTCCTTCCTCGTAGCATCCCACCCAATATCAGGCCCTACCGCTACCCCTTTCATCAAAAGACTAAAATTGAGATGCTTGTTCGTGATTTACTGAAGCAAGGTATTATTCGCCCTAGTACTAGTTCTTTTTCATCTCTAGTTCTACTGGTCCACAAAAAAGATGGGTCTTGGCGACTCTGCATTGATTTTTGAGCCCTTAATAATATCACCATAAAGGATAAGTTTCCCATTCCAGTTGTTGATGAACTTCTTGATGAGCTTCATGGCACTCATTTTTTCTCAAAGTTGGATCTTCGTTCTGGGTATCATCAAATTAGGGTCAATGAGGAGGATATTCCTAAGACAGCCTTCCGCACACATGATGGTCACTATGAATTTTTAGTCATGCCCTTTGGCCTCACTAATGCTCCTTCAACATTTCAGGCAGTGATGAATAAAATATTTCGGCCCTACCTCAGAAAATTCATTCTGGTCTTCTTTGATGATATTCTCATCTATAGCAAAACTTGGGCTGAGCATCTCCATCATCTGGAACTCGTCCTGCAACTTCTCTCTGATCATCAACTCTGTGTGAAAATGTCAAAATGTGTGTTTGGCCAGAAGGAAGTGGAGTATCTTGGGCATATTGTTGCACACCATGGGGTTCGGGTGGATCCTACCAAAATAGATGCCATGAAAAATTGGCCGCATCCTCAAACTCTCAAGAGCCTTTGAGGTTTTTTGGGTCTGACTGGCTATTACCGGAAGTTTGTCAAAAATTATGGGAAGATTGCAGCACCATTGACAGCTATGTTAAAAAAGGATGCTTTTACCTGGACCTAGGTTGCTGCGGATGCATTTGCACAACTGAAACAAGCTATGTGTAGTACACCTGTTCTTGCTATGCCAGATTTTTCTAAGCCCTTTACTATTGAGAGTGATGCTTGCGGCAATAGACTGGGCGCTGTTATCCTTCAAGATGACCATCCTATTACATTCACTAGCAAAGCTCTTTCTGGTAAGAATCTAGCCTTATCTACATATGCAAAAGAAATGATGGCTATTTTGCATGTTGTACAGAAGTGGTGACCATACCTCCTTGGGAGTCATTTTTGCATCAAGAATGATCACCAAAGTTTGAAATACTTCCTGGAACAACGAGTATCCTCCCTTGCACAACAGAAATGGGTCAGCAAACTCATGGGGTATGATTATGAGATCACCTAAAAGAAGGGTAAGGACAATATTGTGGTTGATGCTCTTTCCCGCACATTTGATGATCAAGCTTCACTTTCAGCTATTTCTATGCCAATCCCAAATTGGTTAGAATCTGTTCAACAGGGCTATGTCAGTGACCCCTCTTTATCTCAAATCATTCACCAGTTGGCCAATAATCCTTCTATGGTACCACATTATTCATGGGATGGTGCTTCTCTCCGCTATAAGGGGTGTCTAGTGCTTCCTCAAAATCCAGATTTGCAACAGGCTATCTTTTATGAACTCCATGCTTCTCCTTCGGTAGGACATTCTGGGTTTCTCATGACTTATGAGCGGGCAAGGCAAAAAATTTTTTGGAAAGGAATGAAACAGATGGTGGCTGAATGTGATACCTGCCAATGCCACAAGGGTGAAACGACCCTCCCTCATGGTTTATTGGAACCCTTGCCCATCCCTACATGAATTTGGACTGATATTTCTATGGATTCATCGAAGGGCTTCCTAAATCTGGTGGCAAAATAGTGATTTTGGTTGTGGTTGATCGTCTCTCCAAATATAGTCATTTTTGTGCCCTCAACCACCCCTATACTGCCTCCTCAGTTGCACAGATCTTCATGGACCAGATCTTTCATCTACATGGCCTCCCTTCTTCCATTGTCTCTGACCGTGATGCAGCTTTTACCAGTCATTTTTGGACAGCATTGTTTCAGCAAGTTGGTACCAATCTGAAGATGAGTTCGGGTTATCACCCACAAACTGATGGTCAGATCAAAATCATCAACAAATGTTTGGAAACTTATCTTCGCTGCTTCACTTCTGAACAGCAACATCAGTGGGCCGAGTGGCTTCCTCTTGCAGAATGGTGGTACAATACCTCTTACCATAAGGCATCTAAAATGACTCCCTATGAAGTAGTTTATGGGCAGGACCCCCAGTACTCCTTCCCTACACTCCCAGCAGTTCACCAGTTCAGGCAGTTGACACAGTTCTCCGCACCAGGGGTCAGATTCTTCGCACTTTACAGGATAATCTTCGCATGGCCCGCAATCGCATGAAACATCAAGCAGATCAACATCATTCTGAGTGCTCTTTTCAAGTTGGGGATATGGTTTTTCTTCGCCTTCAACCATACAAGCAATCCTCCTTGAAGCTTAAAGGGCGTCATAAGTTGGCCCCCAAATTTTATGGGCCATATAAAGTTCTGCAGAAGATTGGTTCAGTTGCTTACAAACTAGAACTTCCTCCTTCTTCTCGCATTCATCTAGTATTTCATGTTTCTTGTCTCAAGCAAGTTCTTGGCACTAACATCAAAGCACAGACTACTCTACCTGAATTGGATAAGGAAGGATCCATTATTTTGGAGCCTGAGGCAATCCTTGACCGACGCACTCATCAACTTCGCTCTCACTCTATCTCTGAGGTATTGATTCAGTGGCATGGCATGCAACCAGAGGATGCTACATGAGAACCCCTTCTTCAGATTCAGCAACAATTTCCACACCTTAAGCTTTGAGGACAAAGCTTTTTTCTGAGGGGGAGGGGATGTTAGGAACCTGTGTGTTCCTTTTGTTTATTCTATTAGTATAGTGTTGTTGGACGCATATGCTTTGTAAGTCATCCCGTTAGTTTATTTTATTATCCCACATGCATAGGTAGTATTACTTTTCTAGATCGTACTTAGTATATCAGTGGGTGTTGAGTCCTTTGTTGGCACCGAAGAGTTTATTGTATTGAGCTTGCTCAAAGGAGGTTACCCCCTCGAAGTGGCCCGTGATCAATAGACTCACTCTGAGTTCTACTTTGCTCTATATTTCTGTTATTTTGTGCATGTTCATTATAGCGTTGCTGGAGGTTCCTCTCACAATTAAAACCAATTAGGACCAATTTGAACTAATTAGGACCTAATTAGACTCAATTAGAACCAATTAGGACCTAATTAGACTCAATTAGAACCAATTAGGACTAATTAGACTCAATTAGAACCAATTAGGACTAATTAGACCTAATTAGGACCAATTAGACTCAATTAGGACCAATTAGACCCAATTAGGACTAATTAAGACCAACTAGGACTAATTAGAACTAATTAGAACCAATTAGGACTAATTAGAACCAATTAGAACCAATTAGAACCAATTAGAACCAATTAGGACCTAATTAGACTCAATTAGACCCAATTAGACCCAACTAGACCTGTTAGGACCTATTTTGACTTAATACATGAACCTCGTTAGACTTAACTTCATTCAAAAGTTTTTGTTTGATAATTTTTACTTCATACATGTAGGAAATGCTCAAGAATCACAATTACCTTTTGAAGTTGGAGAAAGGTCATCACAAGCTCAACAAGCCCAACCTTCAGAAGTTGGAGAAGGGTCATCACAAGCTCAACAAGCCCAACCTTCAAAAGTTGGAGAGGGGTCATCGTAAGATCAACAAGCACAACTCTTAGAGTATCAAACAAGTACACATCTCTCTCTCTCACTGACTCACTCTCACTGTCTTGATTTACTCTCTTATTAGTGAATATACATTTTGGGTCTTTCCCCTTAAGAAGTCATTATTTTTGTTGTGTACATGCAACCTTTGATGATGAAAATGTTTAGGGGCATCCCAAGTTGAATCAACCCAAGGTCAAACAAGTATGTGTTTCTCTCATTAGTTTATAAATTATTATAGGTTTGACATTCAAGCTTGTAAATACTTATTTCATGAAGGTCCCCTTAAGATGAGATATTTAGATATATTTTTTATTTTATTTGCAACGAAAGTGCAAGAAACATATATGAATGATAGTCTACTCCAACAGTTGAAGAGAAAAAATAATCGTAAAAGCATAGATCATTTAATTGAAATGGATGTGGAAAAACTGAGAGATTATGCTAAACAACCCATAAATATTATGAAGAGGGCATTGAAAAAAAAGTCTAAGTAAATAATGAAACAATTTGAGAATCTTGGTACACTTGAAAAAACTCAACTGTTATCAATTACACTTCTTAAAGATGAGTTAAAAGAGCCATTAAAATTGTTGGGTGTAGATGCAAGTTTGAAAAAGTTAAAATCATGTAACATACAAAAAAATATTGTTGACGGTGTTAAGGAAGGTTTGCATTCCATTGGAAAAACAACTAGATCTACAGATAGGTCCATTTCAAGAAGAGTGATACTGACATCTATTTTAAATAAAAACATGTCCCAAAGAAGACAAATTTCATCACTTTCATCTTAGATCAGGTACAATAGGAAGATAATGACACACTATTTGAAAAGAAGAATCAATTTGGATGATACTACATTGGAAGGTAATTGGGAACTAAAGTGTAGAGCTCCTCAGTCTGATTGGATTGATGAAATAGTTAGGAATTTAGTTACGTCATTTTGGACTGATCATACTCATCCTTCACCAAATACAAGAGACATTATCAGGAAGAGGACTGGGCCTCAGGAATATTTCTAGCACACAAAACATTGGTTGGACACCACACAACATGAATTGTATCTCTCATTTTGTAACTCAAATCATGACATTAAGATTGGACAAACAATGTTCGAAAGATTAAAGCCATTTTTTGTAAAGATAAATAAATCTTTTGAAAATTGTTGTTGTCGATATCATATTGAATTCGATCTCTACTATCAAGGGTTTAGAAAGATGATAGAAGAAAGTGGTGGTTCTCAAAATGATTTTCCTAAACATCCAAACTAATTTGTAACATCAATCTTATGTAACAAATCAATTGATCATGAAATACCTGAAATAGATTGCATAAGAGGAACTTGTCAAACATGCGGGGATTTGACTAAATTTCCTTTGAGACTTGAAGATACTGACACAATGAGGATGATAAAATGTAAGACATACAAGTACATAAAGTCTGAAACAAAAGTCAGGAAAGAATCAACAAGGTTGGAATATGTAGAAGATGAGATACATGTTGCAACATTTATGGAAAATTTTTGTAAATTGATTCAACCATACATACGTCATGTTTTTTTTCCAAATGGCAGGTAGAATAATTCCAAATACAAAAAGGAACTTTTCCAGTTGGAACAATTTTATCGGTTGTTGATTTTGCAGAGAACTACTCCTTTGTTTCTCAAAAATAACTTCAAGTGGAATACTACTATTCAGAGTAGGTGACTATCATGGTACATGTGTCTTATCAACATGCACAATTAGGTTTAGATGGTATTGAAAGTACATATCAATCCCGATTCATAAAGAAAGAATATCACTTTTACATAAGTGACGATAAAGAGCATGACATACATTTTGTCGAGCATTTCTTTAAATTTTTTTTTGGATATTTGGAAAACAAAGGCATCGAAATTGAAAAGCATTTTGTTTGGTCGGATGGATGTGCAGCACAATTTAAATCAGCAAGGCCATTTTACGCACTATGTAGATATCATCGATACCAAAAGATACCACATATTTGGAGTTTCTTTGAGAGTGGACATGGAAAGGGAGAGCGTGATGGTGCAGGAGCTTGTATCAAACGTGCTTTAAGAAAGTATCAACTGGACTATTAGGGATATCATATAAATAATGCTCATGATGTAGTTGAGTGGTGCAAGATGCATTTTGTGGTGCCAAATCATGATAACACATCATCACAATCAGATCAATTCATACCCTTCTGAGAATTTTAGGCGATAACAAGTATTAATTTTAAATCTATTGATCATTGTTTAACTTATATATGTGCACATTATATTTATACATGATTTTAACTTGTCTTTAATTTGTACACACACGTCTCTCTATTGTTCAGGTGTTGATAGAAGATCAATCCATGGATGCAAGAGAGTAGACAAAACAAGATCCTTGCATTCAGTTATGAGTACGGATAGTAATGTGTGGTCATTGTACACTAGAGATTACTCATGCTTTTGTTATGACTGCATTTCTAAAAACTATGACAAATGTATCAACCAAAAATTTGGATATGTTAGTGAATGGAATTTGGTTCCACTAGATGTTACAAACACAAATGATGAAGTTGAGGATGAAAGCTTTGACGACATTCCATTGATTTCTACAGATTATGACCATATTTCAAGTTTGATCAAAATTGGTATGTGTGTGTTTATAAACTCAATTCATATTTATTTAAAGTTTGTTTTATTTATATTTACAAACCTCAAATTAAAAGTTCGCTTTAAAAATGCAGTACATATTTTTGCAGTAGTAGCAGAGCCTAGAAATGTGGAAGGTGTTAGTTACTATTTATTATGTTGCTGCAAGGAGAGGATGAAGCTAACACAAAATGAAACAAGTGATGGAATTATGTTTCCCATAGGTTCTAGTACTGTATTTAAGTTTCACATCCTGTATTAAACTTGAGTGAGGTCCAACTACCAATTTTCTTATATGTTTGTTTATATAGAACTAATTTCACATCTATATATATATTTAACATCGTTGAACTTGTCTGTGTGCAGGTTCAGTTGTTGTGTAAGGAACATATTTGAAGAAAATCAAAATACTTAAACATGGGATTCACTTTGTTGATTATCAACCTAACAATAAGGTTTATCAGTATAGCCATCTCGTAATTGTCATTGTCCTATCTCTTCATCTTATGACAGGACGTGGCATTTGTAAGTGGAGACTTGATACCGACGACCATGAAAGAATATTAAATATTATTTGAGAGAGAGATGAACCACTTGATGTGGACTAAATCATGCATGAAATATGATTTGTACTAAATTTGTCACGGGCGAGACCAGAGGTTTTCTTGGCTCCATTCTTTCCTACTGGTGCCCATAGTGAATGGAGCAATTAAATTAAAAATTTATAAAATTTATATATCTTGAAAATGTCTTACAAGTGGATACATGATATATTAATTATCTACTTGAATATGAAGTACTCTAACTTTGGAATTATGAATGTGTAGACATTGAATTTGCACATGTTACATTAGGACATGCATGTGTTTTAAATATAAAATCTACTTGATTACTACAACAACATTAAATTAAAATTGTGTGCACGACTATTATTGAATGTACATTTTAATTTAAATATAAGTAAGAATGTACATCATTCATAACTTTCATAAACATGTACAATCAAACATCATTCATGTATTGAATCAAACACATGTACATATAAATTTAATTTACATAAAATCCATATATAATCATACATGTCCACATATATTTAAATTTAAAACACATAAATTCAAATTTATACATCATTCATAACTTTCATAAACATGTACAATGGAAAACATCATTCATGTGTTGAATCAAACACATACATATAAATTTAAAAAATAAAATTCATATATAATCTCACATGTCCACATTTATTTAAATTTAAAATACATAAATACAATTTACTTATATTGAAATCACATGAACTCATGAAGAATCAAACATATGTACAAGTTCATCACACATGCACACGTATCTAGATCAAGTATATAACATGCAGGAAACATCAATCATGTGTAGATCAAGTACTGTAAATATGAAACATATGGATCAATCATGTGTCAATCATTCTATCAAAAGGGTCTAGAAATGCAATATAACATCAAACACATAAATCGACTGTAGAGTCCTGAAATGAAATATAATTCATCAAACACATGTGAATATATAATTTATGTAATATGAAATATGTCTAGATCAAATATGAAAGTGCCTAGGACTCATCATGTTGACTCCTCACTAAGCGGTCAGACCCATAATGACTATCATGTTGTGAAGGATGTGCAGATCCCTACACAGGAAGAGATATATAAATTAATATATAAACATTGTACACATCTTTAGTTCAAGATAAAATATTGTATACTAAAACATGTTATAAAGTGTGTACACACAGATCAATAAATTAAAAACTCACCTGTCTATTATTGATGTCATCATCGAGTGAGTCCCAATGATGTACATGATCAATGCTCAAAGAAGGAGTAACAAGAGGCATATCCTAGTAGATAAAAAATATATCAAATATATACATGTACATATATAAACTGATTGAAATTTTGAAAATAAATAAGTTAAATTGTAACATTAAAAATATATATAAGATTGACTTATACCTGTGTAGGCGGTGGAAACTAATAGTACTCAGACTCCCTAGCCTTGATCCTATCAACCAAGGTATCCAAATTTTGCTATGTCTGGTCCAAGCTCAACTTTGCATCTGCAACATGAGTAGACCACACACACCTCTCTAATGATGAATGCAATGGACTAACCAAATGAGATGGCATGGAAGTCTTATCATCATGTGTCAACAAATCTAGATAATTCGTAGTGGTCATGTTGAACTCAACATCGTCAAGGCCAACATCAGAGAACTGGTGCCCTGCACTGACTAAAGGGTTTGTACATCGTGTATCTCCCTGTGTGGCAATAGAGTAGTCAGTAGGTGGATCCTCACGAGCACTGCCACTATGGCCACGATCTAGGTGAGAAGGATATGGCTAAGCGTATCTGACAATACCCACATGAGATCTAACATCTGATATGGGGATATCATGCTTTGCTGCTATAAATGCATATGCATCCAACATATCCTCATCCAATCTAGTTAATGTGATATGTGACATCTCTCCTGTAAGTCCCTCTAGGCTAGAAAGTGAAGGGATGCCTATTGCACCATACACGGTCTTGCTAGAGGGTGCTCCACTTGATGATCTAGAGTGTCATCGAGACATCAGGTATTGACCAACTTGATCACTAGATATGGATGCGGTAGCTACTGCAATATCCCCCACACTATCAATCGCACCTTGAAGCTGGGTGCTACAAATAACATCATCTACAATATGACCCAATGAGGGAACTATAACAGGTGCCCTATGACCAACAATGGCTACAAATAAAACTATATTAAAAATCCTCAAAAAGACTGTTGATGACGCTGGCTGTGACTGGCACCTGCAACTCAATCCCGCCCTTTTGTCTTACTGTACCTCCATTCACACTCCTATTGGTACCACTCCATTCACCCTCCTCTATGGTTCTGAGGTTGTCTTACCCATTGAAATTGAGCTCCCTTCCCTCAATATTTCTCTCAGGAGCCCGATGTTCGAAGAAGAATATAGGGTTGCTCGCTTGCAAGAGATGAAACTCCTCGATGAGAGATGCCTCAACACCCTTAACAACCTCCACGTGTATCAAAATCACCTGCACTTATAGTTTAACAAGAAGATCGAACCTCATGAGTTTGTTGTAGGTGATTTGGTCCTGCAGCATAACATGAAGAATCTCCAGAATCGCGAAAAGGAAGGGAAGTTTGAACCCAATTAGTTGGGTCCATTTTTTATTACTGCTAAATTCAATTCTAGGGTATATCAAATTGCAACACCTAAGGGAGATCTGCTCCCCGATCCTGTAAGTATTCTGCATTTGAAGAGCTTTTATGCGTAGCTTAGCATTTAGTTCCTGTACAGTGTTATGCAACAGAAAATCCTAAAAATCAGAAAAAGATCCCGAAAAAATCCTAAACATCATAAAAGCAAAAAATCCTAAAAAGAAGAAAATGTTCCTGAAAAAATCTTTGTTTTGGTGAAAACCTAGTAAACAAGCACCTTACCAAATAAAAAATAAAAAAATTCGTCCAACAGTGAAAACTTGGCAAACAAGCACTCTAGGCAAGTATCATGGTGAAAACCTATTTCAGGGGCTATGATAATATATTTGGATCCATTATTTTCTCATCCACTATACATATTCATCCTCATCCTAATCTTAGTTTTCAGTCATTGTTTCCTGGATAGCCATAAAGATCCAACCGCAATTCCCAGCAAGTTGAGGTTAACCCCATCACACTGAGCTTTTCCTAGACACAGTGATCACAAAAGTGTTCATCAAAATCCACATTGAAATCAAATCTCTGAGTTATTGTTCCTTTCACATCTATTGCCAGTTGTGCATGTGAATTTTGTACCTAGCTGAACACAACACTTCAGTAAAACATTAGAGGTTAGCAAAAATCAAAATCGTGCAAGTAATTGAAAGCTAAGCTAACCAGGTGATTTACTGCCTTCTAGTAGGTGCAAGTTTATAATTCTCAGATCAGACCGAGATCAGTAACCTTGATGACACCTAAACAAAGGATTTGAATGCAAAGATGAATTGAAGCTATAGATGCAATTTAAGATCTAAGAATGAAAATGATATGAAAATTGATCTAAAATGGATATGGAATGGAATATGAAACTAAAAGAATGAAAAACAAAGATTGGTCTCACAACAATGATTGATTCATGTGAAGCTTTGATTCGTTTGATATCGATTTGCCAGCATGATTGTGCAACTTCGAGAGATATGAGATTTGGCAATTCGACAACATAAGTATATGAATTTGTGAGATGAATTGTGAAGAGCTGAGCCTTGTTTTTATAGAAATCCAGGGCTTTGAGGGTGCATGAGAAAAACCATAAATCACTCCTGATGAACTTAGGTTGATTTTTGAGTTAACAAGGAATTATAAATAATTAATTCACAAAAATATGCAAAATCATGCAAAAATAGTTTTTTAACTCAAATTAGAAGTTGAGATCAACTTTCAACTCCAAAGGAAGTTGAGTTTGATTTTCTAATTCAAAGTTTAACTCATTTTTGAATGTGCATAATTAATATTGAATTAATTAAATAAATAAAATAATTTTTTCTCAACTTAACTGATTTTTGAATTTATTATAATTGATTTATTGGTTAATCAATTATTAAATCAAACTTTTATTCAAAAACTATATTATTAAATTTGACAACTTGTTTTTAATTAATTAAATAAATATTTAATCAATTAATGATAAGAATTTTGATTTATTGTCAAAATTAAATAATACAATCTAGGAATAAATATAATTAAATTTAATTAACTAATTAAGTGGCAGAATTAAATCTAATTAATTAAATATTCAGAATATTCAATTAATCAAACTATAGGATAAATATGATTTATCGCCAAATAATCATTAAATTAAAGATAATTATGATAATTAGAAATATTTCAAAGAATATTCCTTGATGTAGAATTTAGCATAATCAATTAGAGTTTTCAATGTTTAGATGTGCCTTAGGTTAGGACTTTTGTGTCGATTTCATTCAAATTGTTGATATAGGAGGTTAATGAACCTATAGCCCATTTTTGGGGTTTTACATTTTTCCCCTCTTTGAATTACTGTGTGAAGCGTAGTGGTTCAAAGATAGTCTGTGTATGATAAAGATGTTGATTTGAAAGATGAACTGATTCCGAGATAGAAACCGATTGAGAGATTGAAAAAGCTGATTCAGGTCTTGATCGAACAAGAATCGTGATGATGTTAACTGTAGCAACAATGAACCAATGATTATGAAAAAGTATCAAAACGCCTAATTCTGAACCTTATGATTATGAAGAAGTGAGTGACTGATTTCAAACCCGATTGTCAATAAGAATCCTATAGGTATCACATCTGAACCCTTCAATTACGAAGAACTAAGGAAATAACATTAATGAACCGATGGTTACGAAAAATTGATACAGTTTACAAGATAGATTAGGATACTAGATTGATATGGATCTTGATGAATTTGATATGCCCCAAGTGATGATAGATTTGCCCCAAGCAATGAGGACTTTAGATGAATCAGAATCTAGACGTGGTTGTTGTCTTGATCACTGAAAGACAGATTTGATTTACAGACTTTGAATGATGTGTAATACCATGCCCCCTTTGGGATTAAAATAGAAATCTGACAAGAAAGTCAACATTTATAGTTTAGAAGCATGTTTAATTGATTTGAGAAGTGGTTTTACACATTTGAGAACGCATCTGCATCATTTGAAGGTCTTGGAGACCAAGTTTGACTAGGTTTGACCATGAGTTGACTATGAGTTGACCAAGTTGAAATTTCAATAGTTTGATGTAAGATAATTAGTTAAGTTGTATTCTGGATTTATTTGAAGATTGAAGGTCGATTATGTAAGTAATTGACTGTCCTGGGTCCAAAAATTTTAAATCGTGACTTTGACATAGTAAATGATCTCATATTTTGATTTTGATCGCGAAAATGGGTTCAGAACGTCGAAATTAGCTAGGGGTGCAATTTTTGTGAAAAACAGAGCACTTTTGAAAATTAGGTCAAAAGCTATATAAAGGCTAGAAGGGTCATTTTCAATTCATTTCAACCTTTTGACTTTAGAAAACCTTGTGGAGCCCTCTGAGCAAAAAAATGGTAGAACGGAAGGTACCTATGACTTCACACCGATTCAAGTGCAGCCGGAGACATCAGTGACCCAGCCAGTATGGACATCCAGTAGGTGGACCTCTGTGCTTTGCTAAAATGTCACTTTTTTTTATGCTTTATAAGATTTTAGCAATTTTTCATACGTCTTTCCATTTTTGAATTCTACGTGCTTGGAAACTCATATGACTCCCAAGTGGGACTCATACGACTTTCAAACTGTAGCTAGATTGTTGTGTCATAGGTCCCCACAACTCGTATTAGAAGGACCCATTTGTCGTATGACATTTCATCGACTCCCTCATAACTCGTACGATGAGGGGTATATTGTCATGCGACTATGGTTTGTCATATGGTATGGTGTGGAAAGTCGTATGACTTTTCATGCCAGTCTGAAATGTCATATGGAAAACAATGAGCTCATAACTCAAGATTAGGTCAAATTTTTACTTTTTTTGATTCCTTAGCCTGATTGCTGACCTGTTAACTTACCTTCTGAAATGCTGAACTGCCCCATTTTTATCTTTGAAACCTGTTATGTGACCCACTTACTGATAGGATTTCATGTTTCTGTTCTGTGTAGGTCGTATATCCAGATGTACATGTGCGGATCTCGCATCCTGCTACTCAGAGGTTATGTGTGTCATTGCCTGACCCTTTGAGGGTTCACTTGGCTTCCTGTGGATTTGATCATTTGATACATTTACTCGAGATTAGGGTAAATCACGGTATGTTGACTGCACTTATTGAGAGGTTCCATTCGGAGACTCAGACCTTCCACTTGCCTACGAGGGAGATTACTGTTACCCCTGAGGATGTGTACCAGATACTGTGCATTCCGTTCCATGCAGGCCAGTGGCCAGAGTATGTGAGTTCGGGGAACTCAGGTATATTAGCTTTTAGACGTCTCTTTGGAGATGATACTCAGATGACTGCCTCCATTTCCTGGGAGATTTTAGTATAGCGATATGGACAGACGCACCGGCTAGAGTGTATCATTGTCGGGATGATTGGAGGGATTATTATGTCT
Source organism: Chamaecyparis obtusa (assembly GCA_027943335.1). Taxonomy (NCBI): domain Eukaryota; kingdom Viridiplantae; phylum Streptophyta; class Pinopsida; order Cupressales; family Cupressaceae; genus Chamaecyparis; species Chamaecyparis obtusa. The sequence continues at coordinate 934,298 of BSBK01005655.1, forward strand.
GACTGTCAGCAGAACGGTCTCTTGATGGGTTGGGCCCCTATGGTAGCACATTTGATGGCGACTCCTTTTGAGTTAGCATGGGGTCAGTGCCTATTGGCACATATGTTCTCTGAGATGCACGAGGTAGTGTATCAGGAGAGCAAGTCTTTTACTGCAGGAGCTTTAGTTCTTTAGATATGGGCTTGGGAGAATATCCCCATTTTGAGACTTGTTTGCACTGCGCAGAGGCAGCCACAGGAGCCTGTCATTTATATTTATGCTGGATACATCATTCAGGGACAGATGGGCCATACTAAGTACTGGAGGCAATGCCTTGATGATATGACTTTTGTGCACTAGAGACCATATGTAGCTATTGAGCCTTGGCCGACTGCGCGAGAGCAGTTTAGTTACTTTTGTCAGAGCCGTGTATTGATTGGGAGGTCATCCTCCACTATAGAGAGATTTTTGATTACCAGGGTCTGGTGGCAATATGGGCGTATACAGGATGCCCCGGAGGATTATGCCACATATGCACAGATAGGCCACGAGATCGGACTTGGGTGGACACAAAGGCTCTCTTATGCTTTGTGTTTGCAGGAGTATAGTGCTATTGTCGGGAGGGACTGGGAGTACATACCAGATGTACTTGATGTTGGAGTTATAGATGGATTCATTTCATGGCTTGTTGACCATCCCATACATAGATTTTCTGATCCAACAGAGTTGATACCTTCCATGGAGGAGGCCATGGATGTTATTGGAGCGCTTGTGAGACTAGCTCAGAGACCTGTTCAGATGCCGGTCATACACCCCACACCTCTGAGACCCAGAGCGATGGTTCCACCATAGAGACCATCAGGACAGATGAGGCCCCCTTGTCCCACTAGTTCTGTTGCAGGTAGGCCCATAGGTGGACAGAGATGGACTAGGGGAGAGAGATGTACATTGGGCAGTGTAGGTACAATGGAGGATGTCCTTGTAGCTGAGCAGGTTGTAGGTGGGAGCGATACAGGCGGGGATGTCCCCTTTGATCTAGGTGATGAGGTGAGATGTCGTAAGGTGCAGAGGGCAGATACTACTAAGTAGGTTGCCCCAAATACTGAGATGCCAAATGCTGATCTTACTGCTCCTCTTACTCCACAGGACACTATCAGATGGCTTAGTGCATAGGTTAGGGATCTTAGGGTGTGTAGTGCTTGATGGGAGGAGCGATACATAGAGGTAGATAGATAGTGGACCGAGCTATGTGCAGAGGTACAGAGATTGCAGACAAAGGTGATTCATCAAACCTCACGGGCAGCTTACTATGTGTCCACATATTATACAGTTGTTCCTATTGCACGGAGAGTTCCCTCCAACTCACAATACATGATGGCCTCAAAGGGAGCCAGAGCACCGAGAGTAGAGGCAGTACTAGATGCACTACCTCCTCCTCCACCAGGTGCAGAGGATCAGGCTAAGAGCTGAGTGATCTGTGATATGTTATGATATTTTTGATCTTTTGATTCTGATATACTGTTCTGATTCTGATAGCTCAGTTGAGCTCATTCTTTTGTATATTGTGCCAGTAGTGCACCCTTGACTAGTTCAAGAGTTTTGATATATATATGAGATCGATATTTGGTTGTGATTTCATTTATACTTGTCATGTTTATGATTTTATGAGGATATCATGTGATGTATATGCATATGAGTAGAGTAGAATGTATGTATGAAAATATGCAAATGCAATGCTTTCTTTCATATGTATGATGTTATGCAAATGTATTTGATTATGGAAAGTTGTATGTATGATTTTTATGCATATGCTCATGGATGAATTGCAATGCAACAAATGATTATGATATGTCAATGCAATGATACACATGATATGTTTTGTAGGTAGTTGATGAAGACAAGTACTCAGTCTTATGTCAACATGATGTTTAACCCAGGAGGATAATTGTTTTATGTTTTTGATGAATAGACCTTCGTGTTAGGCTCAACTCTGGTTTAGATTAAAGAGATACATGAGGAATCTTTAAGCTTGTTAAATTATATCAATCCTTGTGAGATCATGCGACATGCAAAATGCAAAATGAAATGCAGAATGAAATGAAAACCTAAGACCTAGGACCTAGTTACTGATCATGTGTCGGTCATTTGTCATCATTGAATTTTTAGGTAACTAGATAAATCAATACAATGTCTACTAGTTATAAAACCATAGACATATGAATATCGATTTGTATGCTCCAGAATCAATACAACACCCACTGGTTAGGTAGCCATAGACATATGAATATTGATTTTATTTTCAAAATGTCAGATTAGATATAAGCACCAAGGCACAAATGCCAGGATGACCTAAATATCATGTCCATTTTGATATAGCAATTTGTATAAGCATCAAAACATAAATGTTTTGATGACCTGAATACACCTTGCATTTACAAACATATCAAGCAGTCAAGAGATCATTCTAAATCCAGTGTGAATTACCCATAGTGACCCTTTATCTTTCACATCCTTAGGTAAGATCGCGTTTCACAGTAGGAGAAAGAATTCACTCAAAAAGACAATAGTTAGATCAAAATTCCTTGAATTTTTTGGGTATCAATGGTCAAGGTACTCATGGCCATCCAATTCGAGATAGAGGCTCTTACAGACGGACACCATTTCAATCCAAAGTTTTCAAAGTTGTTAAATTTTCAAATACAAGCAGAAGACAAAGAAAAGATTATGCCCCCAGTCATCACTCTCTAAATCCTATAAAGGACATCATTGAAGAGCTCGAGGGAACATAATATGCAAAAATCTCAATGTGAATCAGTAAGCATACAAGGAGATAAAAGCATATAAAGCATAGATTATTTTCATTTTGTGTTCGATGTTTGATCATGTTTGATGTAGATGCAAAATCCTTTCTAGAGAGGAGACTGACTGACTGACTTGGATAAAGCTTCAAGGGACCTAGACTGGATATGACTCATCTGAGATATATTAGAGACCATAGGATATGACACTGATTGCCCCCAAGTGTTAAGCATTGATAGGATACAGACACTCTTGCTAATTGGTGTACAAACCAACTTATTGAAACAAGGACATATACAGACTAAAGTAGACTGAAAGCTGGGAAAGACCAAGATTGTGCTGATAGATGGAGCATTTGAAACAAGTGGCACCCGTTTGTCAGGTTTTCACCATCTTGGTAGAGATTCTATTTTTGCTACCAAGGCGCCTATTTCCAAGTTTTCACCAAGGCACTTTTTCTTTTTCTCAATTTTTTTTATTTTTCATTTTTTCAATTTTTTTTGTGAATCATCAAGGTGCCCATTGCTAGGTTTTCACCAAGATCATTTTTTCAGAACTTTTTCAAATTTTTAAGGGTTTTTTTTTTAAATTTTTTTTAGGACATTTTACCATAGACTGAATGCCTTAGGCGTAGAATTTCTTCAGATGGAGAACGTTGATTGGTTCTCAGAGCTATTCTCCTTCATTCATTGAGAGTTGATAGGCACCAGAGCCAAAAGTAGCAGTGATTACAAAGGGACCCAGCCAATTGGGTTCAAACTTCCCCTTGCGCTCTCTATGTGATTGATTTTTGAGATTTTCTCTCAAGACTAGATCGCCAACCTGAAATTCTCTACGTTTGACTTTCTTGTTGTAGCCTCTAGACATTCTCTTATGATATACTATGAGATGATCATACGATGCTTGTCTACGCTCATCTAGTAGTTCAAGTTCTTGCAACCTAGATACTCTGTACTCATCATCAGTTACTAGACCCTGTATTCTGATTCTTAGTGATAGGATTTCAACCTCAATAGGTAGTACCACTTTAGACCCATAAACTAAAGCGAAAGGAGTAGCCCCAATGGGCGTTTTGATACTTGTTCTGTAGGCCTAGAGAGTTGGATTGATCATGAGATGCCAGTCTCTTCCTATTTTATTAACTGTTTGATGCAAGATTTTCAACAGATTCTTATTTGAAGCCTCTGCTTGTCCATTCCCTTGAGGATAGTAGATAGATGAGCAATGTTGTGTAATCTTGAATTTAGAATAGAGATCATCTAGGTTGTTGTTCTTGAATTGTCTACCGTTATTTGTGATTATGAAATGTGGAATACCATACCAGCAAATGATGTAATTCAAGATGAACATAGATATTTGTTTTCCAGTAGCTTGTGTCAAAGGAACTGCTTCTACCCATTTTGTAAAATAGTCTATAGCTATGATTATATGGGTATGTCCATTAGAAGAGTGTGGATGGATAGCACCGATAAGATCAAAAGCCCATTGCTAGAAAGGCCACTGTGTAGTGAAGGGGATTAGGTCTCTCCTTGGTGCGTGAATCAGATTACCATGTACTTGACACTGTTGATAGTTTTTAGCAAATGTTATAGCTTCTTTCTCCATTGTTGGTCAATAGTACCCAGCCCTAATGAGTTTTTGAGCTAGTGTTAAACCGTTCGAGTGTGAGCCACATATACCTTCGTGGACTTCCTCTAATACATGTTGATATTCTTTGCGTTCTAAACACCTAAGTAGCATACCATCTAGACCTCATTTGTATAGATCATTACCAATGATGACATGCTGGGTTGCAGTGTGGATAAGGTTTCTTTTCTCATATCGGTTAAAGGAATCCGGAAGGATTTGGTCTTGGAGATAGGAGAATAGGTTTTTGTATCTGGATGAATCATGACCCACAACAGTGCAGATCATGCGGGTGTCAGGGGAATCATATGCATGATAATAGAGTCCTTCCACCAGGAACTCATAGCATAGCTCATGTTCTGGTTGTTGTAATAGAGTGGATAGTGTTGCCATTGCATCGACAACCTTGTTCTCTGTTCTAGGAATTTTCTCAAATGTGATAGAGATGAAGTACTTCTTTAGATCATCTACCATTCTTTTGTATGGAATGATCTTTTCATCTTTTGTTTGGTACACATCATTGACTTGATGGATAACAAGTTGTGAGTCTCCATGAATGTGTATCTTTGTAACCCTCCACTCAATTGCCAGTTTCATGCCATTAAGAAGAGCTTCATATTCAACAATGTTGTTTGTGCATGGAAAATTTAATTTGAATGCTTTAGGGATGGAGTATCCTTGAGGATTTATGAACAATATACCCACTCTAGATCCATTTTGTGTATAGGAGCCATCAAAGAATAATTGTCATTCTCTAGAAGAAATGTTCATGATAGAGGAATCTGGAAATTCCATTTACATTGGTGTATCATCAAATAAAGGTGTATCTGCTAACTGATCAGCAATAACTTGACCTTTAATAGCTTTTCTTTCAACATATTCCATGTCAAATTCACTTAAGAGCATGACCCATTTGGCTAGTCTACCTATGAGGGCAGCTTTGCTTAGTAGGTATTTGAGTGGATCAATCTTAGCTACCAAATGAGTGGTATGAGCTAACATGTAGTGTCTCAGTTTTTGTGATGCAAAGATCATAGCTAGACATTCTTTTTCAATCATAGAGTAGTTCTTCTCATAAGTCACTAAAGTTCTGCTGATGTAGTATATAGCTCTTTCCTTTTTGTTTTCATCATGTTGAGCCAATAATGCCCCTAGTGATGTATCAGTTGCAGAGACATATAGTATCAAAGGCTTCCCATGAATAGGAGGCATCATAATTGGAGGATTGGATAAGTATTCTTTGATATGATTGAAGTTTTTAGCACATTCTTCATTCCATGTGAATGTCACACCTTTATGTAATGTCCTAGTGAAAGGTTGTGATATATCCGCCAACTGAGATATGAAGCATCTGATAGATTGCACTCTCCCTTGTAGTGTTCTCATTTGACTTATGTTCTTAGGAGGTTGCATCTCCATTATAGATTTTACCTTTGTAGGATTAAATTCAATGCCCTTCTTTGAAACAATGTATCCTAGAAGCTTTCCAGAAGTGACGCCAAAAGAACACTTCTTAGGATTCAATCTAAGGCTGAACTTCTCCATTCTGTCTAATATCTTGCTCAAATCACTCAGGTGTTATGTTCTTATCATAGATTTTGCTAGAGTGTCATCAACATAATCTTCCATTGTTCTATGCATCATGTCATGGAAAATAGATGTCATGGCCCATTGATAGGTAGCACCAACATTTTTAAGACCAAATGGCATGACATTCCAGCAGAAGGTACCCCATGCACACGTGAAGGCAATTTTCTCTTGATCCTCAGGAGAGATTTTGATCTGATTATAGCCAGAGAAACCATCCATTAAGGAATACATCTCGTAACCCACAGTCATGTCCACTATCATATCAATGTTAGGTAGTGGAAAATCATCCTTTGGGCATGCTCTGTTCACATCTCTAAAGTTTGTGCATACTCTGATTGATTTATCTAGTTTTGAAACAAGTACAATGTTAGAGATCCACTCAGCATAGTCAATTACACAGATAAATCCAGCTTTTAGGAGCTTCTCTAATTCAGTCTTTACCAAGAGTGCAACATGAGGATGCATCTTTCTCAATTTTTGTTTTACTGGTTTCACTCCAGGAGCAATAGATAGATGATGCATTATCAGATTAGGATCTAGTCCTGGCATATCTTAATATTTCCATGCAAAGTTGATCTTTTTCTCTGTTAAAAATGTAGTAAATGCTCTCTTTTCTTCTTCTGACAAAGATTGTGCTACATGGATTAATTGTGGCTCTTTTGTTGTTCCCAAGTTTATGGATTGAGTGGGCTCAATTAGAACTGGAGACCTGTCTTGTAAATGACTTGGAAGGACATCAAATATCTCATCCTTAGGCACCTCAAAGAGGTTTTCACCTTCGGATATGTCTATTTTCTTTACTATTCTTGGTTCCGAGACTGCCACAAAGTGGTTTTCACCCTCAGAATTCTTTTTCTTTTTCTTTTTACTTTTATTCTTTTGACTAAGATATTTGATGTTCGACTCTGTCATGCTAACAATCAGTTCGCTAATGGAAGTCCTCATAGGCTCAACCACATTTAGATAGCAAGCAAGGGTGTAGTCATTTGGGAAAGTAAAGATACCTTGGCTTGGATTTGTGGAAGTATAGTCAAGAAGGTTAGGATGTTGGATTGTCAAAGTGGGGGAGGATTGGGAAATAGTATTCACGGATAGGGCACTGTCATCATTGGTCCTAACCCGATGTTCAAGATTGAAAGTGATATTACAACTCAGGATGTTCAATTCATGAATAGGCTCAACATCATTGTGGATGTCCGTTTCAGCCATAGGTGGATCAGACATGTTAAGTTCATTATTTCACTCTAGAATCATGTTGGGTTTAGAGTCGTATTGGTGTATGACATCAACATATTTTTCTATAATCAGCTTGTCTTCCTCTAGAATGATTCCCCATTCATAATCATTAGATTCATCTTCTGATTCAAGATCTCTAGGAAATCTTAGAACATGAGTAAAGTCAAGATGAATTCCCCAAGAAGGGTTACCCTCAGATTCTGATTTGAATTCATACTCATGAGAATCAATCTCAGAATAACTACCACCTTCTTCTTCGTCTATTTGATTTTCTGCAAGCTTAGCTGGTTCTTGTGTTGCAACTATCTCATTCTCTATAGTAGGTTCTTGTGTTTCTATCACATTAATTCTTCTGATTGGATCATTCTTAGCATCAAGAATATTTTTGATCTCTATAGGTAAACACTCATAAGGAATGAGCTCAGCGGTGGTGTCAGAATCATCACTGTCTGATTGTTCAGGTTCTTCTTTCTTGAGGAGAGCTTCTCCTGGCTTGATTTTCTCTATGACATGAGGGGAGTTGTTACTTAGATAAAAAGGTTTCTTCTTATACCCTAGGCCTTTTTTTCTCTTGTTTGTGCAACCTTGATGGTCAAGAGGTGCCCAAAGACCTTTACCCTATAACCCTAGAGGTCCTTTTCCTGTATATCCCATTTTAGCAATTAGCTTGCCCCCTGGTCCATATGACTCTCGAGGAATTCTGCTTGAATAAGCATCACATTTCTAGACTGAGCGGGTTTGAGATTCATCTTTGTATAGCCATGCCAACATGGCTTCATCTTCCTCAAACTCCTGTTTAGAGACGTGTTTTGTGATAAAGGTGCCATTGAATTTGACCTGTGATTCTTTATTAGCAAGTTTTATCTTGTCTGAAGGCTATCCATAAGATTTTGGAGATAATGGGAGAGATGTGAGAGATAAAACTGGTTCCATTGTATATTCTCCCATACCATTGTCTTTAATGTTGACTTCCTTAATCATTTTTTCGACCTTGGATGTTGATGCAATGGAGGATTGCTTAGTGTAAGATTCTCTGTCTTTTGGCACCAGTTTGTCTGCACTTTCCTTCAATGCATTACAAGTTGTAGACAAGTCCGTTGGAATAGTCACCTCCACTCCTTCATAAGGAAATTTTACACATTGATGATATGTGGAAGGAATAGCTCACATTTCATGAACCAGGGTCTCCCTAGGAGAATGTTGTAAGCTAAAGGTAGATCCAGAACTTGACACGTGATATCTCTGATGATAGGACCTATTTTGATGGGTAAGACAATTGTGCCTTTGGAAGATCTCTCTTGTTCATCATAGGCTTTGATGGTTATCTTCTTCTTAGGATCAATGGCAACTTTTGAAAGTCCCAATTGTGTGACCAAGCTGTAAGAACAAATGTTTAAACCAACACCCCCATCTATCAACACGCGTTTGACCTGATGGTTTTGGATCAAGACTTCTATGTGTAAGGGATGATTGTGTGGATGACTCAAGGACTTATCATCTTCCTCTGAAAAGGAAATATACTGTGGAGATGTAAGATGACCAACCATAGTCTGGAACCTGTCTAAATTGAGGTTGTCAGGAATGTTAGATCCAAGCAGAGCTTTATCTAGAATTGTTCTGTGAGCTAGAGATATCCGAAGCAACTCAAACATGGAGATTTTAGCGTTCATGTGTTGGAGTTGTTGGACAATACTGTAGTCTATGGGTCTCGAGTCTTTAGAATTTGAAGATTTAGTATTAGCCTTCTATTTAAAAGCGGATGATAGATTGAAAGGTCTCTTAAGGACATTTGATCAATCTGGGACTTGTCCTTGTAGATGTGCCTGAGCTTGTGATCGAGTAATGGTGCTCGCCAATTGATGATCTCTATTTCTTCTCACAATCATGATGACATTGCAACTTTTAGAAGGACATGGTTCTACCATATTGATGACAGCATTGTTGCCTATGTAGGCATAATTAACCTTGGCACCCATATTAGGTTGAGAGGATGAATCCACTTGATTGTGTTTAGGAAAAGGTTCCTTAAATGCCATATGGTCATTATTGCTCTTGTGATTGTCAACCATGATATCCCCATTATCAATCTTGTCTTGTATGAGGTGTTTTAGGTGTAAGCAATTGTTAGTCTTATGACCCCTTATTATGATGGAAGTCACAGAAGTCGTTCTCTTTCCACCACCTTGGTTTAGAATCTGGATCAAATGGTCGAATCTCGGGTAAAGAAATGATATTATTGGCCAATAGAGTTTTCATGGTAGATTCGTAGGATTCTCCCAGAGGAGTGAATTTGCGGCTAGGATCAGAATTCAAAGGTTTATATTCTGATGTATTTTTATTGGTCTTTGTTGCTTTTGATTCGGGTGCTTTGATTGCTTGAGTACCAACAATTAGATTGAAAGCTGGTGCCTTAGATGGGGCATGAACAGTATCAACAACACCATCTGTGACGATGCCTTTGTTCTTATTCCAGTTCTTGTTCTTATCTATAGAACTAGATCCAGATTCGTACTTGTCTTTTTGAAGGGATATTTCTCCCTTTTGCACAAGTACTTTTTCAATTTTAATCACGTTATCCACCATCTTGTCAAAAGATGTATGATTTTGCATTTGTAATGGATAATTGAGTTTTGGAACAAGGTTGTTGATGAATATCTCCAACTTCTCTATTTTTGGAATAGGTCTAGCATATAGAGAAAATTTTCTTCTCCATCTCTTGAGAAATGTCAGGAATGGTTCTCTTGAGTATTGTTTTAAGTTACAAATGTCGATCATCGTGACTGGATGTTGAATATTATAGAAGTATTGCGGATAAAATAATTTAATCAACTCCTCAAATGTCTTGATTATAGGAGGCATTCTTGAGAACCAATGAATAGCTGATCCTCCCAAAGATTGAGGGAAGAGACGCATCAGGTAGGTTGGTTCATGCATGAACTCAATGGATAGAGTACAAAATTCTCTGACATGATCTTGAGGGTCAGAGTTTCCATCATACTTATCATACTTAGGCATTTCCACCCTTTTAGGGAATGGTGGCATGTACAAGTCCTTATTGAATGGAAAAGGGCATAAAGCCTCCATGGAGAACTCTTTAGGTTCCTTTTCTTTTTCAAGCTTGTTGAGTTTGACTTGCAGGGCATGCATTTGTTTCATTATATCCATGATTGGAGTTTCTTCCTCATGTGTGACAATATCTTCAACATTAAAATGTAGAGGAAGTTTGGCTCCTTATTGAGCTAATTCTAGAAAGTATGTCTCCCTATCTTCCTTCAAGAAATGTTTCATCATTCTTTTGAAGTTGTCATCATTTTGATATTGAGAAATTTTTGAAGGTGTAGGTTCATGATCTCCACCATGTTGAGAATGATGTCCTTGGGATCCTACTCCCTGAGACATCTTGGTGTGATGAGAGCTACCAGGGATAGATTGATGTGGAGTATTTTGATAGCTTCTATGAATTGAGAAGGGAGGAGTTGGTGTATGATTAACTGCTCGAATGGATGCAGGAGGGGTAACGTAACCTCTTTTCAAGAAAAGATTGCCAAGAGTCTCTTCGCCAAATTTAGTTGTATCGTAAGGTTGATGAATTGTCTAAGCAAGCACAAAAGATGTCTCTAAAGAGATTGTGGGTTGATCTCTCAGTTTTCATGATGAAGCTTTGGTTTCCACCATTAACCTTTGGTGAAGCAAAAGAGTGAGATGAAGACTATTGAGAAAAGACTTGTTTCGAGAAAATTGAATGACGCGACCTTGTCAAGATTGGATTGATTGAAGATTAGATGTGGATGTAAATGAAGGATATTGTGCCCTAGTTGTATGGGTAGATGCCCAAAAGATAGCGGACATGAGCTCACAACACAGGTTTTTTGATAAAGATGATTAGATATTGATAATCTGACAAGGTTTTGACATAGGATGAAAAGGATTCAAATCGAATAAACAGAAGGGTAAATCTGACTCAAGAGATCACTTTAGGAAAATGAATAGATTCATTGGAAGTTCTGCTCTGTTCCTGACACCGTGATTTTGTTCATCATATTCAAGATATAGGCTGGAAAAATAGAATCTCTGACAGTTTTGACCAGTTTCTGACAATCTTTCAAAATCTTCTTCAAACGACTTTATGCAGGCTCGTACGATACTGGGTATTCTATGAAACGACAAATGCAAAACTTGTATCACAATGTACTAGATCTCAGATGACAATTGATAACAATTTTTAACTTTCTTGGATTTTTTTTTTTGACAGCAAGGCTCGTACGACAATGGGTTCAATACCAGATGACAATGGGTCTCTGACCATATGACAAATGCAAAAACTCGTACGACTTTTGGAATTTGTGGGATGACTTTTGACTCCAGAAAGAATTTTCTCTTTAGATTTTGCAATTTTTGAGGTTTTCAGTTTCAGATTTGTTTGCAAATTTTTCAGTCCAAATTTGAAGATTATACCAGATTTTTTCATTCTTAGTAACCAAGTAGATAAATAGGCACACAAAAACAACAAGCAAGTGATTCCAAGCACATCTGAAAACAATGAACAGGGGACAAAGCAACCCTGCGCATAAATAAGCAATTGACTGAATGTGCTAATCTTTAGGAGTACCAATTGTGTATGTTCCAAAAAGTTTTGCAATAACACACATATTCCTGAAAATGAAAATTTGGCCACACTAAGGTTTGTAGTAATGGTTTGACTCTGCAACTTTTATGATCCAAGAGGGTGAACTCCAATCCCGGCGCACCAGGGTTTTGACATAGTCCGAGAATTAAATCAATCAGGAGCTGCTAGGGAGATCTGACAACCCAACAATAGACCATACTTATGAAGATTTCTTCCCCAAGGACATTTATATAGCGGCTGTCACTACCATGGTGAAAATGGCTATTACCGCTTGAGGTTTCATCCTTGTGGTTGACCCAATTAAGGGAATGTCCACTATGGTTAACCCTCTCCAAAGGTGACTCACAAAATATACCACTTGGAGACTGGTTCCAGATTCAAGGATCTGAGTTTCTAGTACTACCCAAAAAGGGAGTAGAGCATAATCCTCTAGCCTTTTCTCTTTTAACCAAAACAAAGCAAACAGATTAATCCGACACCCTAAGACTAAGATTATCTCACAAAGATCTATGATGTCAACTCCTTATGATTTATCAACTCCTCTGGAGAGAGAATGCATCAACAAAAAGTTATAGACACGAGGATCTAGTAGAATGTGAGACACCCTCAGTAACCTTTCCCTACCTACAAGGGTTCCTTCGTCCAAAAGATTTTCACTGGAAACTCACTCTCTCAAGAGCCACAAATAGTGTTCATAGGGCATATTTAACTATGTGTAACAGATATGCAAAAAAGAAAATCTATGTTCGTTTTTAGCCCAAAATAAAATATGCAATATGAGAGCAATAAAAGTCACACAAGCTTGACACGTGAGATGTTCTTTTTAACCCAAATCAAAATATTATCAGCTTGAGAAGATTACCTGAATTCCTTGAAACGAGCTTAGTAGATTTTTACCTATTTTTAGTAATTCTTGCACTTTTTCCAATCGAAACCAGCAGAAATTAGTCAAAAATAGAGAATTTCAATTGTTAAGGTTAGCTGTTAGTCTAGATCCAAGAATCAAATCTGACAAACTGTCCTAAAAAATGAAACGACAATTGAACTTTGGTGTCAAAACTTGTACGACAGTGGGTTAACTCCTGCATGACAATATAAAAACTCGTACGACTGTGGGTATCAGATCATACGACAATTGAAAGCCCAAATGACTCTACGATCTAGACGAAATGACTTTTGCTCAAAATCAACTGTCGTACAACAGTGGGTATCAGATGGTACGAGTTTTTGCAAAACTCGTACGAAAATTATATGGACAAAAATCAAAATCACAGCTTGGACCAGAAAATGACAAGAATTTGATAGAAATTGATTGAGATGGAATGAAAACCCGAATCAGGGCCCCACGGTGGGTGCCAGAAATGTGCATGTGAATTTTGTACCTAGCTGAACACAACACTTCAGTAAAACATTAGAGGTTAGAAAAAATCAAAATCATGCAAGTAATTGAAAGCTAAGCTAACCAGGCGATTTACTGCCTTCTAGTAGGTGCGAGTTTATAATTCTCAGATCAGACCGAGATCAGTAACCTTGGCGACACCTAAACGAAGGATTTGAATGCAAAGATGAATTGAAGCTATAGATGCAATTTAAGATCTAAGAATGAAAATGATATGAAAATTGATCTAAAATGGATATGGAATGGAATATGAAACTAAAAGAATGAAAAAAAAAGATTGATCTCACAACAATGATTGATTCATGTGAAGCTTTGATTCATCTGATATCGATTTGCCAACGTGATTGTGCAACTTCGAGAGATATGAGATTTGGCAATTCAACAGCATAAGTATACAAATTTGTGAGATGAATTGTGAAGAGCTGAGCCTTATTTTTATAGAAATCCAGGGCTTTGAGGGTGCATGAGAAAAACCATAAATCACTCCTGATGAACTCAGGTTGATTTTTGAGCTAACACGGAATTATAAATAATTAATTCACAAAAACATGCAAAATCATGCAAAAACAACTTTTTAACTCAAATTAGAAGTTGAGATCAACTTTCAACTCCAAAGGAAGTTGAGTTTGATTTTCTAATTCAAAGTTTAACTCATTTTTGAATGTGCATAATTAATATTGAATTAATTAAATAAATAAAATGATTTTTCCTCAACTTAACTGATTTTTAAATTTATTATAATTGATTTATTGGTTAACCAATTATTAAATCAAACTTTTATTCAAAAACTATATTATTAAATTTGACAACTTATTTTTTATTTATTAAATAAATATTTAATCAATTAATGATAGGAATTTTGATTTATTGTCAAAATTAAATAATACAATTTAGGAATAAATATAATTAAATTTAATTAACTAATTAAGTGGCATAATTAAATCTAATTAATTAAATATTCAGAATATTCAATTAATCAAACTATAGGATAAATATGATTTATTGCCAAATAATCATTAAATTAAAGATAATTATGATAATTAGGAATATTTCAAGGAATATTCCCGGATGCAGAATTTAGGATAATCAATTAGAGTTTTCAATGTTTAGATGTGCCTTAGGTTAGGACTTTTGTGTTGATTTTGTTCGAATTATTGATATAGGAGGTTAATGAACCTATAGCCCATTTTTGGGGTATTATACCAGTGAATATCCATTTCAGTCAATCAATCTTTTCCCTACAGGATGCGTCCTTCCTCAGTTGGCTCAAATCAATCTCGTTAGTCTTACCCCATTCATGGCAAGAACTGTGGACTGAATGACCACTTGGTCAGGAGGCCTTCTTTGTTGATTTTATATTTTTGCATCAATAGATCCTACTCATGATTATCTTGATCTTCCATATCATGGTATATTGTGACTAGTGAAATTTGATGCAAGTGTCGATTGCGGTATGATCTGTTTGTAGATACTTTAGGAGCATTTTTGTTGGTTTCTCAGCTATGATTATGTGTATCTTAAAGGGAGCAATGGGTTAGCATACTTATGTCCCTTAAAAGACCTAAGTATACCAAGACCTCTCCAATAGGTATATGTCATAGGTTCTATCATAGTTAGAACATCTACATCTCTGTTTCCACAAGTATCTGAGAGTCTAGTCCATGCAATGGAACAATGCCATCTGTGCTTTTATAACACATGATGCATACCTCCTATTGCAATATCAAACTAGGGTGTACTCTCTAACATGAACACGAGTGATCCCACTAAATCATGTAGACAGGTTGCATTATAGCTCAAATTTATTTTAGTTTGCTTCTTTTCTGCATTTTTGTTTGAGACAAGGGTCTGTTGGAAATATTTAGGAATTAACCAAGTTACTGAGAGGGGAGGGGTGAATCAGTAACTCCAAATTTTCTTTCAAATGTATTAACATATAATTCACTTTAACCTTTTGCATATAGAAAGCATGAAACATAAAAGCATTCACAACAATGACACACAGATTTGGTTACCCAGAAACCTTCCAAAAGAAAGTAAAACTGGGGTGGGGATGAAACCCACAAAGCTTTAGTACTACAGTATAAAGTTGGCCAGTTAAGGCTTACAATGATCACTTCTGATGATCTACCCTGTTAGGAGCAATAAGGACTGCTAGATCCACCTTGTTAGAGGTTTTACAAACATACAATGAAGTATGCACTCGGTAAAGAGATTTTACAAAGACTGTTAAGTCTACCCGGTTAAAGGATTTCAAGCTGATTCACCTGTTAGGATGAAACAGTAGATCTCTTACTTTGCAATTGGATTGCTGAATGAGATTCGCTAATGTACTGATCACCTTCTGTGATGAATTTGTCTTTGCTGCTCCTTATACTGCTGTAGCTCTTTGTAATTCGCTTATCTCTGCCTTTCTCTCTTTTTCATATTCATACTCATTACTAATTGCATCTTGGTATTTTTACAACATTGTTTATATACAAGTCTAAATAATTAATTACAATTACAATTACAAAGTCGGCTTGACAAATAAACATAAGTGCTACTAAGTCGGCCCAAGTATGGTTACACGGTTCTTGCAAACTGACTCGGTGACTTTCTGATACTCGGCGTCCACTGCATTACTCAGCATCGTCATGCACTCGGTAGAAGTGAAGGCTCGGTTCATACTAACCACTCAGTAAGTTTCGAACTTGGTAAATACCTGTGACTCGGTAGACATAATGTTACTCGGTTTACACTATCCTGCTCGGTTTGCACTGTCCTGCTCGGTTTGCACTGTTCTGCTTAGTTTGCACTGTTCTGCTTGGTTTGCACTGTTCTACTCGGTTTGCACTGTTCTGCTCGGTTTGCACTGTTCTGCTTAGTTTGCACTGTTCTGCTCGGTTTGCACTCAGAATGCAAATAAGTGTTGTCACTAGTGGCAATCCTGCTTAATGCCAACAATCTCCCCCTTTGGCATTAGTGACAAAAACACTTATTGCCCAAAACTTATATACATGAACCATGCTGAGATTTATTTTGATTTTTCAAAATTTATCTTTGTCAATTATCTCCCCCTTTCAATGTGCTAAGTTTTTCTTCTATACATATCTTCTTCTATACATATCTCCCCCTTTTTGGCGATAATGCCAAAGGTGTATATACAAGTGTTTTACAGGGAGAATCCAAAATTTGATAGAAAAATAGAATGTACCTTCATTATCAGTGCTAGGGTTCTGTCCCAATTTTCTTGCAGAATCTTGCATGTTTGGATTGCAATTTGGACTTCTGCAGAGAGTTCAATCATGTGATCTGCTATTGAGAACTGATTGTCATGAATTAATGTTTTGGAATGTTCAATGTGCTTATACATTGTATTCATGATGGGAAGGATCATGTTCTGAATGTCTAGCAGTGTGGACCAGATCCTTGTGTCTTCTTTCAGTAGTTCTAACTGCATATTTGATAGGAATGAGATTTTCATGTGATGAGCAGAGTTTGAACTTGGTTCAAGTTGCAGCTTCTGTATGCTAATCTTAAAATCCTCATCAATTTTATTCATTTTATCCTTGACATCCTTGGTGAACTCAGCAACATTGCACAGTCTGGCCAAAAGAGAGGTAACATTCGAATAGGAAGATTCAATGTTTGCCAAAACTGAAGATAATTCGACTTGACTAATAGCTATGTGCTGAGCAATGTGCTCAAGCACTTTATTGTTGAATCTCTTCTCAGCTTTTTCAACTAACTTGTCTGTCCCAGATGAATCCTCATTGTACTTATTTACCGCTTCTTCTAATTGTAAAAAAACATGTTGAGAGGAGTCTACTTTAATACCTAATGCTTCTGACAAAATGTCCTTAGCATCCTTAATGATTTTATATTCCTTGTCTCTCTCATCTTTAAGGTTCTTTTGCTTCGCTTTCCTTTGGAGGATTTCACCTATATTTTGCATTTGGTCCGCTAATAGATTTGCAAAATCCAATGTTGGAATCTCTATTTCCTCATCTAGGTCTATATCCTCTACTATATTCTTGCCCAAAAATCTTATACTCGGTTGAGCCTTAGGCTTATCTATACTTAATGCCTTAGTAGTAGTGACAGTAGACATAGTAGGACTGGCTATAGAGAATGGTATACTGTCTATTGGAGAACTTAAAGTATTTGCACTTGTAGAATCAAAAACTGGAATACTTACTGCTAGAAAACTTGATGAGATAGGAGACTGCAACTCGGTAGAAGAAATGGTAGTTACTTCTGTTGTTGCTATAGGTGATTGGACAAATGTTGAAGTTGTCACAACCATGCTTGAAGGTGTCTCCGGGCTAGATGTAGTAACTTTTGCTGGAGAGGTAGGAAGTGATGCAATGACTTCTGCCGCTATCCTCACAGTATCATCTACCTTAGTGACTTCTTCCTGTTCATCACTGTCATCTTCAATGTCTTTTATTATAACTGTTTCAGTACTTGGTTGGTGAAGATGGTATATGTTCTTCCATGTGGCATTTGCAGCCTTCACAACCGATTCAATATTGTTAATCAGAATTAAACAAGTATTGAACTTCAGTGTCAGCTTATTTTCATTCTCCTTCAATGCCTTCTTTATTTCATCATTTTTCAAGCTCGGCATTAACTGTCTCAGGGTTTGATCAAATATGTCTTTTACAGTTTGCTTTGCATTGGTCCATCTCATTTTTATTGGATCTAATAAAGCTGCTGGAATTTGTGGGGCTATTTCATCAGGAGAGTATTTCCACTGTCCCATCTTTTCAATGACAGCATCTTCAATCTCCTTTTGTTCTGTTTCCGATCTTGTTTCATATTTTAAAGGTTTTATATTACTTACTCCAGATCCTAATCCTTCTCTGAAAAGTTTGATCTTCTCTTGAAGGGTTAGAGGAGGCCTTTTGAATATTATATCTTTGTCCTGTTTGTCTGCCTTACCCCTTGCACTTCTCCTTGTAAATACAACAGTGGGAGGCTTAGGTGCCTTGGTGATGAATACCTTTCCTTTCTTCATTGCAGGTTCTAGTTCCTCTATTTTCTCATCATTTTTCTCTTCTTCTCCAGTGTCTTCTCCTCTGTCCTCGGTTAGCATTTGTATTTTGGCTATCCTCTTTTTTCCTTTATTTACTGCCTGTGGAAGCTTTATACTTAATTCAATTCTCACTTTTGCTTCTTCATATGTTCCAAAATATGGAGCTTTGGGATTAACAGGCTGATTAAGGAGGGCTTCAATGATATTCTTTGTTTCATCAATGTTTACCTCATAAGGAAGAGGTTTTACATGTACAATCCTCGGTTTAGCTGCTTGAATGTATACTCTGTCATAGTCCACCATGAAACAAATATCATCCTTATAATCTTCCACCAACTTCTGTGGAATCCGGAATCTGTCGTTCATTTTCTCCTTGAAAGACTCAAAATAACTATCCATGATGCTCTCAAAATTTTCACCCATTTCTGAAATATATTCATTTATCTCATAAAGGACTGGCACATCTTTTCTCCATATTACTTTTCCTTTGGAAGGGAAGAATTTCTGAACATAGAAAAATAAACAGACCAGTAGAGATCCAAACTTACATGGATTGTTTTTGGAAGTTTGAATGCTTTCCATGTTCTTGTTAAACTGTTTTAACAATAAATCTGCAAGATCAAATGATAAATTATTCTTGACCACTTTGTATGCTAGGTCTATGGCTTCGCAGGAGACACTATTCTATCGACTTGAACTGTATATTTTATGGGCAATGATGTGTGTTCCAAACTTCAGTTCAGCATCAGTAATGCTGCTTACTTTCATGCCTCTACCGTCCCACTCGGCTAGGGTTTTCTTCTCCAGTTCCAGCTGACCTAGGGTTTTGGTAGATTTAGCTTTGTTTAACATGGGAAGACCGGTGATTTGGTGAATCATCTTCTTAGTGATCTCTATGGGTTGCTCAAGCCAAATCTTGCCTTCATGTACACAGCTGAGAATGTATCTAACCCATTTCTCTCAAAAGTTTCGAGGTAAATGTGAAATGTGAACTAATCCCTTATCTTCCAGATGTTTGTGCTCAGGTTTTAGAATACCATCCACACACAGTTCCTCACACACAATATCTAGCTCTAGGTTTCCCATCTCTTGAATTGCACAATAAAAATGATTGCGAATATCATTAACAAGTAGTACCTTAGGAGGAATCTGAGATTGAGCTCCGTTTGGATCTAGGGTTGCTGCAATTGCGGGCACAAGCTTGAAATCTGGTGCTTTCCATTCCCCTTGGACTATCATTTCTGATCCTTTCTTCACTGAAGTGCTGGATGATGCCATGGTAGCTCACAGAGAATTCTTTTCGCAAACGTGTTTGAATCGTTGTATTGCTCTTGAAATTTTCTGCTCTCAAAGTGCTAAAGTTCGCGGTGAAGAATGAGTTTGATTTCTTGCCTTTTGTTTACAACTCTGTCATTAATGCTCAGTACAAATTAGGGTATGAATTCTGACAGACTGTCACCCACTATGAATTAATTTCTCGGTAAAGACTTCACAACTCGGTGAACTTGAGAATTCATATTGCTCCGACCTTGCTCGGTAATCATATTAGACCGCTCCCGACCTTGCTCGGTAAAAATTGATACCGACCTTCCTGTGATCTTATTGCATCTTGTATGCCGATTTAGATCTTTCTTTTAATTTAGTTCTGGAACTGCTTGAAATTTGTCTATGAGAATACAGTTCCAGTGCTTTCTTGGAAATTTAGTTTGAGTCGGTAGAGCCACCCATTCCATTACTTGGACTGGTTTGCTCGGTAGATTTAGGAATCCACTGTTGTCTCATCTGTTTCCTGACCTTAGTTGCTTCATTCTTCTTTCCATCTTCAACTTCACTAACATTCATGCAATTTCTGGCTATATGACCGAGTTTAGTGCATTTGAAGCATCTTACGGTAGTATCTCTTTTCCTTAGATGATGTTTTATGCAGTTCATGCCAATGTGTCCATATTCTCCATAGTAATGACATCTACACCAGGTGTTGTAATCCCATCCAAACATTGCTTTCATAATTTGTTCTGCTGGATTGAATGTTTTGGATCTACACTCGGATGCCTTGTGACCTTGTTTGTTGCATTTGTGACAATTGCCTTTGAATCTTGGTTTTTCCCTGCATTCATTTGCTTTGTGACCATGCTGATTGCAGTTGTAGCATTTTCCATTGAATTTTGCTTTTTCATTGCTCCAACATTTATTTGAAGTATGTCCTATTTTGCCACAATGATTACAAGTAGGTTTCTGATTTCTTTGAGTACCTTGCTTAGAAGATTCAGCTTCTCCTTTGTATCCAAGTCCTGCTTTTCCTTTTTGTCTATGAAGATTTCGATCATACAGCTGATCTAAGTCTTCTTGGCTCTTCAGCATTCTTTCATTGATTTGTTTTTCGGTGTTTAGGTCATCCACCAATCTTAGATTGATTTTCTTTTCAGATCTTAGTTCTTCTCTTGTGCTTTCTATTTCTAATCTTAGAGTCAGAATTTCCTCATTTGTATGGGAGATCTGATCAATTAGGTTTTCTAGCTGAAGGGTTTTATTTTGGACTTCATTGTTCCTTCCATCTAATTCATCTTTCAACTTGTTTCTTTGTTCTAAGATCTCACAAAATCTTGTAGAGTGTAGTTCTTGTTCTCTTTTTAATTTTCTCACTTCTTCCTGCAGAGACCCATTCTTTTCTAGGAGTTCTTTGACAGCATTGTTTGCTTCATCTGAGCTATTTGAGGGAAAAAGATCTTCAATCTTTTCTTCAATGTAATTCTGATCATTCATCTAATTTGCAAGTTCCTTCCTTCTTCTTAGGGATTGGGAAAGATGTTATTTCGCTTCTTTAAGTTTAGCTATGGCCACTTCCAGATCTAGCTTTTCATTTTCAATCACCTTATTCAGTTTGAATACCTCCATTGTCCTGGATCTTTGCTCAAGCTAGTTAAGCTTTATCTTGAGAACCAATACAGCTCTGATACCAATTGTTGGAAATATTCAAGAATTAACCAAGTTACTGAGAGGGGAGGGGTGAATCAGTAACTCCAAATTTTCTTTCAAATGTATTAAC
Organism: Chamaecyparis obtusa; assembly: GCA_027943335.1. Lineage (NCBI taxonomy): Eukaryota > Viridiplantae > Streptophyta > Pinopsida > Cupressales > Cupressaceae > Chamaecyparis > Chamaecyparis obtusa. The sequence continues at coordinate 955,620 of BSBK01005655.1, forward strand.
ATATAATTCACTTTAACCTTTTGCATATAGAAAGCATGAAACATAAAAGCATTCACAACAATGACACACAGATTTGGTTACCCAGAAACCTTCCAAAAGAAAGTAAAACTGGGGTGGGGATGAAACCCACAAAGCTTTAGTACTGCAGTATAAAGTTAGCCGGTTAAGGCTTACAATGATCACTTCTGATGATCTCCCTATTAAGAGCAATAAGGACTGCTAGATCTACCTTGTTAGAGGTTTTACAAACATACAATGAAGTATGCACTCGGTAAAGAGATTTTACAAAGACTGTTAAGTCTACCCGGTTAAAGGATTTCAAGCTGATTCACCTGTTAGGATGAAACAGTAGATCTCTTACTTTGCAACTGGATTGCTGAATGAGATTCGCTGATGTACTGATCACCTTCTGTGATGAATTTGTCTTTGCTACTCCTTATACTATTGTAGCTCTTTGTAATTCGCTTATCTCTTCCTTTCTCTCTTTTTCATATTCATACTCATTACTAATTGCATCTTGGTATTTTTACAACATTGTTTATATACAAGTCTAAACAATTAATTACAATTATAATTACAAAGTCGGCTTGACAAATAAACATAAGTGCTACTAAGTCGGCCCAAGTATGGTTACACGGTTCCTGCAAACTGACTCGGCGACTTTCTGATACTCGGCATCTACTGCATTACTCGGCATCGTCATGCACTCGGTAGAAGTGAAGGCTCGGTTCATACTAACCACTCGGTAAGTTTCAAACTCGGTAAATACCTGTGACTCGGTAGACATAATGTTACTTGGTTTACACTGTCCTGCTCGGTTTGCACTGTCCTGCTCGGTTTGCACTGTTCTGCTCGGTTTGCACTGTTCTGCTCGGTTTGCACTATTCTACTTGGTTTGCACTGTTCTGCTCGGTTTGCACTCAGAATGCAAATAAGTGTTGTCACTAGTGGAAATCCTGCTTAATGCCAACAGGGTCTTGTTTATTCATCCTCCCCTTCCTCTTCTTTAGTGGTTCTGTTGATCCTATTAGTTATATCAGATACACCAACAAAACATCATAATAATAAAGTGACACTACACTACTACATTTGGGGTCGAATTTTGATGCTAATTTACGACGCCACTACAATTTGCTTAAGTTTTTTGTGTTTTTATTAAAGTGCCCCTGAAAGTGTCGTAATAGTGACAATGTCGTCGTAATTGTGACATCCCTTTGGTTATAAACAAAAAAGAAAGAAAAAGAAAGTGTCATTTGTAATTTATGAATTCGAAGAGTTGCCGTGAAGATGACACTGCACATTTGTGTGGCGTGAAGAGGGCATTTGAGTTTGGCGTGCGCAAAGAGGCTGGCACAATGTGGGAAGGGGGCACTAGCACCTGAGGTAGGCATTCGAGTTTTGTCTTCTCATTAACTCAATTTCATTTTGATGGCATTTGTTGCTTTAATGGCGCAATATGAATGTTAATAGTGGCATTTTTTACATCTTAGCATTTGGAATGCTCGATGACCCATGAGCTTTGAGAGCTAGGGCATCGTTGCTATTACCTTCAAGGCATTATGTGAAGTGTTTGATCTCTCTTAATTTGTTTTGTTGTTGATATTCACTATGTGGTACTCCCTATTTATCATCATTTCATGAGGAAATATCTTGATGGCTCGTGGGCTATAAGCTAGGGTATCATACATTGTTTATGAGCTCACTATTGAATACTGACATTGTTTACATCTTTTCATTTGGAATGCTTGATAACCCGAGAGGTTTAAGAGATAGGGCATTATTTCTATTACCTTCAAGGCATTGTGTGAAGTGTTTGGCCTCTCTTTATTTGTTTTGTTATTGATATTCACTATGTGGTACTCCTTGTTTATGATCATTTCACAAGGAGATGTCTTGATGGCTCATGGGTTGCAAGCTATGGCATCATACATTGTTCATGAGCTCACTGTTTAATACTGACATTGTTTACATCTTTTCATTTGGAATGCCTGATGACTTGTGAGCTTTGAGAGCTAGGGCATCATTTCTATTACCTTCAAGGCATTGTGTGAAGTGTTTGATATCTCTTTATTTGTTTTGTTGTTGATATTCACTATGAGGTACTCCCTGTTTATGATCATTAACGAGGAAATGTCTTGATGGCTCGCGGGCTGCAAGCTAGGGCATCATACATTGTTTATGAGGTCACTATTTCATACTGGCATTGTCCATGAGCTTACTGTTTAATATTGTTTTGAATTTGAGCTCATGCATCATGCAATGTTATTGCTGTCATTGCATGCTTTCTATTGTTGTGCACCATATATTGTTTTATACACTGTTTATTTCATTCAGACCGTAATTATCACTCATTGGTCATTTGACAATTCAAGATATAAGTATCAGAATATAAACTTTTGTAAAAGGATGAAACACATATGTAACATCATATAATACAAAATATAAAAGTATCCTATAGACACAGTTGCTATTATAAAAACCATCCTCTAATCCCATGGTGTACTAGTTTCAAGATAAGAACAATTTACTTAAGCCATCATATAAGTATCATCCTAAAGTTTAAGTAGACATTGACTATGGATATACAACACTGAGCCATAATAAATTACAGAGTTTCACTGCAATTTCTATGTCCACTTACAATAATAAATTAAAGGGTTTCACTACAATTTCTATGTCCACTACCATTAAAATATATCACTCCTCCTATTATATAGGCATCCTTCTCATTAAGTGTCACCATTAAAATATATCACTCCTCCTGTTATATAGTGTATATGCATACTTGTTTAAAATGCCATACTTGTTGCTATTAAATATTATTAATATTTCACTCAATTTTACATGACATTAAAGTCAAGCCCAAAATGTATACATACATGTAAGAATAGGAGAAGTTGGATTCTGCAACTATTGAACAAAAAAATTATACCAATAGCAGCTTATGAGAAACTATACTTGTGCTAACCATGCCATACCTCAGCATCATAATGCTTATCATTTTCAAGCTTCAGAGAGGCTTCATACCACGCGCTGCCCGCAAATTTGTACGCAACATTGATTTAGGCTGGAGGTAAACTAAACGTGTCATGTAAATCTACGAACACTACATGGTATGAAGTCTCGCTGAAGCTTGAAATATATCACTCATGTTATTGTCAAAATTAAATTCAAATATTTCTCAAAACATTTATTCTTGTAGAATTAAGATATCCTTATCTCAATAATAAAACAATCTTGCATAATAGCTTTTGAATCACATTAACACACACCCATGTTTTGTAGCATAGTTCATTTTAGAAGTGTATGGCTTGACTATGCACATGCATAATTGTAGATGAAGACTAGTAGTAGGGTGCCTGACATTGCTTAGATCCTTTGGATCTAACCCCATCTTTTCCTTCCTTGTAGGCTTTGGATCATACAAGAGCATACTAGAGTGAACCCTGGGTCACCACTTCATTACTTCAGGCAATGTTTGGTACCTTCATTATTTATGTTCATCCACTTATGTATGTTTGCATTCATTCATATTTTTCTAAAAGTTGGCTATTAGTGACCATATAGGACCATTCTTGATGTTTTTGGGTCATTTGATGAAAATATGTAAATAGGGACATTAGTAATAAAATAGGGATATGTTAATCTTTATGAGCTCAAATTTAAAACAATAGGTGCATTATTTTATTACTGATGTCCCTATTTGATCTAATAGCATCAATATAACAAATAGAGCACCGACCAATCAAATAGGGACATGAGGTGCTCAAACAGTAAGCTCATTAAAATATATTTAGCCTTAATAAAATCTTATAAAACAACATATATTATGTGAAGTGTTTGATCTCTCTTTATTTGTTTTGGTGTTGATATTCAGTATGTGGTACTCCCTGTTTATGATCATTTCATGAGGAAATATCTTGATGGCTTGCGGGCTGCAAGCGACGACATCATGCATTGTTTATGAGCTCACTAATTGAGCACCTCTTGTCCCTATTTGATTGGCTGGTAATCAAATAGTGAGCTCATAAACAATGCATGATGCCTGAGATCAAATTCAAAATAATAAGTGTATTGTTTTATTAAGACTAAATATATGATGTAAACTCATTATTATACTTGATATATATACTTCAAAGGAGGAATTATGAAATATAGTTGTAGGTAGTTATCTCTTCTATAATAATGGGGGAGTGAAAGATAATGATCAATGAGGTTGCTGCTATTAGATCATACATTAATACACTTACTATTTTGAATTTGAGCTCGGGCATCATGCAATGTTATTGTTGTCATTGCATGCTTGTTGTTGTTGTGCACCATATATTGTTTTATACATTGTTTATTTCATTGAGACCGTGAGCTTAACATTTGTAATGTATTTTTTGTTATAGGATCGATGTCGCCATATTGTTGACACTGTAGATGCATTGAATCACCATTGTCATTCTATTTTGATAGCAACAATATAACAAATAGAGCACCATCCAATCAAATAGGGATATTAGTAAGACATTTAATGCATTATTACTTCATCGCAATGATAAAAATTTCATTGGCTCAAAGCACATAGAATGTGGGTAGCTTCATTACTTCATTAGATCTGTACCTTTGTTAATTTCACTAGCATCATGCAGCTTTCTTACTAATCCTTTAAAATGTAGATTCAAATATACTTCATGCCATAGCATTAATGTATAGATGATGCAGGTTTGTGTACCTCTTTGTTTTGATGTAGCTTACTGCATGCAATGGGTCCTCCTTGGGGCTATCAACCATGTTGTGATGTTATGATCTTTACTTGAAATCCATGATGTACTCCTCCCTTAATATGTAGATTTGATGCTTTTCTCCTCTGATTTGATGATGATGTATGTCCCTTTCATTGCTTACCCATGCTTGCTCATGACTGCCTTGTGTTGATGGGCACAGTGTGTGACTGTTGTGGGTGCATCATTTGGAAATGATGTCACAACAACACTAGATGAAACAACAACATCTCTTGTTGTTGTTGCAATGTTTGAATGATGTAGTCACAATAGTGACTCACCAGGTGTTCATGTAGACATGAATGCAACCATTTACTTTCTGCAACATTCTTCTGAGTGCACATGTCCTATAATATGGTTTTTCTTTCAGAAGTGTATGGCTTGACTATGCACATGCATAATTGTAGATGAGGATCAGTAATAGAATACCATTAATTGCTTAGATATTTTTTATCTAACCCCCATCTCTCTTTTCTTTGCAGGTTCTGGATCACACAAGGGCACACTAGATTCATACCTGGGTCAAAAATTCATCACTTCAGGCAATGTCTGGTACCCTTATTATTTATGTTCATCCTCTTATGTATGCTTGTACTCTTGCATTTTCTTCTGAAAGTTATTTATCTTGTATAGTATATACAAGTTATTTTTCATATATATAAATGTAATCTTTAGATGCAAAAATATGTTTTCCTTTACATGTGTCTTTGCTTGAAATAAACACAAATTAAACAAGATCATCTAATAATGCAAACTAGGGTACTGTAGTCACTCATCTGATATATGGGAAGAATGGTTGTGAAAAAAATATTTATGTTTTTAATTCTGAGAAGATCCAGAGTGATTTTGAGTCATAGAGGAAATGCCCTAATCCTTCCACAAGTGCTATTTCGATGAGTTCTGATCACTTGATGATCAAAAAATTATTTGTTGAGTTGAAAAGAAAATCAACAAAAGACGTTAAAAATGAAGTGAAAAAACCTAAGGTTTCTTTTCAATGTAAGTAAAATCTTTACCCTCAATGAAAGATTGAAGTCTTTCCAAACTCATTCTAGGAGAACGAGTTTGGAAAGACTTCAATCTTTCATTGAGGCTGGAACGAGTTTGGAAAGACTTCAATCTTTCATTGAGGGAAAAGATTTTACTTACATTGAGAAGAAACCTTAGGTTTTTTCACTTCATTTTCAACGTCTTGTGTTGATTTTATTTTCAACTCAACAAATAATTTTATGTTCGTCAAGTGATCAGAACTCATCGGAATAGCACTTGTGGAAGGATCAGGGCATTTCCTTTGTGACTCAAAATCACTATTGCGCAAAGAGGCTGACACCATGTGGGAAGAGGGCACTGGCACTTGAAGTAGGCATTAGAGCTTTGTCTTCTCATTAACTCAATTTCATTTTGATGGCATTTGTTGATTTAATGGCACAATATGAATGTTAATAGTGGCATTGTTTACATCTTAGCATTTGGAATGCTCGATGACCCGCAAGCTTTGAGAGCTATGGAATCATTGCTATTACCTTCAAGGCATTGTGTGAAGTGGTTGATCTCTCTTTATTTGTTTTGCTCTTGATATTCACTATTTGGTACTCCCTATTTATCATCATTTCATGAGGAAATGTCTTGATGGCTCGTGGGCTATAAGCTAGGGCATCATACATTGTTTATGAGCTTACTATTGAATATTGGCATTGTTTACATCTTTTCATTTGGAATGCTTGATGACCCATGAAGTTTGAGAGCTAGGGCATTGTTGCTATTACCTTCAAGGCATTGTGTGAAGTGTTTGATCTCTCTTTATTTGTTTTGCTATTGATATTCACTATGTGGTACTCCCCGTTTATGATCATTTCATGAGGAAATGTCTTGATGGCTCATGGGATGCAAGCTAGGGCATCATACATTGTTCATGAGCTCATTGTTTAATACTGGCATTGTTTACATCTTTTCATTGGTTGGTGATCAAAGAATGAGCTCATAAACAATGCATGATGCCCTAGCTTGCAGCTAATGATGCCCTAGCTTGCAGTTATCTCTTCTATAATGATGGAAGAGTGAAAGGTAATGATCAATGAGGTTGCTGCTATTAGATCATACATGAATACACTTACTATTTTGATTTTGAGCTCGGGCATCATGCAATGTTATTGTTGTCACTGCATGCTTGTTGTTGTTGTGCACCATATATTGTTTTATACACTATTTATTTCATTCAAACCATGAGATTGGCATTTGTAATGTATTTTATGTTATTGGATCAATGCTACCATATTGTTGAGTCTGTCTATGATCATTTCATGAGGAAATGTCTTGAGAAAAAAATCTTGCATAATAGCTTTTGAATCACATTAACACACACCCATGTTATGTAGCATAGTTCATTTTAGAAGTGTATGGTTTGAGTATGCACATGCATAATTGTAGATGAGGATTAGTAATAAGGTGCCAGACATTGCTTAGATCCTTTGGATCTAACCCCATCTTTTCCTTTCTTGCAGGTTTTGGATCATACAAGAGCATACTGGATTGAACCCTAGGTCAACACTTCATTACTTCAGGCAATGTTTGGTACCTTCATTATTTATGTTCATCCACTTATGTATGTTTGAATTCATTCATAGTCTTCTGAAAGTTGGCTATTAGTGACCATATAGGACCATTCTTGATATTTTTGGGTCATTTGATGAAAAGAAGTAAATAGGGACATCAATAATAAAATAGGGATATGTTAATCTTTATGAGCTCAAATTTAAAACAATAAGTGTATTATTTTATTACTGATGTCCCTATTTGATGTCCCTATTTTAATACTGATGTCCCTATTTGATCTAATAGCATCAATATAACAAACAGAGCACCAACCAATCAAATAGGGACATGAGATGCTTAAACAGTGAGCTCATAAAAAAAAAATTTAGTCTTAATAAAATCTTATAAAAAAATATAAATTGTGTGAAGTGTTTGATCTCTCTTTATTTGTTTTGGTGTTGATATTCAGTATGTGGTACTCCCCATTTATGATCATTTCATGAGGAAATATCTTGATGGCTTACAGGCTGCAAGCTACGACATCATGCATTGTTTATGAGCTCACTGTTTGAGCACCTCTTGTCCCTATTTGATTGTCCTCTTATCTTCCTTTGCATCACAACTCCTACTGGAGGATCCAAAATCATGCATTTATGAAGTAATAATGCATTAAATGTCTTACTGATGTCCCTATTTGATTAGCTGATGCTCTGTTTGTTATATTGCTGCTATCAAAATAGAATGGCAGTGGTGATTCAATGCACCTATAGCCTCAAAAACATGGTAGCATTGATCCAATAATAGAAAATACATTAAAAATGCCAAGCTCACAGTCTGAATGAAATAAACGGTGTATAAAATAATATATGGTGCACAACAATAACAAACATGCAATGAAAGAAATAACATTGCATGATGCCCGAGCTCAAATTCAAAATAGTAAGTGTATTCATGTATGATCTAATATCAGCAACCTCATTGATCATTACCTTTCACTCCTCCATCATTATAGAAGAGATAACTACCTACAACTACCTTATCATGCATTGTTTATGAGCTCACTCTTTCTATTACCTTCAAGGCATTGTGTGCAGTGTTTAATCTCTCTTTATTTGTTTTGATGTTGATATTCACTATGTGGTACTCCCCATTTATGATCATTTCGCGAGGAAATGTCTATCTTGATGGCTCGCGGGCTGCAAGATAGTGGATCATACATTGTTCATGAGCTCACTATTTAATACTGGCATTGTTTACATCTTTTCATTTGGAATGCTTGATGACCCGCGAGCTTTGAGAGCTAGGGCATCGTTTCTATTATCTTCAAGGCATTGTGTGAAGTGTTTGATCTCTCTTTATTTGTTTTGTTGTTGATATTCAGTATGTGTTACTCCTTGTTTATGATCATTTCACAAGGAAATGTCTTGATGGCTCGCGGGATGAAGCTAGGGCATCATACATTGTTCATGAGCTCACTGTTTAATACTAGCATTGTTTAATATTGACCGGTGCTCTGTTTGTTATATTATTGTTATCAAAATAGAATGGAAGTGGTGATTCAATGCATCTACAGCCTCAAAAACATGGTAGCATTGATCCAATAATAGAAAATACATTACAAATGCCAAGCTCACGGTCTGAATGAAATAAACAGTGTATAGAACAATATATGGTGCACAACAGTAGAAAGCATGCAATGAAATCAATAACATTGCATGATGCCCGAGCTCAAATTCAAAATAGTAAGTGTATTCATGTATGATCTAATAGCAGCAACCTCATTGATCATTACCTTTCACTCCTCCATCATTATAGAAGAGATAACTACCTACAACTACCTTATCATGCACTGTTTATGAGCTCACTGTTGCTATTACCTTCAAGGCATTGTGTGAAGTGTTTGATCTCTCTTTATTTGTTTTGATGTTGATATTCACTATGTGGTACTCTCCATTTATGATCATTTCACAAGGAAATGTCTATCTTGATGGCTCGCGGGCTGCAAGCTAGGGCATCATACAATGTTCATGAGCTCATTGTTTAATACTGACATTGTTTACATCTTTTCATTTGGAATGCTTGATGACCCATGAGCTTTGAGAGCTAGGGCATCATTTCTATTACCTTCAAGACATTATGTGAAGTGTTTGATCTCTCTTTATTTGTTTTGTTGTTGATATTCAATATGTGGTACTCCCCGTTTATGATCATTTCATAAGGAAATGTCTTGATGGCTCATAGACTGCAGGCTAGGGCATCATACATTGTTCATGAGCTCACTGTTTAATACTGGCTGGTGCTTTGTTTGTTATATTTCTGCTATCAAAATAGAATGGCAATGGTGATTCAATGCATCTACAGCCTCAAAAACATGGTAGCATTGATCCAATAATAGAAAATACATTACAAATGCCAAGCTCATGGTATGAATGAAATAAATAGTGTATAAAATAATATATGGTGCACAACAACAACAAGCATGCAATGAAAGCAATAACATTGCATGATGCCCAAGCTCAAATTCAAATTAGTAAGTGTATTCATGTATGATCTAATAGTAGCAACCTCATTGATCATTACCTTTCACTCCTCCATCATTATAGAAGAGATAACTACCTACAACTACCTTATCACGCATTGTTTATGAGCTCACTGTTTGAGCACCTCATGTCCCTATTTGATTGGCCAGTGCTCAAACAATGAGCTCATAAATAATGCATGACGCCCTAGCTTGCAACCAGCAAGCTATCAAGACATTTCCTCATGAAATGATCATAAACGGGGAGTACCACATAGTGAATATCAACAACAAAACAAATAAAGAGAGATCAAACACTTCACACAATATATGTTATTTGGTTATAAACAAAAAAGAAAAAGAAAAAGGTGTTATTTGTAATTTTTGTGAATTCGAAGAGCTGCCGTGAAGACAGCACTGCACTTTTGCATGGCGCGAAGAGGGCATTCAAGTTTGGCGTACACTTAAATGGAATACACCAAGAAGTACCAAATGATGAATGCTCAGTTGTTGTAATTGCAAAGCAATATCAGAACCGTCCATTTCTAGAACTTGATTTTTCTTTAGTCCTAATGATTTTTCTTATTTCTTGTCTATGCTTGGTGACAAGATTTTGAACATTGTTGAAATACTTAAATGGAATTCACAATACCAAATGATGAATGCTCAATTTTTGTAATGGCAAAGCATCAGAACCGTCCATTTCTAAAATTTGATTTTGTATAGTCTTAATTATTTTTCTATAGTCCTAATGATTTTGAAAATTGTTGACAAAGAGTGTTTCTTTTTTTATTATAGTATAAATGATTTTTCTATAGTCGTAATGACTTTTCTTATTTCTTGTCTTTTGTCCCTTTTTTATTTCCTATGTTTGTGCTTCGTGACAGGATTTTGTCAACTTTTGATGGTATATTTCATTCACTCTATGTGGAATACTATTTTGTTCACTATTTTATTTTAGCTTGATATTTCTTTCATTTTTCATATACACAGAGACTACACATGCTAATAAAAAAATGATCTATTTGATTTAGGTTTACTTTTCATTATTGTAAATGGTTAATATTTTTGATGGTACTCCTTGGTGTATTCCATATAAAAATAATCATATAAAAATAATAAATGTAGTAACGATGGTGTGGTGCATTATTGATATAGGCTCGATGACTCTTGTCAATGTGTGAAACTGACAATGTGGTGGTGGGCAGTGTGTGTTGAGGACTTCACAGACACCGAACAACCCTAGACAACAATTTTGGTGCTACCCAAATAGAAAAAAGGTTGCTAATGTGTATATATTTAATGTTTCTAATGTAAATACTATTCATTATATTATAAGAACTAATGTAGACTGGGCATCACAGGGAAATAATGGCTATGGATACTTTAGTTGGGTTGATGACAACTCATCTGCATCTATCCACCCATCTCCACTTATCCACGATGAAGGATTTGAGTGCAAAACATGTTAGGCTAGGGAAAATGCCAAAATCATATTTTTACGATGCCTTCTCTGTATTGTAATCGCATGTCTTTGTTGTGACCATATGCAGAGATGAGCTCAGGAATTAGTCAGTTTAGTATTTTCATATTGTAACTAATATTTTAATATGAATATGGCGTAACTTTCTCTTTGCCTCAAGTGCACATATATATGGTTTACATCTTTTTTTACAATAATTTTTCATGTTTATGGCTCAGGTGAGCTCCAATCTGCTATATATCAATCACATGATCTAACGTATAGTGTTTCCTTGGTTAAATGTGGTTAACAGAGGGGCTATTGTAGATATTGAATTTTGTTTTAGAATTTCTAGTAAATACACATAAAGAACATGCACATAAACATGATAAATGAGAAACATAAATGTAGATATCACAACAGCTGAGAAACATAAATGTAGGCATCATGGTCATAATTTTTTGGAGACATTTATGTTTCTCAGTTGTTGTGTCCCAGGACCCCTTATGACCCTTTAAGACCTTTTATGATCCCTAAGAATACATCTTAGAGGTCTTAAAATGTTGTAAAGGGTCATAAGAGGCTCCTAGGAGGAGTCATATGAGCTTCCACCTTCATGTGGTTGGCCCTATTAATTAGAGAATGTTAAACCATTCTTGAAATAAAGAGAAGCTCAATAATTTAAGATCTCAATCCACGTATGAAAAATTATATATATATCAATCATTCTCAATGGCTACCAAATCAATAGATCTCTGCCAAGAACCTAGTCGCAAAGAAACACCATAGACCGCACCGCGCACAAACCCGTTGTGAAGAGGCATCGATCCAATGTCTCATAAGTCGCATCAAACGACCCACTTTAATCTAAGTCTCTCAGCTCGGTTCACCAAGAAGAAGACTTCTCCCAAGTCATCTACTGGAAAGTCATTTTTGAATGATCTGTAACCAAATCATGAGCAGGAACCAAATCTACATGAACACCCTTTTGAATCGATACCAACCCGATTGACAAATATATTTTTTTTTTTGCAAAAAAATGAATGGCGTCACAATTGCGACATCCTCAAAACAATGACAATTATCTATCAAAAACATCCGATGACCAGCCGTCGCGTATACAACATCACAGTCAGTTTGAAACTATAAACGACAAAAAACCGTTGCAACATTACAATGGGACTCCATCGCATGTACAACATCATTGTCGTTAAAAATTGCAAACAAATTAAAAATGATGGAGACCCGTCGGAATAGTCTGAGGGGTTGTCATTATTTTCATAGTTTACGATGGATAGGAGTCTCAATTGCGATTAAGATTGCGATGGAAGCAAATAGGTCTGACGCCAGGATTTCCTTGTTGGCACCCCTTCTTCCGACATCCATGGTCATCATAATTACGATGCCAATCATAGCCGTCATTTTTTTTAACTGCAAAACTGTGACGACGTGTGGTGTCGTTATATCGATGATTTATCATCCCAATTTAGACGACCTGCCATCGGAAAAAGGTCTCAAATGTGCTAGTGCTAGCTCATTCCATTTCATTCTACTTCATATAGTTAAGTTCATTTAGTTACCATTGCATGTCAAACATATCTCATTAATCATTACTCATTACATACACATTGCATGTCAAATATATCGCATTAATCATTACTCATTAAATACACATTGCATGTCAAATATATCTCATTAATCATTACTCATTACATACACATTGCATGTCAAATATATCTATTTAACCATTAATCATTACCTATGCATTACACATTCATAAACATCACATATGCATAATAACACATCAATTCATATCCACCTCAACTTTGCAACTTATGTAGTACACATTTCACATAATCACACACATCCTATATCATACACATCAGTCTCATAATATAATACTATGCATAATCTCACAATTCATCAAATAGTGCCACAAAAATATTTGTATACATATCATAACCATCATGCTACATCAAAATGATACATCAAGCACCTCAGTGCTACTATACATGTGCATCTCATCTAAAAATCCACAAAATATGTATCCTGTATAATCAACTAGACCTCAAAACCACTGGAAGATATCCCTGTTATCCTGACCTCATGGAGTAAATCACTCTGCTCCTCTACCACTGTCCCCCCCTGTCGTCCTACCCCTCAATGACCTGACTACTGACCCTGATGACACCCCTCGTGTCCTCTCTGATATCCCTCGCTCTGAATAATGGGGTTGTCTCTACTCTAGAGGCAGGGATAACTTTAAGGAACCCCCCCTCCCGAAAAGTATAAAATTGTGACGAATCACATGTGTTTTGGGGGAAAAAATTTTAATAGTGATGGCAAATTATTTGTCAAACTATGGATATTTGGTGGTGATTTTTTAATAGTGTACACAATTTTTATAAAAAAATGGCTACTATAATTTTTATTTTTAATAAAATTATTAATATTGATGGCGAATTATGTTTCAAAATATTGATATTGGCTGGCGAATATTTTAATAACGGATACCATTTTTATAAAAATATGGCGAAACTATTTTCCAAATATTTGAATTAATTTATTTGTCATGGCGAATGGTTTTAAAAAATTTATAGTTGGTATGGTGATTGAATAATTGGAAATTTGAAGAGTGACACGTGTGATGAACTGATGATTCCGGAGAGAGTTTTCAATAAAGGATTTATCGCACCACATTCCCTCTGAAAAGAACCTTCCACCATTCATCTCTCTTAATCCAATGGTTGTGATTTGATTTTGAAGTTGCATCAGATCCCACTCTCATCACTATGACGTTAGATTCACACGACACACGTCTATTGGATTTATAACATATCAATAGCCAAAGCTAAATTTTGGGCCTATTGTTGGTCTTCATAATATTTATAGAAAACTCTTGGCGGAATCATGACATGTGGTATGACACGTGTCATACCACATGTCATGATTCCGCCGAGAGTTTTCCGTAAATATTATGAAGACCAACAATAGGCCCGAAAAGTAGAATTCTTTTGGCATTTATTAGATAGAAATATTAATTTATGGCGATGAGTAGATGAGTCATGAGTATGGCATCAATTAAATTAATGTGAATTAATGGTTTCTTTGATGGCACCTTTCAATTTTTATTGACATATATGTGTGATATCATATATCTATTCATTACCTCGATAGAATGTCTTAGAGTTAAGGCTTGAGTGAAAAGTAAAACATCATCTCATCTAAGGACATTGTTTTCTAACCGTTCGATGATCTTACATCAATGGTAAAGCTTCATTTCCTGTCGCCATTTCGCAGCTAACATACTTTTCTTATTGATTTTGTGGAGTGAACATGGGTTTCAATTTTTTTTATAATAAAGAATTATTATGTCCACCTGTGTGTCACGATCTTTTTGACCTTCATTATTCCCAAGATAGAAAATGTCTTATCAATTCCAAGTGTTGTTTCCAATTCCACCCACTGTTGCGTTAAATATGAAAGATTTGGAGATTTTTGAAGGATAGTTACCATTTATCTTACGAATTAATTAGATCTTTAGGGCAGAGAAAGAATTTCAATCAGGACTTATAAATAGATCGATCTACTCTTGTTAATTTATGATTGTGAAAGCATATTTGTGAAAATAGTTTGCGAGTGCTAGGTTCTCTTTGATTTTTGGAAAAAATTAGAATACTAATATTAGTTTGATTTTCAATGGACACTCCAATTCGTTTGAGATGCACTGCCTTGGAGGATCAGAGGGCCTTTTTGGGCCTAGTCACAGACCCAATCCTAGCATCTGTTGCTACAGAGTTGGGAGCCTTCACCAAGGAGGCTATAAGGATGGTGTTGGGACGTGAATTTCTAGAGAATGAAAGTCGGTATAGAGTTAACACCGATATTTTGTCTTAGTTCTTGGCATCTATATTGGACCTAGGGGGAAAAGGTGGATATTATCATGCTTTTGAGGAAAGTTTTCAAAGAAGAGTACCTCGGTGACGATGTGCATGTGGTTGTATTTTCAGAAATTGGGGTTGGAATTCCTTGGGAAAATGATTTGCCTAAGATTCTACAACCAGGAGTAAATGTACCGAGGCAACTATTTCTACTGAACCTTAATGCTGAGCAGCTCACGCATCATCAGAAGTGGGCATAGATTGGGAAGGACTTCCTCCAGAAGTGGCACCTACTGGAGGAAAGCCAGGACTATGGGTGGCTGGAGGAATTCTCCTAGATTATCCTCTCTTCAAATTTCCACACAGAAGGAAGGGAGCCTCAGCCCGAGCCAAATAGTCCCTGACTCCTAAGTCTAACTTGTCTCTACTCTCTAGTCCCTCTACTCTCTAGTCTCACTCCCTCTACTGTGTCTACAATTTAAATTGTAATGAAATTTTGTGTTATATAATATAAAAAATTTGCGTAATTTGCATTGCACTTTTGTTTCCAAACTTTATCATTTAATGGTGACTCATTCAAATTTCATGGATAAGCTATCCTAAGTGAATATAGTTAATGATTAATATTCATTAGTGTGTATGAAATTATTAATAATTTAAAATCGTGACAATTGTTGGATTACGAGAGATGAATGGTTGAAGTTATATTTTGGAAGTGCTATGAGTTTCAAAAAGCTTTTCTGAAAACTCACTCCGAAAATGTGACACGTTGATGTAATCTTTTCCTTTTTAAAAATATTACCTTTACATTTAACGAAAGCTTTTTAACATTTACTTTTTAAAAACTTATCGACTCATAGCAACAGAGCTAAAAAGAACTGTTGAACCGTCGCTGAAGATTTTGAGACTGTAATTTGTGAGAGCCTTAGTCATTCTAACCTCTATCTATCCAGATTTAAAAGTTTAATTTTGGGTAAGATATCTAGCCTGATGCACCCCGATTTTGTAATGTCAAAAATTTAGTTTAACTTGATTTTGAAATTTTAATTCTTGCATGTACAATTGGGGTTTTCTTAATTAGTTAGTTATTATCTATGAATCTGTGTTTTTTCATTCTTTTTAAGAACAATGGGGAAAGCAAAAATTCAAGGCCAAGGGCCAGCAAATGGGAAAACTTTAATAGACTATAGAAAACTAGTAGAAATCCCTGGTTTCACTGATGAGTATCACGATGTTTATGATCTTGTTATCGACGGTGAAAGGAGAGTTATAGAAATTAAATATACATTATGCAGTAAGGCAACTGGGCCAAAGAGGTCTGATTTTATAAAATATAACCCAGCTGTAGGTGCAAAAACCAATAAAGTTGTTTTGTGGGATGTTGGTTTGGGTCACATGATGTTACCTGAAGTTTTCCCTTGCCTAGAAATTGTCTTGATTTGTGCAGAAAATTATGATGAAGAAAGAAAAGAAATTGTCAATAAAACAAATCAAGAAGAAATTTTATCAATAACCCAAGAAGAATTTCTCAGTTTGCTAGACCTAGGGTTTGACCGACAAAACTGTAATGTCCAAATCGACCTAGGATTGTTGGCAGAGCAATATGAGGCAGTGCCACCAAACGCAAAAGATTCATTTATAAAGGGTCTAATAGTTGGAGAGGCAAAGGCTTCATTGGGTGAGAACCATAAGCCTCCTTATGATTTTAACATTTTTGTGCCATGGGTTTAGGATACTATATCCTCGCTAGCATTTTTCCTGGGACTGGGAAACAATAGGTAAGTGGGTGCCAGCATTCTTCAATTCATTTGGGATATCCATTGTGTCAATGAACTAGTAAGATATAATTTTGTTGGACATGTGGTTGAATCGATGCAAGAACAATTAGCATTCATTAAAAGGGACAATTCTAAGACATTTAGGTTCACAACCTTCTTGTGCTATCTTTTGCTAGCCAAGCATGCTGCAATATTAATGAGCAACAACAACAAGCTTGAAATTCAAAGGGGGACACGTACTCTAATATATAACTGGACACCTCAGATAAGAATGTATGATAATAGAAGGAATTAAAGTAATTTTGTAGACTTCTTTTTGGCACCATTGTACAAAAAAATAACAAGAACTCCAATGCCCAGATTGTCTGCTTCATGTAGGGATTGCATCCAACTTGGAAACACAATTCAATTGGCTGACTGGTACTTAATCGAATAATACACTGTGCTAAGGTTTTACGGATCAGAACTACAACAGCACAAACTTACAATGCATGTGACAATAGGGTGTTTGCAGTAGAATATGTAGTACAACTAGAGAGCATAGATAGACTCTTCACTGGCCAATCAAAGAAGAGTATATTCCCTTCCTTACCTTTCTCAATTGGAGGGTTAACATTTGAGAGAAAGCCATTCAAAGTGGCAAATTTTTTTTTAGATATTTTTTAATTTGATTTAAAGTTGTACTGGAAGTATGATCCACTCAACGTCATTCAAATAATGCTTGTTGGTAATAAGAACTTTGCAAACTTATTTCAACGTGAAAGGAAACCATTGCTAGAGAAGTTAAAAAACAAGGATAGCTGGGATGACGTTACAAAAGAGATGGAGAAAGTTTCCAGTGAGGAAAAAATTTTAGTTCAAAAGTTGTCATCACAAATTATGACAACAATAAACTAGGGCATTGTAGAGACTAGGATGTCCTGGAATTTCTATGAAAAAGCTACTAATCCATCAAACATAAAAATACCAAAGAGAATAGTAGAAGCTTGTAAGGATAGAAAATGGACTAGAATGAAAATGAATGATTTTTGGAGTATGAGAAAGGATCTTGGTGAACCAAAGACCAGTGAAGATCTGGATGAAATAGATGAGGATATAGAGTTTAGCAAATTGTGAAATTTGGAGCATCCTAACTCGGCATATGACAGTAGTGATCTAGACGGTGAGGATGATAATCCACCAATTGTAGGGACTGGGAGTCACAGTGGAATCTCTGAGGACTAGAAAAAAGTATATAGCAAAGGGTAAATCATTGTGGAAAAAATGGGTTATAAAGGTGGTGGTTTGGGTCCCATGGGAGAAGGCGTCTGGAATACAATTCAGACAGAAAAAACTGCTTATGATCATGGTGCAGGACTTGGGTTAGGATCTACTGCTACTGGGTCTGGTAGTGGCATTGGTGCAAGTGGGACTGGGCAACTTATACAACAAGTTCCCTCTCTAAAGAGGCCACTAGAATCTACACAGAATCCCATAGAAGAAGATAGTGTCAAGAAGAAAAAGGTTTCCAGTTCCACTTCCAGAATAATGACATTCGATCATAAAGAATTATTTGTAATTTCAGGTTCAACAAAACCCTCTAGAAGTTCAAATCCTCAAAGAGCATTAGTTAGATCAATAGGCATTGCAAGCTATGCCTCTGGTTCACCTTTCAAACATTCAAATCCTTTTGCAACACTAGATTTTCATTTTAAGGATTTCTATAATAAATTTACAGAAACAACAACCAAGAATAAGGAAATAAAGAAGACATTACAAACTGGTGCCCATACTGCAGCTGTAGAGGAACAACCTGCATCCAACAGGGTTTTTCCAACATATGATTGAAACAAAGACATGATGGAGTTCATGGTTGTTATTCCACCAAAAAAAGATGGAAACCCACCAGAGAGTCAGATAGATCCATCTGAATTTCAAGTTAGCACTCTCCAAATGGATTTTTCCAAAGTTTAAAATGTGGATAAAATCAATGTGTCAAAGTCTACAAACCAAGTGGTCTACAGTGCACTGCTAAAGATGGAAAGAGAGAAAAGAAAGCTCGAGAAAAATATAGAAAAGTTACAGGTAGACATTGGCAATGAAAAAGCAAACAGGAAAGCTTCAGAGAACAGTTTGAAATAATTACAAAAAAAGATTAAAAAATCAACCTCTACAATGTCTACATCAGCAGATATAGAGTAGGAACATGCAGAGGTAGTAGTGAAAGAACATGAGCAGGCAGAGCTGAAGGCACTGAGGGGAAAATTGGCAGAAATTACTAAAAAACTAGAGGAAGAAAGAGTCAGTTCAAAAAATTTATTTAAAACTGTGGAGAGTAATGCTGCCTCCAACTGGGAGTTGCAAAAGCAATTCAACTCTTAGGTGGATAAAGCCAATCATTGGGAACAAAAAGCAGTGGAAGAGAAAAACAATTGTGAAAAAATGGCAGAAGAACTAAAGAAGGCCAATAGTATAATTCAAACTTTAACAAATACTAGTAATAATTTAGTGAAGATTACAAAAGAACACATTTGGGGCCAAATATTGGTGATGTCTAATAGCTTGTATGAGTGGTTTGAAATGCTTCAAAGTATGAGAGTATGTTATTTGAAGCTCCAAAAGAATATTGAACAAAACATGGATGTTGTCAACAAAGAAAAGAAAGCAAAAGATATTATGCAACAACTCTACAGTAAGAGTGATAGTTATCTATCAAACAAGGGAATTAGCAACCACCTTGATGCATCAGTAAAGGTATCAAGTATCATTCACAAATGTGAGAAGCTACGGGAATTGGATGACAAAGCTAAGCAAAAGATCACAAAGACAGAACAAAGGAAAGTGAATATGGAAAGTCTTCGGTTGCCTAAGGGATTTGAAGCAAATAAGTTCATTGGAAGAGAAAATTACAAAATAAGGTTGCAGGAAAAAATAAATATTGATTTACGCTTTCTCCCTACAGACATGTCTCCTGATACATTCATGGATTTCATCAAACCAGTGTGAAATTTGAATGGAGTTTTAGAATCAACAATGTTGTCAAGTCACACTTCCAAATATGAATTGCTAACGAAGTTGTAGGAGTGTGACTATACTATGAACCAAATTGTTCTACCATCAGAGGATGTTTGGACTGGCCTACAAAGATTTCTCTAAATTTTGAACTACTTTAAATTGTAATATATTGCAAATGAATACAAAACAAATTGTTCTCTATCTAATTTTCATGTTTTCCAATTCAATGTATGTTGATTTACCCTGTTACATGCTATTGGAATACAAAATTTCATTCAGGAATTTCAAATTCAAATATGAATGATCATTGATGACATGATACAAACTACACTCTATAGTAATAATACTCTTTGTTCTCAAATTTTAATGATGAAACATGATACATTCTTTCTTTTCTAAAATGAACATTGAATGATAGGATATAGTAGTTAATAAGTTCAAAAAATACCTATTGATTGCTACTGCTAAATTAGTAGAAATTTCCTAAATTTGCCAATTCATCTCTGTGTTGTCATCATCATCCAATTCTAATATTCCAGTTGCTTCATTGTTCTCTTCATTTTTGTTTGTGTCTTCTTCACTCTGACCTCCGCTATTATGACTCTCATCGCCAACTGTACTTGTCCCACTCGGAGTCGCTGTTAGAGATTGGTTAATGGTGTTGCCCAACCCTCTTATTTTGCATCTTTTCTTCTAGATTTCCATTGCTTTTTGATAAGGAAAAGTATTGACATCATACCTATATGTGTAGACCCTCAAGCATATTTCCAAATTATTGTCTAGTTTATTTCTTAGCTTTGATTTTAGGAATCCCAAAGCACTGAAAACTCTCTCATCCTCCACTGAACCCAATATCATGGTTTGACATAGATCAACAAGCTTGAAGAACTCTGAAATTTCTTCACGCAACATTGTGCTCTGTTTTAGTTTTGTCCAAAGCTTTGTTGCCGAGCCCTCTTCATGTGGGTTATGGATTAATTTATATTGATGCTTCATAGTCCTTGCAAAAGTGTCTGATTGCTGTCTAAGAAGAGCCTCATATAAAATTCCTTTGATAGTCACTCCATTGAATTCTACAGATTTGAAAAATTCCTTTATCAAAGTCAACAAGCTACTACGATCATCTTCCTTAGAGTTTAAGGACCAATATTGAGGAAACACAATTGCCCTGGCCTCTAGCAGTTGTTCATATGGGAATCAGGATCTTATTTTAGAGGAAATTCTATAGGCTATGTCCCTTGCATTAACTGCTATAGACTCGACGATCTTGGTAAACTCTTCCCTTGTAACTCTTGTAGCTTGCTTCTTTGGGGCACTGTAATACATTGGTATCTAAAATCCCCTTACATAAACACATAAATCTCCATTTTCAACGATCTTTAAATAATTATCAGGATTGTCCAAATCTGTTAGTTTCTGTCAGTGATTAAATCTTTTATTAGATAAATAAAGGTCAGTTTGATAGAGGCTATCGAGGACTTGGCATGACATTTTACGCAATTAAGCATATTCTGCAATATACATGACTATTTGCTGGGCTTTTTTCATAATGAATGTCATTTCTTCTAGCATGGGAAGAAGAGATGCTAAAGTCAAAAGTGTCTCTATATTTATTAACCTCTGAAGAAGGTCACCACATCTCTGATTTTCTTCGTTATCCCAATTTTCGTACATCAGTCCAATCAAAGATTGATATTCAGAAAAAACTTGATGCGTTGGTCCATCCAAAGAGATCCATATAGTATCAACATCTTTAAGAAGCTTGTTTCCATTGGTAATTGCATCAACAAAGTGCTGAAATTCCCTAAAACATTTGGGACTTCAACAAAAATATGAGTAAAACTCTCTTACTAAATCTTCAACTTTGTTTACTAAAGGAAACTTCTTCACAACTCTAAAAGCAAGATTCATCTTGTGCGCCATATAGTGAATGCCAACAACATATGGTGAACAAGAAGCCTGCATCTTTGTGCAAAGACCATTCCTTTGACCTTGCATTACTAAAGCTCCATCCGCTCCAACACAGATAAATTCTTCGCTATTGTCAATTCATTCATAGGTCCATATTCAATTAAATGGCTCTTTACTAAGTGAAATAAAGTTTTTGTTGTCGCATTGTCCCTCAATTTTGCAACAATTAGTAGATGTGATTATTTTGTATAGTATAAACATGCATGCATACCCACGATGTATTATCTATTGCCTTAACTTTGTCTAAGGACAATGCAATAAAGGTTGACTCTTTCATTTTTCTCTATACATCCTCTATTTCAACCTGTGCAATACAACTTGCCCATTCCCATCCACTGTTTATTGACCAATGAGTGACAGGATAGTTAGGAACTTTCAGAAAGTATAAAAAACCACTCATTTCTGGATAGTCTTTCATTGGACGCCCTCTACTCAAAATATGGAAAACATTACTTAATTGAACAACTTTTTCGCGTTCTTCTACTTCACTTCCTTTTGCAAAAATAGCATTACTAGAACCTTGAACTTCACCAGGCTTCATCTTAAATTTCTAAAACAAATAATATTCCTTAGCATTCCTTTTATGTTGACATTGCTCCTTTGTTTTATAGCTTACCACTTTTATTTCCTTTCCATCTAAAGTTGAGGTTTCATAAATCTTACCAACATGTTTCTCTATGGTGTCTAGTTTAAGTTGCAACTGCTTTTCCTTTTTATACTTCCAACTACAAATTGTACATCTACATTCTCCTGGCGACTCACCTACAATTGGATTGTCCACGGGTTCAATGAATGGATACTTTGCCGCCCAATCAAATTTAAATCTCCTGGACATCTCCCATTGACGATAAGTTTTTTCTTTTGATTTTCCTCTCCCTTTAGTGCTACTATTAATTGAACCATCATCATCACCGAAGTCAATCAATTCATCCTGGTACTGGTTATTTACTTGAAATTCTTCTTCAAGGTCATCTTCATCAGAGATATCAGGTTCTGCAACTTCGTCACCAGATTTATTAGGCTCCCCAATTTGTTCAATAGACTCCTATGTAGGTTGAGAACATTGAAGTTGTACAAGTACCTCTGATGATGTACCTTCCTCACTTTGACCAACACCATTATGTCTACCCCCGCCAAAGTATGAAGATATATTTCTGCATTTTGTTGGCCTCTCTTGGACATCTCCACCTTCAATAGTCCTCTTCTTGTTTAACTTTGACTGTGACATCTCCAACAAATTAAGATTGCAATAAACTTTTACTTGAATGAGATACTACAGACTCACAGTCGTTTCGGTTCGCTACCGATCGCAATTGTGAGCTCAGAATCAATTGAAATCTCTACAGTCTCCTTTTTTCTGACATGTTTCAATAATGAAACTCATATCTCTTAAATAGACAACTACAAGTAAACCATTTTCATATTAGCCATCAGATTTTGCCTCATAATCTCCATCGTCCAGTTTGGCAATGGCACCGACAATTGCATATGATAACAACTAATATTTGGTGAACCCCGCGTAATTTCAAGTAATTGACTGGACAAATAGGGTGGGAATTTGGGACCCGATTGTGTATGATACATGTGAAATTGGGTCCTAGGGAAAATAAAAATTTCACTTAGAAAAATGGGCCTTTGGTGAATGGTGATCCACGATAAATATAGCCTTCCTTAATTTGTGGCGAATTAGAGTAAATATAGAATAGAAAAATGGGTGAAAACCCCAACTACATAGTGAAATTACGTAAAAATAGTGGCGAACAATCCGACCACTAAATGTCTATTTATAAAATCTGGGTGAATCGGTCAACCAGTTTACTAAGCTTTTATTCACCAATTTCTATGCGCCGATTGGGACATATTCACCAATTGGTAAATAATTGCCACTAAAAAAAAAATATGACATGTATTATATATCTATATTATATATATACAGATATATAATATGTCATGTACATATATATATACATGACATATTATACATATATATACATGTGCATATATACATGCATGTATACATGCATATATATATATATATATATATATATATTATATGCATATATATACATGTATACATGCGTATATATACATGTATATATGCATGTACATACATGCATATATACATGTATATATGCATGTACATACATGCATATATACATGTATATATGTATGTATACATGCATATATACTCATGTACATTTATGTACATACACATGTATGTACATATATGTATATACATATGTATACATGCATATATACATGTATATAAATGCATGTATACACATGTACATACATGCATATATAAATGTATATATGCATTTATACACACGTACATGTACATATATGTACATGTATATATACTAAATCTTTATATCAAAAACTTCAAATAATGAAAAATCTATATATATGTTAATATGATTTAGAACAACAGAGAGGGGGGGTGAATCAGTTGTTCTCAGGTCCTGATGTATAAAACAATCTCAAAAATTTATCTGTAAATTAGATCCAAAACCAAAACAAACTCGGTCCTCACTGATTAAGTAATAGAAACATCTAACAATGCAGTCCACTACCTAGCTGTAACTTAACTTGCAAAACATAGTAATGTTCAGATCTAAACATTCACACAAGTATTAACACCAGGATTTATAGTGGAAACTCAATTTGGGAAAAACCACTTTGTAACATGCTACTATTATTTTCACTCTTCTGAAGTGAGCTCGGTAAAAAGCCAACCCTATCAAATGTTACAATACACACTGTCAGGTGTGACCCGGTTAAAGGATTTCAATCACCCTATTAAAAGTGAACATAGCCATAGGACTTACATACACTCCATTAGAATGAAACCTTGTTCAAAGGATTTAACATATGACTGTTAGGTCAACCTCTGTTAAAAAGAATTTTGACTATTACAATGGTTAGAAAGTAGCAGCAGTATTATTTGAAAAATATACAGATCACTTTGCAAATATCAAATCCGATTCCATACACTAATGCTAGTTTACTAACTTTGAAACTTTGTCATTTCCATCCTTGATCTGCTCGAAACTTTTCTTCAAGCAATCACCACAATCCTCCTTCAGCCTTTTCTGCTTATTCAGTCAATAAAACTTTCTTCTTCCAGCATTCTCTATTCTTCATGTACATACATATCAAAATGCTCAGGTTCTCTTATATTTTCCTCAATTAGGTTTACTCATCTTTTGCCACTCAATCTCAATCATAGATCTTAGGGTTAGGTCAGATTCATTGAATCTACCCGCTTCATGTTCTTCGGCTCCTCTTCTAGAATCATCTCAAATCTCTTAAAGATTTACAATAAAACATTTTACAATGCATTTAATACTTCCAAACAATCAATAAATAATGTCAACACATTTTACATAATCCAAGAATTCAACAATGTTAGCTCCAAAATTAAATTCTTTTCAAATATAAAATTGCTGATGCTCAGTCAATACTGTGATTGTCAACTCGGTCTTCATGTAGAAAGCTCGTTCATTACTAAAACTATTTCCTCGGCTTACACTATCTTCCTCGACAATTTACTGATGCTCGGTCGACACTAGAATTTTTCTCGGCATATACTAACTCGGTCGACACTAACATCACTCGGCTTAAACATGATTTTTCCATTCTTTGCTCAGTTAAGCCTACCAGTTTAGTCTTCAGTCTTACTAAGATAAACAATACATTATCTCATCATAGTGCAACATAGTCAAGTACACTTTGTAGTATCAAGATAACTCAACCTTTCCCTAGGTGCTATTGTTACCAACCTTGCTTACCCCTTAGCAACACTCAAATAGATATAGTACTTTCCTAAGTAGCAACAGTCTTACCAATTAAGGTTTGACATCAATGACAATACAACAATTATTTCAATTACAGTTTTCAATAATATATACATGTATACATGCATGCATACATATATATATACATGTATACATGTATATATACATGCATACATACATGTATATATATACATACATGCATATATGCATGTATACATGTATATATGCATGTATACATGTGTATATACATGCATAGATGCATATATACACATGTATACATGCATATATACATGTATATATATATATACATCTACATATATATATATATATATATATATATATATATATATATATATATATATATATATATATATATATATATATATGTGCATATATACATATGTATATGTGCATGTATACTAAATATGTATGTCAAAAATTTCAAATAATAAAAAATGAAAAATAAAAAACCTGATAGCGATGTTTGGTAAATTGGAAGCCGAGCCGCTACGAGTTTTGTTGTCGCCGAAAGTGACAATGAAAGTCACTTTCGGCTATTTTAACTTGTCGAAAAACCTAATTTCTTACTTTCGATTGAAAGTTCTTTAGTACTTTCTATCGAAAGTGAAAAAAGAACTTTCAATTGAAAGTTTATTTCAATCGAAAGTAAGTGTAATTAGGACTTTCGATCAGAAGTTTCCTACTTATGATCGAAAGATGGGGTCAGTTTTTATCGAAAGTAAGAAATGAATTTTTTGACAGATTGGCTTTTTGGGCCGAATTCGTTCATCTGAAAAAGTGTAAACCACTATTGTGGGTTCACCCATATATTATATTTCATTAAATAAATCAATTTTTTGAATGATTATTATTTGATTTTTTTATATTAAAACTAGTTTACCAAGAAATACATAACTGATTGTCCATCTTATCTATTATCTACCCCTTTTTAAGGGAGTCATCATTATATCATTACATATCCATTTTCACATCAAAATTATCAAAATAACTATAACAGTCGACACTAATCCTAGGCTTTAAACATCTCATTGTCCTATCTATTTCAAATCTCCCCAAGGGGTCTCTCGTGAGTGAACTTTGGGTTCTTGTTGTCCTTATCAATGTCCTTGTATGCATTGAAAAAGTGGGCAAACTTGATATTAGATTTGTGTTGGTAAGTTGACTATACTAGTGTATATGACTAGATATAGTGTTGTCATTATGGCAACAAAGTCATATAGCAGTTTGGAGTTAGCGCACTTGATAAGAAGATCAGAAATTAGCTAAGTGTTGAAGACTAGACAGTATACATAGTACCAGAGACTCGGAGCATCAACACACATGTGTATGCTCAAATTTTGGTATGCACCCTAGAAGTTAAGTTAGTTAGACTATATTCTTGCTTAGTCTATGAGCACATGATCAGATATGCAAGCATGACAAAGTTACAAACAGATTAAGATGAACAGTTAGTGTGTGCTAGAGAAGAACATAGCATGAAGGAAACAATTGGTATTTTGGTTAGTGGTTATAATATTTTGTTGTAAAGGCTATGCGCCTATTGTAATTAGGTTGCCGACATGTTTATATGATTATTTGTAAGCACGCTTGAGCTAATTCATTTGGTAGTGTTGTTTGTAATAGGTTAAAGGGCCGACCTAGTTGTTTGTTTAGTATGCACATATAAATATGAGATGTGCCTATTGTAATAAGTATGGAAGTTGTATAGTTGAAGATATAGAGTTGAGATAGCAGAGCAGAAGTATGCGAAGAGTATATAAGATGTATTAGAGCTTTGCAAAGGGTCAATGCATCAGTGCATCAAAGGAACTAATCAGACATACAGTGTCATCACACAGTTCATCCTGCAAATATAGTGTGTATCTGTTATCTGAGGGTTGTAGCCTTCACCACTTGAGCAGTGAGCTCTAGGACAGCAAGTCCACACCCCTAACAGGGTTATTGTAAAAAACTCCTAATAGGGTCCGACCTCTGACAAGGTCTCTATACTAAAAGCATTGTAAAGAACAACTCCTAACAGGGTTGCAAATCTTCTAACAAGGATCACAAGACACTAGTGTAGATTGTTAGTGGGTATCAATTCCCACCAGGGATTTTACCTATTTGAGTTTCCTCGTAACCATATTGGTGTTATGTGTTGTGTATTATTTTCTTATTTATGTTTCAGTTAACAAAGCACTTAAGATAAGATTCAGATTAAGTTAAAAAGATATAATTTGCTGAACACTGATTCACCCCCCCTCTCAGTGTTCCCATTCTTAACAATTTGTATATATATATATATATATATATATATATATATATATATATATATATATATATATATATATATATATATATATATATATATATACATTTAAAAAAATTTTAGAAAATAAAGTATTTTTGTTTTCTAAAAAAATTGTTGATGACATCATCATTTATTAATTAATTAATTAATTAATTAATTAATTATTCTGTCATTAAATCTTTTTATCTTAATTAAAAATATTTAATTAAGAAATCCCTCCCAAAAATGTTTAAATCTTATTTAAACATCATTCCCCTATTTATTAATTATTTAATTAATAAATTGACCAAAAATCTTAAAATAATTTTTATTTTATTTTTGCCCAAAACCTTGCCAATTTCCTTAAAACCACTAACCTCTTCTAGAATCTTCTAATCCCTCTTTAATATTGATTAAAGACTGATTCCATCATTTCCTAAGCCTAATCTCAACTCAAAAATATTTATTAATTATTTAATTAATAAATTTACCAAAAAACTAAAAAAAATATTTTATATATTTTTTGTCAAAATTTTAGAAATATCCTAAGGATCCTAAACCTCTTCTAGAATCTTCTAATCCCTGTTTAATATTGATTAAAGACTGATTCCATCATTTCCTAACCCTAATCCTAACTCAAAAATATTTAATTAAGATTAAATATTAAACCCTCATGTTTATTAAATTTATTTTAATAAATATCCTCAAAAACCTAAAACCTTTGAAATAAATGAACTTTTATTTATTTCCTAAAATCTTATTTATCCTAGAAAGTCCTAGACTCTTCTAGAAAGTCTTCATCCTCATCCAAAGCCTAGACTCTTCTAGGCTTTTAAAGAGTCTAGGCTTTGGATGAGGATGAAGACTTTCTAAAAGAGTCTAAGACTTTCTAGGATAAATAGGATTTTAGGAAATAAATAAAAGTTCATTTATTTCAAAAGTTTTAGGTTTTTGAGGATATTTATTAAAATAAATTTAATAAACATGAGGGTTTAATATTTAATCTTAATTAAATATTTTTGAGTTGAGATTAGGGTTAGGAAATGATGGAATCAGTCTTCAATCAATATTAAAGAGGGATTAGAAGATTCTAGAAGAGGTTTAGGATCCTTAGGATATTTCTAAGATTTTGGGAAAAAATAAATAAAATATTTATTTTTTAATTTTTTAGTCAATTTATTAATTAAATAATTAATAAATATTTTTGAGTTGAGATTAGGCTTAGGAAATGATGGAATCGATCTTTAATCAATATTAAAGAGGGATTAGAAGATTTCAGAAGAGGTTAGTGGTTTTGAGGAAATTGGCAAGGTTTTGGGCAAAAAATAAATAAATAATTTATTTTGAGATTTTTGGTCAATTTATTAATTAAATAATTAATAAATAGGAGAATGATGTTTAAATAAGATTTAAACATTTTTGGGAGGGATTTTTTAATTAAATATTTTTAATTAAGATAAAAATATTTAATGACATAAAAATAAATAAATTAATTAATTAATTAATAAATGATGATGTCATCAGAATTTTTTTTAGAAAATAAAAATATTTTATTTTCTAAAAGATTTTTAGGTGTCTACAAAATATATATATATATATATATATATATATATGAATGATAAATTTTTAATAAATGAAAGTAAGACATGCAAAAATAGATTACATTGGGTTTTTATACACTTTTAAACTAACTTTTTCCACTTAGATTAGGTTTTTATTCAATGATTTATTTAACACTATTATTCTTCTTCAAAAATATTTTATTTTAAAATTATTTTTTAATAAATATACTTATTTTAATTGTATGTTTAAATATTTTTAATGATACATTATATGTTTAATTTAAATAAATAAATATTTTAAATTTTTTAAATATATAATTTTAAAAATAGTTGTACTTATGAAAAACTTACTATTATCTATATAAGGTAAATAATAATAATATTAAAATTCTCATATAATATATATCTTAAAATCATTTAATTATACATTACATATATTGTCATATAAATATACTTTATTACTAAAATTTTGTGATTATAGAAAAACACATTCACATAAGTAAAAAATGAGTAATTGTGCTAAGTGTAAATATAGAGAAGGAGATTAATTATAAGGCATCAGATAAAATGATTTTTCTAATTGGTTTAATGGATGAATAAATTAACTATAGTTGAAAAAAATAATTTTTTTTAAATTTTAATACTTAAATTGAAATAGATATATTTAGAGAATTTGTTCTATCAATGTAATTGTAGATTTATTCTATATGAGATATTAAAATTCTTATTCACATTATATATTTAAAATTACTATAATACAAAATTCTCCCTCATAAACATTTATCATATTATATTAATTAAAATAGATAATACAAATAATATATTAATAATATATTATAATATCATTAATATTTATGTATTAAATTATAATACTTACACAAAATTTAATTTAATTATTACAAATAATCAATATTTCCTTACAAATTTAAACATACACAACTAATTAATATTTTAATGTTTAATATATTATTACTAATATTTAAATTTTAATTATAATAAAATTTAATAATTTAATAATATAATATACAATTTATTATTTGTAATATAATAATAATATTATTATTGTTATATTAACCATAACAAAAATATATTATAAAAAATATATATAAAGGATAGAAATACTCATTTTATTGGAATAATAACCGATAAAATATTCATTTTAAAATCAAGGAACCAGCGGATTGTGAGTAAGTGGGAGGTGACGTCGACGAACAGTACAGAGCTGGCACGACATGAGGGTATGGATGAATGGATGGGAGAAGGCTGCTATGCATGGTGGGGGTTGGAGAAAATTGTCGGCTACATTGTCGGCTCCTACATAAATGGCTTATATAATATCACACTTCACCATCTTGAATGGACCCCAGGCCCACACATAGTGAATGCCAGCGTGTTTTGCGTTTGTAAGCTTAAAAAAATCTTATGGGAAAGATTTTGTGTCTTTTAGTATTTGGAGCTAAGGGTTTCCTGTACAAGATGGAACATAAAGTTGGTCAAATTAGAGATGAATTCCATTAAAATGGCTTATCTCATGTCAGAGTGGCAGGGTATCGGTCTCCATCAACATAAATAAACCGTAAAAGACAATTGTACGTGTGGGAAGCAGTGAATTGGCAGTTTTGTCACTCATTCAAAAATATGAATGAGATCAAGCTTTTGGAGGAAACTATGTTATTTGAATCAACATTTTCAATTACTTTTTCTGAAAATAAATAACAAGAGTAATTTCAAATGTTGATTCAAAAAAAATACATACAATTTCTTTTAGAGCTTATTAAGAACACTAAGGGCCTGTTTGGTAGTGGACCATTTCCAGCATTTGCCTGGAATTGGCATTTGTTATTGCCCATTTCGTCGAATCCTTAGTTTGGGAGTGCAATATGAAATAGGAATAGGAATGTGTCAATGCTCATTTCGGCCCAAAATGAGCATTAACATCTTCCGCTTGAAAAGGTGGAATTGCAATTTGAGGGCCAAATTCCACTTTTTTGAACCCTAGTTTTGGTAAACTCGTCGGGTCCGTGGGCAAATTAATTTTTTTTTTTGCGTCCGGGTTGTTTTTTATGCACTTCACCCAACAGCGAAGGCATTTCAAGAGAAGGCGTTTCATTCGCAAAGGCATTTCATCCGGCAATGAAGGTGTTTCATCCGCCATTCTTCACATTGCAAAGCGGACAACGACCTCTAATCTGGTATGCAGAAGTATTTTTTGGTTGAGGGTTTTCAGTTTTCAACTAGAAAGTGTCATGGTCACTGTATTTTTTGGTTTAGGGTTTTAATCTGATGTGTTTGTGGGGAGTGCTCTTGTGACTATGTATAATAAGCGGGCGAGTAGAAGATGCCTACATTTTGTTTGACGGAATGCCTGAATGGAATACCTTATTATTTTTTGACCCACTATTTAGGGATCATTTTTTCCTTTTCTTTAGACATTGTCTACGAGGGCTTTTGTTATATAACACAACTTTGCAATAAATGATAGCTTCTATTCTTTAATGTCGTGGTTGCTGCATATAACTACTTTTATGTGAAAAATAATGTTTCTTAGATCTCTTTGCAAATACCATACTGATGAAAAATCAATCTTTCTATGTCATGGTTTTGCATAGGATTTGAACTTGTGTTCCTTTTAGACGATTCTGGATTTTATTTTTGTACATGTCTTGGTTTCTACATTTACATTTAAGTTTCTTGTGAACATATCTCTGTATATTTTCTAGAGGATTTCTTTGACCGATAGCGGCTATGAAGGATTTCTTTCACCGATAGCGGCTATGAACATATCTCTGTATATTTTCTAGAGGATTCCTCTTTTCTATCTCAAAAATTGCTGATCTATAGATTTTTCCTCTGTCTGACATATTGGGTTAAATTGTATTTTAATCAATTTATAAAAAATGTACCCAATAACTAATTGGATTTTGCTTCCCATATCCAAGGAATGCAAAGGGCTTTCCAATCAAGTTAAAGTATGCTATTGTAATTTATTACGTTGATTTCTTTTCTTCTTTTGCAATTTTTAGTATTATTTGACGAAATGCCAACATTGAATTATTATAATATTTTGTGCATTATTTCGAGTGTTTGACAAAATTACAATATAGATAATATTGCATCAATTGATATTCCATTCACAAGATCATCATATGAAATACAATATCGATTCTACCATAAAATCAGATATTATAGTAGTCTGAAAGTTTGATAGAAATTCATTAAATCAACAATTGGAAGCAATTATCCACACACAATTGGAAACAAAAATAAATATTTATTTTGACTTGCAAGATGAGTTGATAGCTGTGTGTACACCATTGAAATGTCATACTATATCAATAGTATTTAATAATGTTCAGAAATTGTATCAAAACTGCCCAGAAGATATCTGTAAGATCCCCCTTTTATTCTTCCAAACATTAGCACCACATCTAGTTTATGTTGTTCTCCCTTATCATAAGGGGTGGTTGGGTATGAGGGGTCCAAAGACCCTTATTAAGTGTGGTGATTTCCTTAAAATGTCTGCCATCTCTCTTAGGCTTACATACAAATTGTATGACCTGCTTTTCCTTAGCATTTGGTAGAGCTTGCAGGTGAATTACTGAATATACTGCACCTTGTCTAGGAACTCCAATTGATTGTGTGTATATATATTTTAACATAAATATATGTAATGCAAATGAATCACAACTGGGCTTTGAATAAGATCTGAAACAATCTTTCATGCCAAGAGAACACCTGAAAATAATGATTATTATTTGCTGTGGAAATCTCTTCAATAATCTTCAATTTGTACTCTACAAATTGTCTTGGAGGGTTTCCATCCTCCAAATCTTTGTTGGGTTTTCATCCTAGGAAGGAAAGATGAATATTTGCTCAATTTCCAAAGTTGTGGTATAGAAAATAAGTTGTCTAGTATGAATTTTCTCCTCTCCTCCTTGCCTTTTATAATTTTTTTGGAAATGAGAAAATATTATTTTCCATAACTTATTATTTCCCTCCGAAAATGACTTCATAATTTAACTTTACATTATAGGCCCCACAAACAAGTCACTTTTTATTAAACTGTCCACTGTCATAGTTTCTATTGTTGTGAAGGATAAATACCTTGTTAGGTACTCTGCCACTTTCTTTACACAAGGGCAGTTGACTGTATATAAGGACGTGCATGCCCAAAAATGTCTATTGTTCCCTTAACACATGATTGTAATTGGTATTGCTACACTGTATTGGTTGATCAGCCTGGCATTTTTTGTATTAGAACCTATTTCATCATTAATACTACTATTATGCATTAGTACATAACACATAAAACATGCTTGCAGGATAAAGGAATGACATAACATGACATCTACATTTTAATTAGCTAGGAATACGTTTACAAACAGTTGTGTCAATAAGTACATACATTTCTTGGCTTATCCTCTTGCTGCCTGTGATTGTCGATTTTGTATCTCAAACCTTCTTCACCATGTACTTTTCAGGGATGGATCTTATCAACAATATAAACATTCAAGGAGTCATTTATAGGAAGGTCAGAAAAGCTCGTATTCACACACTTATTCTTGCTATCCTTGGAGTAGCAAAAGTAGTGTTTGAGCTTGAAGGTAGGCAAACAAAGCGTAACGAAAGAAGTGATGGAAGTGGTTTTTATAAACGCATTATTCATTCAAGTGAGGTGCATTGTCACCACCAAATTTGCATGAGTATAACAACCTTCTTTCGGCTAGCCAATCTTGTAAGGCAAAAAGGAAGCCTATCAGATACAATGAGCATAACGTTAGAAGAACAATTAGTCATGCTCCTCCACACCCTTGGCCACAATCTGAGGAATCGTAAGATTGCCCACAACTTTGGTCACTCCGGAGAGACAGTAAGCCAATACTTCCACAAGGCCTTGACGGCTGTCTTAGCACTCCATGCAGATTATCTCACACCACCTGGGCCAAACACTCCTCTTGAAATTAGTGGGAATGACCGTTTCGATCCTTACTTCAAGGTAAACCCCCTAGCGCTACAAATTTCTTTTCTTAGTGATAATCTTATTACTGCGTCTTTCTTGACAACAGTTTTTCTTTCTATAGGATTGTGTTGGAGCAATTGATGGAACCCATATACCAGTCATTGTCGATGTTGACTTACAGGGTAAATATCGAGATAGAAAAGGGAACTTGTCACAAAATGTTATGGTTGTCTCTTCTTTTGATCATAAGTTTCAATATGTTCTTGCTGGTTGGGAAGGGTCTGCTGCAGATAGCCGTGTTCTAGCTTCAGCTCTCAGTAGAGCCGATCCACTTGTAGTTCCTCCTAGTATGAACATAGTAGACCATAGTAGACCATAGTAGACTATAGTAGACCATAGTAGATTAAGTGTTTTATATTGACCATTCAAGCATACTGTATGAACATAGTAGACCATAGTAGACCATAGTAGACTATGTGAACATAGTAGACCATATATACATGCATACTTAGCTACATGCAAATGAGAATGGATAATAAAGAAATATATTACATATTGCTGGATATCATGCATAAATGCAATATTTTGGATTATATGCCACTGTTGTATTACTATTTCTTTAATATCCATTCTCATTTGCATGTAGCTAATGATTGCATACAATAGGTGGTGTAGGTGATGTCCTTCACAGATCTGATGATGATCATGGATGATGAGGTTCCAGTAAGCCAGTCAACTTCTTCCTCCAAGAAGGTTGTGTGGACAAGAGAGATGGAACGAAAGTTCCTAAACTTGCTCCATGATCAAGTTCACCTAGGAAGGAAAGGCGAAGGGGGCTTCAAAAAAGAAGCTTGGACAATCATTGAGAGGAAGTTCAATGCTGAGATGAACCTTAATTTGTCAAAGGAAAATTTCAAAAATAAGCTTAAAGGATGGAAGCAAGGTTTTAGAGTCATGAGAGAGTTGAAGAATATGAGTGGGTTTGCATGGAATGAAGCTACTCAATATGTGGATGTTGATGACATGGTGTGGGAGGAGCTTCTAACTTAGGTGACATGTTGTTTTGAATATGTTGGTCTTAGCAATATTTCCTTCTTATTAAGTTAGATAGAAGACAAAGATCTAATTCATTCATCATGACAAAATGCAGAGAAAAGAATTCAAAAGTGGCAAAGTGTACAAGAGACAACCCTTCCAGTACTACAATGACCTAGCCATCATTGTAGGTAATGACATAGCTGAAGGTACTGATGGTACTACTACACAAGAGATAGAAGAAGGGCTCAATATGGATGGGCCCAGTTACATGGATTGTGATGAGGATGTCCCTATGAGTACACCTCTTAACACTACACCTGATTTGGATGATGAATTATATCATTCCAATCAATCGAGTGCAAGTGCTGGTTGAA
This sequence comes from Chamaecyparis obtusa, assembly GCA_027943335.1. NCBI lineage: Eukaryota > Viridiplantae > Streptophyta > Pinopsida > Cupressales > Cupressaceae > Chamaecyparis > Chamaecyparis obtusa. Next base: position 991,546 of record BSBK01005655.1, read on the forward strand.
ATCCTTCAACATCGTCACCAAGGAGGGCAAAGAGGAAGAAGGCAACCATGACTGGTTCGATGGATGTGCTTTGTGAAACTATGAAAAGAATAGAAGAGGACTTCCATGCACCTTTTGTACTCAAAGTGGATAGTTCTGAATCAAATTTTGTCTTGGCAAGTGTCTATGAGGCTCTCAAAAGCATCCCTGGTTTGACTCAACAAACTATGCTAAAAGCATATGACACCTTCATGGCTGATAAAGATAGAGCCAAAGGGTTCTTGCAAATGAATGAAGATGAGAGGGTGCAGTATACTGCCATGAAGTTTGCAGACCTCTAGCTACTTTTTTTTTTCATTTTAAAGTATTGTTACTTAAACATTGACATACCTCTAGATACTTGTCTTATCAACACCATGATGATATTGTTTTTACTATTATTTCATGCTATTTTAGCCATGATGATATTGTTTTTACTGTTATTTCATGCATTATGATATTTATCTGCTATTTCAGCCATGATGATATTGTTTGGTATTGTGTTAGAAGTTGCAGCCTTCTATAGAAATAATTCTCATATCATGTTATATTGTTGTTCAATATGCACTTTCTCTCCCCTCAGACTGCCATCCCCAAAACATGTCCCCTGTTGTCCAAGTGTCCCATCCCAGAAACACCATGGAACATTGCATATAATAGAATAATAGAATTTTCTAACTAATTTCCATTCCTCTACAATGTTCTGCTACCCAGAGTCCTGAACCCAGATAGGGTACACAATGGGTCCCAATCCTGAGCTAGTTCATGGATCCAGACAGCCCTGGTCCATTCCTTCTTAAGCTTCACACATTTTTCATTGAGGTGTATAGAGAAAGGCTTCAAGATTTATAAATTCTATTTAATCCTTGTATAGATAAAGCTTGTAAGTATGAATTCATATGCACATGGGAAGACTATTTTACTGTGCTACTGAGCAAGTTTATTTCCAACCATCATATGCACAGGATGTGAGAAAAACATGTCTTGACAAAGGAAGCCTACATGGTCCAGTCCATATTATTTAGGATAGAGGGAAACTGTCACCCAAGCATAAAGAATTGTGTACCATAGATAAATAGTATCTGAAGTATGGAAGAAAGAAATAGTATATGGATACACTACCACCAATCCATACTTCATATGAAAAAGAGTTGAAGATAGTATCTGATTATGTCACCCAAGTAGCTGAAGTATGGAAGAAAGAGTGTTGTTGTCTCCACTCATTCCATATGGAAGAAATGAGACAAAGCATATGTCATCTCCCCACTCTATGGCTTAGCAAAATTATGAATTCTTTTAAGTGTTCTTTCTCTTTAGGGTTTCTATCTGATAATTTATCTAAATCTTTTGGCTACAATACTTTTGTACACAATTGTGCTTGATGTTTATTATTCATTGAGAGTAGTTTGATATTGTCATCTCCGCCTTCAAACAAAATAAGTAGCATGAACGTTAATGTTAGTTTTTTATCTAGTTGCTCAATCTCGTGCACAATGTATCTTTGTTATGAATTCTATTGCAAAAATGCAACATCTTTTAATAGCCTGAAATGACTTGTTTGTTTTCTCAATTGATTTTCTAATGAGTGCATGAATTCTCAACTGATTTATGGATGTCATGTAGTTGGACTGCAACTATTGTCGATTATTCACTCAGTTAGATTTTATATTACCTTAGTGCAGGGTGAGTATATTAAGTATAAGTAGTAAATATTATAGCATAGTAGTTTATGGTACGAGCACAGTTCCTCCTAATTAGGAGCAGAGTTTACAGAGCATATACAAAAAGACTAAATAGTATTGGTTCTGGTGAAGGAAAATTACAAAATATTACGTCACATGATTAATAAATAGTTAAACCCAGGGTGTCCACCTCATCTGACCATTTCAGAACTTTACCATCTCTAATAAACAACTGGTACAGCTTGAACTGGCTGAGCAGGGTTCGCATTGATCTACCTTTCTTTGTTCCTTTTCTCATTCAGTTGTTTAACAAACTGTCTCAGGGTGATGTTAAAATCATCTTCAGCTAGATTGGTTAAATTTGTTTATTTTGTACAAATTATAGCTATTTTTTATATTGTTTTATGGCCACACCTAGGTATAACAACCTAAGTAAAAACAAATTGATGAACCACCAAATTGAAACCCAAACCTATAACAATTTGATGCACAATTGTATCCAGGAAGATCATTGATCCCAAGCCTAACAAACATCTAATATAAAACACACTGACTAGAATTTGGATGTGTTATACGCATCACAGGAATAGATTTTAACTAATTTGAATGTTCTATACGTATATTATCTCAAGAAAGATGGATGATCATATCTCTTTTCTATAGCTTAATCCATTTATGCATATTTGTAGTTAGTGATAAAAGAACATTATAGAAGATGAATACTCCATTAACATGTGAAGCTTCATCCTCTTTTCAAAAGTTTGCAAAAGGCCTTTTTAACTCCAAAAAGCCCTTCTTGCAATTTGCCACCATTTGAGCAATAAAAAGGTTGAAAATGAGAGGGTAGCAAGCAATAGTTATGTCACATTTGTAAAACTAATTTTTATGGGAGGTCTAGTGGGGTTGAACATCATTTTTCATGTGAGAGTGGAAATGGGGTTAAATTTCGTGTGAATATAATATTAGAAGAGCAGTTGAAATTACAATGCTGGTTGGGAAAAGCTAGCAACAAACTATTTCTAATAGATGTGCATTTATGACATTGCCATCTATTAGCAAGAATTCCAATATATCAACTAGAGATAGAGGGAAGAGAAAGGTCATTTCCATTGCAAGTAGAAAAAATACAATTGTGGGATTGATGAATTTGTGACGATGTGAGGAAACTGGTGATTCAATGATCAAAATATTTTATGCCCATGCCATCCCACTTCATATGGCAAGGTCTCCTTATTTCAAAGAGATATTGAAAGATACTATTGTAGTTGGTCCCTCTGATGTGATTCTTAGACAATATTCAAAGGTGAACATATTAATAGAGAAAATGAGACAAATATAAATTAGGACTTGTTTGATAGTAATGGATGGGTTCAGTGATATTAATATTATTATTACATCTCCAAGAAATTCATACTTTTTTTTAGAATTATTGAATGTTCTAAAAAATATAAGAATACTAATTACAACATTGAAATCACTTTGTCTAATGATCTCATATAATTTACTTGAATGTTTTTAGGGCATTCTCAACAATTCCATTTTGTGCATATCCTTTTATCTTTGAAGCCTTGAGAACTCTTTACTTTGAGGTGCCTTCACATATATTGAATGCATAACTAGGGTTAAATTCCCAACTAGGGTTTGGATTGAGCTCAAAAAATGGAAATTTAACTTGGTTTCTTGGTTTCGAGTGAATGTGCCCAAGCCCTTCTACTTAAACTAGTATATAGAGACAACTTAACTCATTATTGTAATTTAAAGTCTGGCTTGTCAATTATGCCTAAGAAGACTATATGCATTGGGCTTAGTTTATGAGCTCATCGATTATTAGAGTAGATTGTTAGAGTAGATTTGATTATGCGGAGTTTCTAAAATTTTATGAAGTGTATTTGAATGAACTCTCATTACTTGTTCACTGCTCATATGTTGTTCATGATTTCAACTTACAATCTATATTTCTGATGACTACACATATTTCTGATGTTACTCCTTGGTGTATTACATTTATTATGGGAGCTTTGTACGGTGTGTCTTCACACCACCATTTCGTTGTTGGATTTTGTTCTTCCCCATCTTCTATGTACGAGTATAGATTAATTAGATCCTTTCAATTTCAAATAGAAAGTCTCTTTAATCAACCATGGATTGTTGGAGTAGATTTGATTATGTGAAATTTCTAAAATTGTATAAAGTGTATTTAATCAACCATAGATTGTTATAGTGTCAATCACTTCGGTCAATGCACCTATGTGTCAATGTGGTGCTGGGCGATGCATATTGAGGACATCACAGACATAAAGAAATCCCAGGCGTCAATTTTGGTCTTGCCCAAAAAAGAAAAAGGTCTGGATATGTAATTATAGTTTTATGTTTAAAAATAATGTGACAACTAATCATTTTAGGAAGAACTGATGTAGATTTGGTATTGCAGGGAAATAGTGAATGTAAATTCTTCCGATGGTTCGATGAACCCAAATGTACATCTACTCCATCTACAGCTATACCCAAATTTACGTCTACCCCATCTACATCCTTACCTGATGTAGGGAATGAGTGCAAGGAGTGCAAGGCTCGAGAGGTAGCTAGTGCTGCCAAATTATTTTCAATGGCGAAAGCAGAAATCATGTTTTTGCAATGCATTCTTTGTGTACTATGTGTTGGTTCCCAAAATGGACTTTATGCTTTGACAAGCCACCAGTACATCTATAGATTTTAAGGATGGGTTAGATCCAAATATTGAGTTCTAAAGATGACTGGACCAACTATAGGGACAAGATTTCCCTCTGCACTTCTGGCTCTACAAAACCAAGGCGGGTGTACCTAATCCAGTAACACAAGAATTTCTTCACTAATCATTGACTGGATTTAAATATAACATATGGATGGTAAGAAAATACTAAATGAGAACCACTCATTCATTGATTCTCCATTACCATAAGATGAGGCATAACATGTAGGTCATAAAAATATCAAGGATTTTGACATATTTGTATCAAATGGGGGAGTACAATAGAACCCTATCAAACACCGATCTCTATAAAAGGGACTCACTACTGACTAGTGTCTTATCCATTGGGTAACACCTCCACTGCAAGATTGTTATACATAAATAGATATATTGAACTTTGAATGATATTTACCCTTTGAAAATGCTAATCACCCTGTGGTGGATTTTATCAAAGGAGTCCTAGATTCACACTACTTACTGGTATATCCTTATGCAGAACTTTAAAAAGTTTATGTCATATCTAGAGCCTTTTAATTTGATCCTGGATCAGAGCTGAAGAATATAAACATACACAAATATTTATCCATGCAATGAATTGGAACAATTCATAACTCAAAGAGAAATACACTAGGAGAGATATAAACTTAGGAACTCATTCAAATGCTATATCAGTATCATGTAAACAAAATGCTTTCCAGTGCAACTTTCTGAATATTCAACCAAACCAGCAATACTGCTCTTTACAAAAACATGCCTAATAAAGTCTACTATACCCTAGACTAAGAGCAAGGTCATTAGTCGGTGTTATGAGACTGAACAGAAGAATAGAATGACATCTACTACCCAGCCCACAGAGCACTCAGGACCAAGAAAATCTAAAACTTCAGGATTTAAGCACAACTTCAAACCCTTTGTGGAGACCAGGATTTTGGAACCATTAAACAATGGAAGAAAAAACTATAAGTAGAAAGGGAAAAAACATCATATTCATCATCCTTTCAGCACCTGTCCCTTCTTCCAAATATCTTGAACTGAACTTTTTACAACTGCTCAAAAATCTAATTTTACCTGCAAACATATCTTCTTTGTTTTTCCCTGAGTCATTGTTTCTTCATTCTGTTCAAACTGATTCGATCCTGCACCAAATTGGACTGGAAAAACAAATTCCTCACTTCGAGACCTTTCTGGCAGTATATGACACTCTATACTTCTGATAAAAACTACCCCCTGAGCATTTAAAAATTCTCGTGCAAACATTTTAAATATTTCAAATTTTAGACTATAGTCTGCACATTAATTTTGATCTTGTAAAATCATTTTTATGCATAGACCTCATTGGATCCCACGTGCCACATGGCACCACCTGATTCACTTGGCCAACCACTTCATTTCCACCTAGACGCCATGTTTCACCTTTGCCACTTAGCGCTCTCTGGTTGGCTTGTGTCTCTGACTGGGCATCCACCTGCATCATACTATCATGTCACCGAACTGACCACCACCTCTCACCAGCTGCCACATGTCACCTTGTCATGTGAATGCATAGCTTGAAAGAAGCTCATGAGATCATGTGACAAACCATCAACATAACTTCTTCATTGGCGACAATCTCCTGTAGCTTTTATTGTTAAGACAACTACCTAGTCGCATGATCGCATGGCTTGAAAGAGGCCCATGCAAACATGCGACAAACCGCTAGCATTCATTACCTGTCATTTATTTTAAGGTCACTGGTGCCACTTGGCACTGTTTAGTTCGCTACAATCTCCACCTGGGTAACTGAACAACAACCACACCACCACCTCATAGGAGCACCACGTGTCGGCCTGGTGCATGATCGCAAGGGCCGAAATTGGCCCTTGAGATCATGCGACCACCATCGATCTATAGTGCGCATCTTGAGGTCATCTTTTCTTGCACAGTGTATACCTTGTCAAAATTTAACTTACCTTACGTGGGCCCGCCAAGTTGTCATCATACTTCGCCAGCTGGACACCTCACTTTCCACGCTCGCGTGAGAAGGCCCTCACTCCAAGCATCCATTCTTGGACACATGTTTATTGTGTGTTTTGAGTTATAAACTCTTTATTCTTTCCACATGGAATCAATGTGGGATAAACAACCACATAGAAATATTTTTTTTGGCCTCCTAGCTCCGCATGTGTGCACCGACTTACTTTGTCACCTTGGGCCTGCAAACTCCTTATTCTGTTCTGGTGGCACTGAATGTTGTTCCTGCTTTTCATGTCATTCTACACCAAGAGAGGTGATGTGAGTGTGTCTTTTCTCAAAATCTCTATAGTCTCCATCTACGTGGAGGAAGTGCTTACATTACTGTGTTCAACCATTTGAACAGATGAAATGTCTGAAACCCTTGAGTTATAGAAAAGCATTACACCCTTTGGAATCACAGACTCACAAAGCTTCCTGGATCCCCTATTGCCTTCTATCATGAGATACAACAAGTTGGCACTCACTGTCCAGACATCATCATTCTCAAAGAATAATACATTATTCAAATGCATTAAGACAACGCCATAGATTAAGAAGAGCTTCTCCACATTCTAACAAAATTCTGGTGTATGTCTTGGTTAGAAAACACTGCAGCAACATGGAATTCCCTTTTAAAATGACTGTGCTAGGATATCTAAAGAGTATTGAAAATGCAAACTTGTCGATTTGGTGTAGTCAATCGATTTGTCATGGCCTTGCCTTAGAGAAAATTTTGAATTGGTTACTCCAAATTTGTGCCAAATTTGCAAATACTAACACTATGCGCACTACTTTGTTGGGAACATATGCGTAAATGTGGTTAACAGACGGACGGCTATTGTAGATACATGAAGTTTTTAAGTAGATACGATGGACATATTTTAATAAACTCATGAACTTTTTTGTTGTTTACGACTCAGTTATGATTTTGAATATAAAATTAAACAAAATTAAATATTAACCTTATTAAAAAAAATTTGAAAAACATTTATGATTTTCTATATAAAATTTAATTATATATATATGTGTGTGTGTGTGTGTGTGGTTTTCTCTATAAAATTAAATAAAATATCAAAATAAATCATAACATGAACTAATAAAAATAAAATATAATATAAAAAAATATTAAAATAGTTCAAAAAATAAAATAAAAATCATAGTCAATTTCCAATTCTAGTTTTAAAAAGTGGAACCAAACGGAGGATATACATCTTCTCGCTCATATTCTGGGTCAACCAAACGGTCCAAACTATAATCCGAAAATGAAAAACCGGATTATCCATGATTTGACCATTTCCAGCATTTGATCAAATGCAACATTTCCTACTCCTTGAGGGGCCGTTTGGTAGTGGGAATTAGGAAATGTTGCATTTGATCAAATGCTGGAAATGGTCAAATCATGGATTTGATAATCCAGTTTTTCATTTTCGGATTATAGTTTGGACCGTTTGGTTGACCCGGAATATGAGCGAGAAGATGTATATCCTCCGTTTGGTTCCACTTTTTAAAACTAGAATTGGAATTTGAGTATGATTTTTATTTTATTTTTTGAATTGTTTTAATATTTTTTAATTAATTAATTAATTAATTAATTTAATTTTATAGAGAAAACCATAAATTTTTTTATTTTTTATTTATTAAATTTTATATAGAAAATCATAAATATTTTTCAATTTTTTTAATAAGGTTAATATTTATTTTTGTTTAATTTTATATTCAAAATCATAACGAAGTCATAAACAACAAAAAAGTTCACAAGTTTATCAAAATATGTCCAATGCATCTACTTGAAATTCTAAAAAACTTCATATATCTACAATAGCCCTCTATTAACCACATTTATGCATATGGTCCCAACAAAGTAATGTGCAAACTACACAAAGAAGGCATCGCATAAACATGATTTCTGCTTTCGCCATTGAAGCAATCTTGGCGGCACTAGCTGCCTCTTGAGCCTTGCACAAGTTGCACTCATTTCCTACATCAAGTATAGATGTAGATGGGGTAGACGTAAATTTGGTTTCATCGACCCACTGAAAGTATTGACATCCACTATTTCCCTACAATACCAAATTTACATCAGTTCTTCCTAAAATGATTAGTTGTCACATTATTTTTAAACATAAAATATAATTACATATCTAGACCTTTTTCCTATTTGGGCAACCCCAAAATTGACGCCCGGGATTACTTGTTGTGCGTGGCGTCTTCAACATGCATGGCCCAACACCACATTGACACATAGGCACATTGAGCAAAGTCATCGACGCTATAACGACAAATATTGCATTGTCATTATTTTGTTCATTCATACTAATTATAGTAATGAGAGTTTCATACAAATACACTTCATAAAATTTTAGAAACTCCACATAATCAAATCTACTCTAACAATCCATGGTTGATTAAAGAGACTTTCTATTTGAAACTGAAAGGATCTAATAAGACATCTATAATCGTACATAGAAGATGGGGAAGAACAAAATCCAACAATGAAATGGTGGTGTGAAGGCACACCATGCAAAGTTCCCATAATTAATGTAATACACCAAGGAGTAACATCAGAAATATGTGTAGTCATCAGAAATATGGATTGTAAGTTGAAATCATGAATAACATATGTGTACTCTCAGAACTGTCCATTTTGAATTCTTCAAGACCACATGTATATAAGATGCCAACCAAAAAAGTAGGTGTTGGAGCAATGTACAAAATGTGTACAAGCTAGAGTACTATTTTCAAAAACTACTCCAGCTTGTAGTTTTTGTGAATTGCTACAACAACAAACCATGTATTCTAATCTCACTAGAAAAAAAACATGATAACAAACAAACATAGATCCTTATAACAAGTACAAACTTGATATTGACTATAATTTTAATGTCAATTTGGCACCTTCATTAATCCACTAACAACAGAGTATGGAAACCAATTTAACTTCAAGGAAAGAGCTTCAAACAATGTTAACTTCTCTTTAAAAAGTCTTAAATAATGAATAATGAAATATCTGTTGGAAGTAGTATGTTTAAACCAAAGAACCCAACTGTTCATCAACAAATATTGTTTTGACAAAGCACATGAAACACTCAAAACACATTAATTTAAGAATAGCTAGAACAATAGCGCAACAACATCATACTTTATATGTGATTACAAAAAAGTGGTCATTCTCTTTTCTGGCATAAAAATTCTGTGTCCAGAATTACATACATCTAGGATAGTGAAGACATAAGACTGAATTTTGGAGCTACATATGTACATCTTGAAGGCTTTGAACACCAATAGAAGAAATGTTTACTTGTGTTTAACCCAAAAAAGAACAGAAACCACATAAACACTGGCCTGTGAGTAAAACCAGTAGGGTATTGGCTGAAGTAGACAAGTTACCAGCCACACAAGACATTAAAACAGATAGACAAAACTAGAAGTGAACAAATAGGATAACTTGTAAGTGTAATCACCCAAAATTGGGCTAATAAAACCTAAGGGCCTATTTGCCCTAATTCAGAATAACCTCTTGATTATGTTAATTTGATTCTTGATTATTAGCATAATTTAATAAATTTAGTAAATTGATGAAATTCTAAAATCAACAAAATTCCATGTCATCTATCATGATTATTTTATTATGGTGGGGATGACATGTCCTCTACCATGATTATTTTATTATGGTGAGGATTCCTTGTCTCCCACCATGATTATTTTATTCATAGTGGATTCTTATTTTGAAATAAAGAATCATAACTATTACTTTATTCATAGTGGGTTTTCCACTATTGAATAAAAGAATCAAAGATCATTATTTTATTCATAATGGGTTCTCCACTATTGAATAAAAGAATCAAAATCATTCTTTTATTCATAGTGGGTTTTCCACTATTGAATAAAAGAATCAAAGATCATTATTTTATTCATAATGGGTTCTCCACTATTGAATAAAAGAATCAAAATAATTCTTTATTCATAGTGGGTTTTCCATTATTGAATAAAAGAATCAAAGATTATTGTTTTATTCATAATGGGTTTTCCAATATTGAATAAAAGAATCAAATATCATTCTTTTATTCATAATGGGTTCTCCACTATTGAATAAATGAATCAAAATCATACTTTTATTCATAGTGGGTTTTCCACTATTGAATAAAAGAATCAAAGATCATTTTGTTATTCATAATGGGTTCTCCACTATTGAATTAAGTAATTGAAATAGATTTATTTATACATAGTGCTCATTCTTTTATTCATAATGAGTGCTCCACTTTGTATTTAATAATCATATTTGGATGAATCTCAACCGTTGGTTTTCAAGCAATCTTGACCATCCATTTCATCAAATTTCCTATAACAGAAGGATTTTCAAGCCTCACAAGGGGTTCATGATAGAGTTAGTTGCATTTACATTTTCATGCTACATATTTGATTTCTTAGCTAATTAGAGAACACTTCAATTTGGCTAATAGTAATGAATTTCATGTCTTAGCTTCATTTCATGCATTGAATCTCTCATTTTAGTGCAGATTGTCACTGTTTTACGGTCAATTTTGAGAGCAAACTAACCCCTATTTCATACTCACACTAACTAGAGCACAATAGGATGCTTTCTTTTGTTAGCTTCTTTGAATTGCATGCTTATTTGGACTAACAATTGATGTTATTATCCTATTGAAGTGTTGTGTTTGTAGGTTAACAAGTACAACAAAAAAACACACATTTCTAGCGCCCACCATGGGGCTCGAACCCCAGATTTCTTCTTCTTCTTCTTCTTCTTCTTCTTCTTGCAGGTTTTGGAATGCTTTTTAGGAGCTTGCAAGTCTCAGAAGGTTTTTTTTGGAGCTTATATGTCAAACCCATAAAGAGGCACTTCCACTAAAATGGCTATAACTTTTGCAAATTAACTCAAATTTTGATTATTCAAAAAGCATCAAAAAGTTGCTTGAGAGGTCTACACAGATCTGCAAACAAATATATCTAATTTAGTTCTGAAAATCAAAGAAAAGAACAAGACTTTATGCTTTCATTTTTAGGAATATAATTACACTTTTAAATCATTTTTCTTTTAAGGGATAAAATGAACTCCATGCATTTTGTTTTAAGAAATTAAGTACAATTTAACCTCACTTTGTAAACCAATCAGAGGATTATGCTCTTTTCCCCTTGAGGGAAAATCAAAAACTCAAAAGTTGATTTATACCTTGGAGTTAAATTGAGGAATGAATGCTAACACTTGCATGTTTTATTTTCCTTGAAGCATTACATTTGGATTTTGGATTTCTAACAATCTAACAAGCTAATGGGTGAATTTTGTGTTTGTAAGTGATTTTTAAAAGCCTAACATTGGGCTACAGGCCGCTTGATGAAGACATATAAACTTGCTAATGGTTTGCTTGCAGGACGGTTGTCGAAGATCATTTCAAAATGTTGTGCTTATTTAATTGCTTTCATCACATAGTATAATTAGGGCCTTGTTAAAATTTCTTGGGAATCTCGATAGCAAAATAGGGGAATAGGCTCTTCATTACATGGAAGTGATACCCATGGATGAATCTGAGACCCAGATGTTGTTAGCATGATAGAGACCTAGGGAAGCAAGGAAAGGTAACAAACCTTTAGCATGTTCACTTGTTAGGGGATTATGCTCTTCTCTTTTTGAGAGAATTAGAAACCCAAAAGCTTGTGAATTGGTTGGAGGAGAGTCAGATCGGTGATGAATATGTCTTACATGTTTGGCTAAGGTGAAGAGGTAGAGAAGTATGCTCTTCTCTCTTTGAGAGAATCAAAAAATCTGACCCTCGAATCTAAGCCAAGCTTTGTGTCACATTTAGAGGGTCTACTGGAAGTTGAACCTTCGGGGATGACCCAAGTGAGTACACACCTATTGCTGGTGATTCCGCCTCACTCTAATAAAGTATGCTTTGTTGAGTCTAAAGACTCCAAAGCCATGGTAACTTCTTTCTCATGATTTTGACTATCATCATGGGAAAGCCTTGTCTGTTATACTGAGCGGCGCTGCTCCAAGCCCTGCTTGTAGGGGTGTATGACTTTCAAGTGTTGGTGTGGCTACAAGGCCCAAGCCCTGTATCAGAGACATCAAAGGTTATTGTGAATGAAAGCCCACTAAAAACTTTCTTAGTTAGTTGCCTACCTGGATCACCTCTGAAAGGAGACATAATCTTTGAGCAGGGAGGGGGAAGAATCTCTCCCCTAGATTCTCACCATAGGTATGCACCTGGATGCTTGAAGGTGGTATGTGATGTTGGTCCTTGCTTCAAGGGTAGCCTTTGAACACATATTATTGAGTCCTTGGAAACACCAAAAACATGAGTACCCTCTAGGGGGTGACACGACTGTGTGAGGTGAACGCATACATATAAGAAGTGAGGCACAAATTTTGTCTTCTCTACCATTTTTTTGTAGGGATAAGTGATTGTTTCGAGTTCTAAATTGTCCAATCATGATCAAACAAAGACTCCCATGATTCTGCCAAGTCGCTTTTTCCTTGGTAGAACTGTTTGTGACTACTTCTTGCATCACTATTGGTTGATAAAAAATTCATGCTTGTTAACGATTGCTTGTCACATTCAAACTAAGATTGCTGATCTGAACTATCTTAAAACTATCCAAAACCTAGAAATTCTGTCAGAGAACAATCCTGACTGTGTCTCAAAATCTTATTTTTATCTTAAAAATTGAGTCGATCTGTCAAAACCAAAATCAATTGTTAGTCCAAATAAAGAGCATTTTCGTACATTCCATAACCAAAAATCTTGCATTTCCAGATACCCATTTGGCTCAATAGTAAGGTCCTATTGTCAAAACACATCCATCAGACAATTTGAGAAAGCTATTTTTGAGAAGTCTTGTTACCTTACATGGTCCTAATCTACATTGTCCAATTGTGAAATCCACTACTATCCTATCAGTTTCATTCAAGTTCCCAGCTCATAAATAGGGCACTCTGATACCCTTTGACGCTGGAACTTTCACATAATCAAACTTGCCTCTTTGGTTTCCAACTCAAAAACAAGGGCACGTTGACACCCTTTTGACGTTGGATCCATAAAGCATTTTCAAACCCACTTTTGCATCCTTGGATTCACAAATAGACATTGCAAACAATCAGACCTACTTCCAACACAAGACAACTCATTGATTCCTTGATGAAATTTCATGGTTAACACGATACAAATCTTACCCTTTTGAAGCCAACCTATTTACAAACGAAGTACCATTATCCACATTTGAAATAGGTGAAACTTCAAGACTCAATCCCTTATTTGGAACAACACCAATCACTACACATTCAATGACTCCTAAATTAACAAAGATGAAAATTTTTGCAGATCTCCATTAGGATGATGAAGACGATGAACAAAATAATCAAACCAATCAAGAAGAAGAAGCTCGCCAATCTAGAATACACTTTGATGAGGATGATGAAAGAGATCCCACAGAAGATGAATACCAAAGAGCGATAGGCAGAAAAAGATTCCAAAAAATTCTTGAGAGAGCCTTGGAAGAAAACAAGGAGAAATACTTCCTAGAATTCACCTCTTGAGGGGTAAAATTGCCAAAAGACTATGATGTGGAAAGACTAAAACAAAGAGAAGACCTCAGTCCTATGTCTATTCTGATAAGGCAATTACTATCAATGCAAAACAAGATCAAAGAACTCAAGAAAGAGAAGGAAAAACCAGTAAAACAATACTCGTTGGAACATATATGTCCTTTCCCTTTTGATAAGGAGCTGAAAATGATTTCGTTTCCCAAGAATATCACGATCCCAAAATATGATAAGTACATGGGAGATTCTGACCCTCAAGACCATGTGAGGGAATTCTACACAAATAGTATGGAATTTATGCACGAACAAACCTATTTGATGAGATTATTTCCACGAAGTCTAGGTGGACAGACAATGGATTGGTTCTCGAAATTACCAGTTGGGATCAAAACATTTGATGAACTAGTACAAAAGCTCATACAACACTATTCTTATAATATTCAACACACCATCACAATGTTGGATTTGTGTAATACTAAACAGAAATAAGGAGAATCATTCTTGAGTTTTCTACAAAGATGGAGAAAGATATTTGCCTGATATGCTAGGCAAATACCCAAAGATGAAAAAATGGACATTTTTATCAATAACTTGGTTCTCGAACTGAATTTTCCAATACAATTACAAGGAACCTCAAGTTTTGATAAAATGATTGATAGTGCCATTAAGATCGAAGAAGTCTTGATTAAAAAGGGTGACATCACTATCAATAAAGAAAATAAAGACAAATACAACCCAAACAAGGAGAAGTACAAGTATGGAAACAAGAAAAAACATGTGGTTAAGGATGGAGTGGTTGATACTCTTAATCCAAAGCCCAAGCTAGATTTTTTTAATCTAACCACAAGTCTCCAAACAAACAAGAATCCAAATCCTACTGTGATGCCAGTGGCAAACAAGACCTTTAATAAACCTCCTACACGAACAGAGCCTTGGGCTCCAAGACCTAAAAGGACATTTACACCATTATGAGATACTTTGGAAGTGGTCTTAAAGTCACTAGTAGACAATCAAATCATCAAGATTCCTGATTCTAAACCTTGGGAACTAGAAATAAAACCCAAGTGGTGGAATGACAATGACTACTATGAGTTCCATTGTAATAAAGGTCACAAGACCAACAACTGTATAAAGCTGAAACATTTTATCCAAGACCTCATTAAGGAAGGAAAAGTCAAAGTTGATGGACATCGTACTAATAACGATCACAAAGCATTCCAAACTCCACTACCAAGCTATGAAAAGGGAGAGTCTTCTAAGACTAATAAAATCAACTACACATACTCCGACAATGACAATGTGATTAATATGGTGGAACCATGTGAATATTCCATTAGCATGATCACTCTAAAAGGAGTTAAAAACAAAAATGAATCTTCCAATGCTCTAACAAGAAGTCAAGCAAAGCTCACTCTCAAAGGAGTTTCTACATCTAATAACACACCAGCTACAACAACAACAATAACATCCAAACAAGTGGTGTTACCTCCTAAGTTTAATCTTGTGGATCAATTGCAAAGAACACTCACCCAAATATCTATCCTAGAGTTGTTAAAAATATCCCCTAGTCACAAGGAAGTTCTTGATCAATCTCTCCTTAGTAATAATGTACCGAAAGACCTAGATGTGGATAGATTCTAGGCTATGGTTGGTCACATGAATTCCCCGCATTACCTTTCTTTCTCAGAAGAGGATGATAAATCAACAGACCGACCTCTACATCTAGAAGTACTTATTCAAAAACATAGGGTTAAACGTGTCTTGATAGATGGAGGCACCAGTTTGAACATCTATACATATAACTTGGTGAAGCAACCAGGATTCTTCAAACGTGAAATTGATCCAAGGAGAAAAATAACTATCAAGGCCTATGATGAAGAAGAAAGATCCTCCAAAGGATTGGTTGTTCTACCTATCAGAGTGGGGCCTATAGAGAAATATGTTCTATTTCAAGTTCTAGATCTACCACTCGCATATAATATTCTTCTTGGGAGGCCATGGATACATTCCATGCAAGCAATACCTTCTACATACCATCAATGTTTGAAGTTTCCTCATAACGGAGTAGAAGTCACTGTTCCAATAGATACAACATATTCTTGCAATAACGTCAAGCAAATAGAAAGCATGGTTCCTCACAGAAAGGAAAATTCCTACAAAGCAGAAACATCCAAAGAAATGGTCTTGAAGAGCTTTGCTAAAAAGATTAACATCCAAGAGACAGGTATGGGTGAATACAAGATGGATCCCACCGTATCTTTAACAGATCTTCCTATATCTCTGAGAACACAAGGGAGACCTTCATCAACATTTACACCATCCAATGGAAGTGCTCTAACTATACATGAAGGAACCAAAATGATCAAAGCAAAAGTATCCCTTGAAGAAGAAAATAAAGAAAAAATTGTCTTACAATGGCTCTATAAAGAAAATGAGGAAGATGGAAATGTCAAACATGTTGAGATATCTCCAAACAAGTATGGAAAAGGCTATGACATCATGAAACAAATGAGGTACAAAGGGAAAGGACCTTTGGGAAGCAACAATTAAGGGCTTGTAGAACCCATACATATGGAATTCAGAAATCCTAAAGATAAGACTGGATTAGGCTTCAAAGAAGCAAGATTTCATCCCATAGTAGAGAAAGGTCCTATATTTGATAGGATGGAAGACTTAGATAATGAAGAGGAAGTAGAAGGACAACCAATCTCCTATGAAAGGTTGCTGCTCTTAAAAGGAGACCCATTATCTAAATTTAGCAATAATCATGAACAAGAGCCAAAAGAAGAACAAATAGAATAATCTGAAGAAAAACAAGAACAAGGACTTTCCACCCTTGGTGCACCACTTTTTGATGAAGAACCAAATGAGACAGCTTCACAAGAACCATTGCAAGAGATAGAAAACCATGCTAATGAAGAAGGAGCACCCATGCCTATTGCTCGCTTCCTAGAAGTTTCAGACTACAGTCAAGTGGATTCTCATGAGTATGAGTGGGATGTACTTTTTGATGCTACTATAGACATATAGATAGATGTCATACATAGGTATGCTACAAGAGTGGTGATGGAAGAAGGAGAAAGTTATAATGTTAGATCATTAGAGTTGGATTCACATAACATTAACATTAACTCTAATAATAATAAACACGGCTCTAATAATCCTCATCTATTTAGAAGAAAGCTTAATAGATGACATCTTGCAATTTAATGACAATGATAATAATGCAGTGCTATCTCTTGAACCTACTGAACCTGTTAAACCCAATGAATCCTTGTCCTTGGAGTACCCTAACTTGATAAATTGGGATGAACCTACAGACACAGGTCTACTATCTTTTGACAATGACCATTCCATAGCCTGTTACTTAAATGCTTGTGAACCCCTACATTCTTCCACCAGTGAAAGGTGAGAAACTATGAATGAAGAGGATATCAAGTTTCTCAATCTTAAAAAGAAGAAAAACAAAAAGAGAAAGAGATCTGATGGTGAAAACCACCTAGTGGCAGTGTCAGATCCTACAAAAGGAAAAGAACAAGACATATCCGATGATGAAAACCTCCTAGAGGCACCAAAGGATGGGATCCTTGATATCCTCCCAGATCACTTTCAAGAAAGGTCCCCAGTACTAATTGAGCCTACACAACCCATTAACTTGGGAACGACAGAAACTCCTCAGCTTGTTCACATTGCTCAATCCTTGACAAAAGAGGAAAAGATCCAATTCACTAGTTTCCTCAAAGAAAAAAAGATCAACTTTGCGTGGTCTTACTTAGATATGCCTAGATTGGATACAGATTTGATCATGCACCACTTATCTATCCCTCCTAATGTCAAACCGGTAAAACAAAAGCTCAGAAAGATGAACCCACATGTGGCATTGCTAGTAAAAGTAGAACTGGAAAAACTGTTGAAGGCCAAATTCATTAGGGCTATTGACTATGCAAAGTGGATCTCAAATATAGTTCCTATTTCTAAGGCAGACAAGTCTATCCAAGTTTGTATAGATTTTAGAGATCTCAAGAAGGCTTGTCCAAAAGATGATTTCCCACTTCTGAATATAGATATGATTGTGGACCTAATAGCTGGCTATGAAATGTATTCCCTAATGGATGAATTTTCCAGATATAACCAAATCAAGATTGCTCCCGAGGATCAAGAGAAGACTGCATTCACATGCGCATGGGGAACCTACTATTGGAATGTGATGTCATTTGGTCTTAAAAATGCAGGTGCTACTTATCAAAGGGCCATGACTACAATCTTTCATGACATGATGCACAAGAACATGGAAGACTATGTTGATGATACGTTGGCTAAGTCAAAGTTAAAGGCTAGGCACATAGAGGATTTGAGGAGAATCTTTGACAGAATGGAACAATTCCAATTGAGACTTAATCCTAAAAAGTGAGCATTTGGAGTATCATCTGGGAAATTGTTAGGATTCATAGTCTCAGCAAAAGGAATTGAGGTGGACCCAACTAAGGTAAAGGCAATACTTGAGATGCAACCACCAAAGAACATTAGTCAGATGAGGACACTTCAAGGGAAACTAAAGTCCATAAGGATATTTATATCTCAGCTAGCAGATAAAGCACAAACATTTACAAAGTTGATGTGGAAAGGAACTACTTTTACTTGGGATGAACAATGTGAAGAAAATTTTGCCCAAGCTAAGAAATATTTGATGACTCCTCCAATACTAATGGCACCAATAGATGGAAAACCTTTGTTGCTTTATATATCAGCTACACAAACATCATTGGGAGTTTTTATTGCACAAGAGGACGACAACAAGAAAGAAAGGGCTATTCACTATATCAGTAGGACATTGGTAACATTTGAGCTAAACTATTTAATGATTGAAAAGGCATGCTTAGCAGTAGTGTTTGCATCTCAAAAATTGAGACACTACATGTTAGCACACAAGGTGAGGCTAGTAGCTAAAATTGATCCACTCAAATACTTGTTGAACAAAGCAATGCTAACAGGGAGACTAGCTAAATGGGTTCTGATCCTAAGTGAGTTTGACATCGAGTATGTCGATAGGAAATCTATAAAAGGACAAGTGATCGTTGATCAACTGGCAGAGACATAATTGATAGATAATAAACCATTACATGTGGAGTTTTCAGACGAGTCTATCATGCACTTAACTAAACATCCTTGGAAAATGTACTTTGATGGCTCCTTCACATAGCAAGGATTGGGGGCAGGATGTTTGTTTGTCACACCTCAAGGATATAAGATCCCAAAGGCTTACAAAATGATCTTTCCCTGTACCGATAACATAGCAGAATATGAGGCTCTTGTGAATGGGCTAAAAATGGCAATAGAATGGAAGATTGTTGAGTTGCATATCTTTGGAGACTCGCAACTTGTCATTAATCAGGTGAATGGAGACTACCAAACAAAGGATGACAAGCTCATGCCTTATAAAATAATGGTGGATGATTTGAAAAAATACTTTGTCTTCATTACATTCCAGCAGATTCCAAGATCAGAAAACAGAGCAGTTGATGTGATGGCTACTTTAGCATCCCTATTACAACTAGAGGAACACCGGTTTCACTATGAATTCTTGGTGGAAGAACTCCCTTTTCCAGCATATGACTCACCAGAATCCCAAGTTGTCTATGCCCTTGAAACCCAAGTGTTATCCAAATATGCCCATATCTACTCCTATCTTAGAGACCAAACAATTCTTGAGGGCTATTCCTGAAATGAAAAGAGATCACTCATAAGAGCAGCATCATGTTACACAATCATTTCCAATGACTTGTTTAGACGTAGTTTAGATGGCACACTACTTAGATGTTTAGAACATGAAGAGTATGTTCATGCATTAAAAGAAGTTCATGAAGGTGTGTGTGGATCACACTTGAATGGTTTCTCATTAGCTAAAAAATTATTAAGGGTGGGGTACTATTGGACCACAATGGAAAAAGATGCCATACAATTTTCAAAAACATGCAAAAAGAGCCAAGTCCATGGTAATCTGATACATGCTCTAGCTAGGGAGCTCATACCTTTCATAACACATTGGCCATTTCAGCAATGGGCCTTTAACTTGGTCAGATTTACCCAAACTCATCAAGTGGACATAAATACATCATCACTGCAACTAAGTACTTCACAAAATGGGTGGAGGCTGTCCCACTATTCAATGCAACTGGAAAACAAGTTTCCATGTTTATTTTGAACTATATCATTTGTTGTTATGGCATACCCTCGTCGATTGTGACTGATAATGGGGGTCAATTAAAAAACAAAGACATAGATGAACTGTGTCTTCAATTCAAAATCACTCAACACTATTCCTTGATCTATTACCCTCAAGGTAACAGGCAGGCTAAGGCATCAAATAAAACTATCTTGAAAATATTGCATATGACAGTAAACAAATCAGGAAGGGACTGACATTTGCAGATAAATCCAACATTGTGGGCCTACAAAACTAGCATAAGAACACCAACTAGGGAAACCCCATTTGTGCTAGTTTATGGATCAGAAGCAGTCTTACCAGTTGAGGTAGAGATTCCATCACTGAGGGTATCATTGAAACATTTAGTCACTGATGAGGACTATCGAATCTCTAGACTGCAAGAGCTTGAATTGTTAGATGAGCGCAGACAACATGCGTTTGATCATCTCAAATCTTATCAAAAGAGGATGTCAAGAGGATACAACAAGAAGGTAAAACCAAGAAGCTTTCAGGTAGGCGATCTAGTTGTAGACTATGATTTTGAACCTGTTACCTGTCTTGAAAGGCTGAAACATTCAAACATTAGACTAATCTAACATGTTCATGAACTAAAAAACAGCATAAGACATGAAAACAAAACCAAAGCCACCTCAAGATTGTTGCTAAAAAAACAAGTGCTATAGAGCAAATGTTTGATTCGCTTCAATTAGAGGGATGTGGGTGTGCTCTCTAAGCACTTGGAGCATATTCTAATGCATACTAAGATTGATTTTAGACCAAATATAGGTGTGATATGATGCTATATGCTATGCTAAACAATGAAAGAAACTATATTAATCCATTATTGCTAAGCTATGATGTTCTTTAAGAAAGCTTGAAGATGATAAAAAGAAACTAACAATTAGTATTGCTTATGCTAAGTCTATAAATAGTCTTCATTTCCAAGAGCAAAATATCCATTCACCTTTCATTTGATGCATTGTTATCATGTCCATTTAGCTCTAGACTTAGCATAAGCAATACTAATTGTTAGTTTCTTTTTATCATCTTCAAGCTTTCTTAAAGAACATCATAGCTTAGCAATAATGGATTAATATAGTTTCTTTCATTGTTTAGCATAGCATATAGCATCATATCACACTTATATTTGGTCTAAAATCAATTTTAGTATGCATTAGAATATGCTCCAAGTGCTTAGAGAGCACACCCACATCCCTCTAATTGAAGCGAATCAAACATTTGCTCTATAGCACTTGTTTTTTTAGCAACAATCTTGAGGTGGTTTTGGTTTTGTTTTCATGTCTTATGCTATTTTTTAGTTCATGAACATGTTAGATTAGTCTAATATTTGAATGTTTCAGCCTTTCAAGACAGGTAACAGGTTCAAAATCATAGTAATCATTTGGAACTTGTTGTTGTAACTGATGGGTGGGAACTTGTTGTTGCTGGGGGATGATAGGGATTTGTTGCTGGGGCTGATAGCAAGGGACTTGCTGTTGTTGAGGAATGATGGGTGTTTTCTGAAAGGGGACATGTGGTTGCTGTGGGGGAGGCTGTTGGAACAATGCTGCTTGCGGGTATGATGGTGGTAGTTGCTGAGGTTGGCTTTGGGTTTGGCTGATATAAGCTGGGTGCATGCCTGTGTTACTTAGAGGTGGAACAGATGTGGGGAAGCTAGAAGCAAAGGGTGATGGGGTAAGATAGCTGGGGAAAGTTGGTTGTTGAGGTGGTGGAACTTGCTAGAAGGTATTTGGGATTCGGGACGAATAGCTTGAAGCCAATGGTGGTTGGGGTAGTTGCTGCTGTGCTGCTTGGGCGAAGGTGGTTTGTTGACTTGCAACCATAGATGTAGGGGATTGAGATGGGATCCCCCATGCCTTCATTTCTTCTTGTGTAAGGCCCCACTGAGAGCTTGTGTTAGGGTGCACTGCAACAGATGATGGAATGGTAGGAGCAACGGGAGCTTGGGACACGAATGATAGTTGAGAGAAAGGAGCTTGTTGAGGTTGTGGTTGAGCGGATGCTTGTGAGGAGGAAAATGAAGGAAACACCCAAGAGAAAGATGAGGTTGGAATGGGAAGTGATTGCGCTAACCCCAAAGAAGAAGGTACGGGTGCTTGGGGGGTGAAGGGTGATGGTGCTCCTTTGATGGTGAAAGGCGTTGCTTGACTTGCGGATGGAGGCAAAACTTTTGGTGTAAAAGCTTGCGTGAGAGGTGGAAGCTGACTTTGGGTTAAGCGTTGGATTTGGGCTTGGGCAGCCATAGCAGATGATGAAGCAAAAGGGGTAGGAGATGGAGCGGATGGCGCTGCAGCTTGTGTTGCGGGACTGGCGAGACTTTCTTGCAAGAAAAGGGGAATGGTGGAAAGCTCTTGGGGTGTTTGCATGATAGGATCGGGGAATGATTGGACAAACGGAGAATATGCTTGTGCTGGAACTTGGATAGTATTGATGGGGATACGTGGATAGAGAGATGGTGGGATGGAGGTACTTTCTGGCAGATAGTGGGAAAATGTGCTTTGCTGATGTTGCGGTACAAGGGCATTGGTCGCTGGTGGGCTTTCTGGAGGACTTGCAAATGCTTGGATTGCCAATGGGGATGAAGGGATGTTTGGATCTTCACATGGGTTACTGGCTTGGATCTGGGGATTGTAGGTCATCATGGCGTTGGTGAAAAGGTTGGGATCGGATGAGGTTGTTGGTGGATAAGGATTCATGCTTCTTCTTTTTCGAGATCTGGTCTCAACAGGCATGGAGATGCAAGTGCTAAATGGATGCAAGATGTTTGGCTAAAAGATGTTGATGGATGCAAAGTTGATGAACTTCTAAAGATGATGACTTTCTAGAATGCAATGCAAGGATGGATGAACTGCTCGGATTTGGATCAAGGATGGTGGAAGATTGGTGGGAGATGGTGGCAAATTGGTAAAAAAGCTTGGTGATGATGGAGGATTGGTGGGATGCTCTGATTTGGGTCAAGATTAGGTGGAGGATTGGTGGGATGCTGGTGGAAGATTACTAAGTGTCAACAATGAGTTGTTATTTTTCCCTGATGGAGGATCAGTGATAGGACTTGGGCCAACCCAGGATAGACTGATGATCTTCGGTTAACTGGATGCTTATCAATACAAGCCAATCTCTTGCTCGAGATGATGAGGCTGTGCAAGGACAAGTTGGATTTCCTTTAGACAATGCTCTGTCAAAAAGGGGATGCTTTCTGATTTAGGATAAGGGATGGAAACAACTCAAAGGTTTTGAACACTAAGTGTTTGTGGATTTTGGATCTCTGGATTTTGGTACAAAAGATGGTGGGTTCTGATTTAGATGATGGATGCTGGATTTGGATGAAGGATATGGGATTCTGATGGTGGATTGCTGATGAAAAGATGGTGGAGGATAATGGAACAATGCTCTTTCTAAGAGGATGATGCAAATGCGACTGGGATGGATGATCTATGACGCTGCTAGGAGGATGATGGTGCATGCAACTAAGAAGGATTTCTAGGATGTAACTAAGGTTTGGTGATGATGCAAGGATGAAACTAGGATGAAGCTAGGATGACGGACTACCGAGATAAGATTGTGAGATCTGAAGGTAGAATGGACATGTTATGAATCCAGCTAATCTTCTCTTTCAAGGTTGATGTAGCGATGGTTTACTCAAAAATGGTAGGCAAACTGTTTGACTCTTGCATTATAGCCAATATTATCAAGTCTTTCTTGATATTTTTCTTCTGCTTGGGTTGCTTGGACAAAGGATTGATGGCTTTTAAGGTTCCTCTCTGCAACTTTCTTCTCTTGATAATCTTTGGATTTGGGCAACTTGGCTTTTGGATGTTTGATCAAATTGGGCATATCTTTGGAAAATTCTGATAGGTTTGAGAACAAAAGGCTCTTTGGATATCTGATTTCTGCAAGATTTCCTGAATATCAATTTTGTTGATTGGTTTGATTTTCTCAAGTGGCAAAGGATAAATTAAAAAGACTTCTGACAAGGCAATCTCCGCAAAGGGCAAAGCAACCTTGTGGGATACAAACAGGATGACTGACTCTGATAAAGCTTTGAAAGTGTATGTTTCAACAAGTGTTTTCACGGAGTCTTTGACTATCAAGCACTTCAAACAGATCTACCTAAGGAAGGTGAGTATCAAAATCACTTGCCCACAGCTTGGTATTCCCCAGAAGGGATTACAAATGGTGAGTAATCTTGAGGCGACCCGGTAAACCCCTTGGAATCGGTCCTTGCACAAGGATTTTGATACTTTCGGATGTAGATAGGGTAGCCTCTATTTTATCAAGTTTTTAATAGTTCCGTGGAGTCTCCATACCCGATTTTGCTGATCATTCGTGACTCACCTAAGAGCCTTGCCAATAATGCTGGGGGAGAGGAATGTTTACCATCCCCAGTCACGTGTTTGGCACGAACGCCCGGCGATTAGGAGATGTAAGTGATTATTTTGTTCTTCACTTGTTTGTATACCGGTCGGAGGGGCTACCGGTTTGAGGTCATTCTCCAAAGAGGAAGCGCTTCTCCCTGGACAGGCCTCGCTAAAAGTAGAAGAAGTGGACTTGTTCGAGTCCAAGTGTTCTACGTTGCTTAAGTTAACAGGATTTTGCAAAAAGTAAAACTCCTAAATGCACATCAAGCAGTTGTTCATTTTTCCAAATTTGATTAAGTGTGTTTGAACCTTGAAATTGAAGACACAAGTGTTTAAGATTTTGACTTTTTCTTTCTCCAAAAAGTAAATCGAGCGTTTGCAAGTTTTTTGACTTGGGCATTCAAGATTGAGTGTGCGTGTTGATTAAGAACTTTTAAAAAAGCTTTGTTTTGATCTTTAAGGCATTCAAGATTGTGTTTTCTTTTCAAATGGAAAATGACGCTTTAGGACCTAAGTTCTTCCTTTTAGCTTCATTCAAGATTTTGTTTTGACTCGTTTGAATGCAGATTTGATGTTCTTTTTATGCCCAAAAAGATATGATCATTCCTACTTTGCATGAATGCATTGTTAAAAATCCTTGATGTTGCAAGGATGCAAATGCCTTGATTAATTTTTTTTGTTTTGTTTGTTAGAACAAATTTTGCAAATTTTAGTCCTTAATGCATTCAAGAATGATTTGGGGGTTCATTTTAAGCACTAAAATAAGGTGTGTATGATTTTGCTTCCTTATGGATTTTATTATTATTTTTGAAAAAAAATGGCCATGACCTCCTTGCTAGAAGAAGAAGAAGAAGGAGACGGAATAGAAGAAGAATATAGACAAGAAGAGGAAGAAGAATATAGACAAGAAGAAGAAGAAGGGATCGAAGTGCTCCGTCCACCTATAAGCTTGAAAAATCTGAAAATGGTCTAAAACCCATCAGAATGTTTGCAAAGAACCCGTGAAGTGGGTCCCACCGGGCGTGCCAGAATGTAGACTATGATTTTGAACCTGTTACCTGTCTTGAAAGGCTGAAACATTCAAACATTAGACTAATCTAACATGTTCATGAACTAAAAAATAGCATAAGACATGAAAACAAAACCAGAATGTAGACTATGATTTTGAACCTGTTACCTGTCTTGAAAGGCTAAAACATTCAAATATTAGACTAATCTAACATGTTCATGAACTAAAAAATAGCATAAGACATGAAAACAAAACCAAAACCACCTCAAGATTGTTGCTAAAAAAACAAGTGCTATAGAGCAAATGTTTGATTCGCTTCAATTAGAGGGATGTGGGTGTGCTCTCTAAGCACTTGGAGCATATTCTAATGCATACTAAGATTGATTTTAGACCAAATATAGGTGTGATATGATGCTATATGCTATGCTAAATAATGAAAGAAACTATATTAATCCATTATTGCTAAGCTATGATGTTCTTTAAGAAAGCTTGAAGATGATAAAAAGAAACTAACAATTAGTATTGCTTATGCTAAGTCTAGAGCTAAATGGACATGATAACAATGCATCAAATGAAAGGTGAATGGATATTTTGCTCTTGGAAATGAAGACTATTTATAGACTTTTGGGAGGATGAATGAGTGGCTAGGATCAAAATCCTTAAGAGAGGCCAAGATTCATTCAAAGGGGAGCACATGGATTGTGCTAGTTCAAGGTCACCTCCTTGTGACAAGTGTCATAAGGGCATTGGGTTGAAAGATGGGAGGAATGTGCACAATTTGGAAAATGTGCCTAAGGTCAAAGGGTGTAAGAAAGGGGTGAGGGGCTTCTTAAATGCATCATAAATGCATGTAAGAGGGATAAAGAGGCTTTAAATACATTTAATGCATGTAAGAGAAGCCTCTAGAAGTTTGTTGACTTTGGGTCAAGCTTAGGAGTTGGCTAACCTTGTTTAGGGAATGTGACAAGGTTAGGGGGAGGATTAGGATTAGGATTAGGGGATTTTAGGATTAGGATGGGTGAAGAGGTTGGGTTGAGAAGTTTCTAGAAGAGTCTAGAGTTTTCTTAAGTTTTATGGAATAAAAGTTTATTCATTCCAAAAGCTTAAGTTTGGGAAAATTTATTGAAATATTTTCAATAAATATGAAAATTAAATATTTAATCTTAATTAAATATTTTGAGTTGAGATTAGGGTTAGAAAAGGTGGGATTAGCCTTTTAATCGAAATTAAGAAGGGATTAGAAGATTTTGGAAGAGGTTAGTGGTCTTAGGAAAAAAAGCCAACTTTTGGTCAAAAAATAAATTAATTATTTTTTGGGGGATTTTTGGTCAATTTATTAATTAAAATAATTAATAAATAGGGGATTAATGTTTAAATAAGATTTAAACATTTTTGGGAGGGATTTTTTAATTAAATATTTTTAATTAAGAAAAAGGGATTTAATGACATAAAAATAAATAAATTAATTAAATAAATAATTAATTAATAAATGATGATGTCATCAAGGATTTTTCAGAAAATAAAAATACTTTATTTTCTAAAGGATTTTTAGGTGTCTACACTAGTATTAAGAGAAAATCCCAAAAATCAACAACATCGAGAACAAAAGGGAAAATTTGAACCCAACAGGCTGGGTCCCTTTGTCATCACAACAACATTTAGATCAGGAGCCTATCAATTGGCTACGCCTAAAGGAGACGTTCTATTAGATCCAATCAATACATTGCACCTGAAAAGGTTTTATGCCTGACATTCTTGAGATAGCTTCTGTATAGTGAAAAGAATCTTGAAAAAGTTCAAAAACAACAAATATGGATCCTAAAAAAAATAAAAAACAATGGAAAAAGTCCTACAAAATGACCATCTTGGTGAAAACCTAGCAAATAGGCACCTTGATGGGTCCAAAAAAAAATTAGAAAAGAGAAAAGTACAAAAAAAAAATATTGAAAAAGAAAAAAAAAGTGTCTTGGTGAAAACCTGGTAAACGTGCGCCATGATAGCAAAAATAGAAAATTTTTGGCCAAGTGGTGAAAACCTGGTAAATAGGTGCTACTTGTAATCGATGCTCTATCTATCAAGACAACACTTGCTCATTTGGCCTCTATAAATATCAGTTTGTATATATCTCTTAGTCACTTTGATGACGCGCCAAAATCCCAAATGAACTATCAAGCACTTGTGCCTTCCTAAGACTGGAATATGTCCACATTAGGGTCCTAGGTAAACTATTTTCCCTAGGGGGCATTGATCAAAATCGACAGGGCATTAAGTCCGCAATTGACAATAAACTATGAACAAAGGTATTTTTCAATACCACCAAATAAGACCACCAAAAAAATGAAAAAAATGAAAAAAATAAAAAATAAAAAAATTCGGGCACATAAAAATCCTCATTTTATATATAATCTGTCAAATACATCTAGTACACATCATGTGCCCCATCAAAAAAACTATAAAACACAAAAACAAAACATAACAACTATGTCACTGCTCAGCTTGGGAGGGTTCTGATGTTGGAGCTCCTCTACCGCCAGGCGCCACTGTTGTGCCTTGGTGGTCGGACACCAACACCACTGATTGGCCTAGTAATCCTCTATGGCATTCCTCTGTCTTGCCTCTGATCTACTAGGACCACCTGATGGTAAAATCCCATGTAGTAAGTAGCCTCCCGCCCAACCTTCACCAACTCTATCATTTTTTACAGAGTCTCCATCATTAGCTAGGATGCCCGTGGGAGCACCACTACCTTTCGTGCAATATCTCGCTCACCTTGGTAGGGTTTTTCCAAAAACCTCCATTGATCCCTATTCGCCATCACTTCCTCTAGTCGTTGTCTAAGATGGTTCACCTCTCGAGTCAACCCATTCAGCCGTTCTCATGTCTTTACTGTTGTGGTGTCCATCTCTTCCATTATTTTATGGGATGCCTCAAACCTAGTTTGTAATGCGTCATAGGCTCCCTATGTGCTATCTTCTTGTATTTGCTCTACCTCTATTAAACCCTTCATACGCGTCACTTCAGTCTGAGCGCTATCTTCGTGAACTCTATCCATTAGACCCTGCAACCACATCACCTCACTCTTAGCCTAGTCAGCCCTATGCCTCTCCATCGACAGAAGCCTCTGCAGGTCATTTTTTTTTTGTGACTACCACATTATAGTATTCCTCTACCACAAATCTTTGTCATAATACATGATCTCCTCCACCAACAACATTTCCAGTACCTTGTCTCGGTACCCATGGGACAGCTACCATATTCATCCATGGCTCCTGCACTTGATTTTGGGATCTCTGTGAATGTAGATGTACATCTGGAACTCCTTCCTATAACCTCTCCCATTGATCCATTAGCTCCACCAGGTGCTGGTCCTCATCAGTGCAACGTGTCTCACCCTGTGCGGGTAGTGGTGTACAATCTTGACTAGAGGCATCCACATGATCACCTTGTTCACCTGGTTGATTTTGAGGCAAATCATGCTGGCTTTCGACACCTGCATCTTCTGTCTATCTCCTCAGCGTAGCATGCAACAGCAACGGCCCTGGATCTCTTTGGGGATGTCTTATGCTGAGCTTTGGCCTCACCCGTCTCCCATCTGCACTCTCATCACCACCATCTTCATCTTTTCTACTTCCTCTCATTTTAGCTAATGTCTATTCTTCTCCTCACTGATGATCCTTATCTTTTCACCTTTCTTCCTGATACACTTGTTGTGTCTTCTCTCATGAATCCTCCTTGGCTTATATAGCCCATCCATGACATTAGTCATTGTGTATAGCCATTAACATCCCATCCATGACATTAGCCATTGTATATATCCATCAACAAACCATCATGTTCATATCTTGTCTTTATAATCGTTGTATATAGTCGTTAATAGTCAATTTGTGTCTTATCTTTATAGCTGTTGTATATAGCAAGGCGACCCTTCATACCAATAAATCTTGTTCACATCTGACCAAAGAAGTTGATAAAATAGTCCATAATAGACATTAAACTATGAAAACAAAGGTATTTTTAATGTCAACCATTGGACCAAAATGTGTTTCTTAACACAACATCATGGTGAAAGAGTGTTTCTAAACACTAAACAGGTGAAACAATTTGGATGAAAGAAAATCTCTGATCGATAATAATTCTTATGCGTGTGTTTGTAAGATTAATCAAAAGTTTTTTTAAACACTATAATCACCACTGTCTATTTCTTTTACGCGAACACAATGATCATGCTAAAGGATAATGAACTTTTCTTATTATCAATTTTTGACTGTTATGTTTTCTTGAATGACTCGATGATGTTTTCGAACTAGAGACATAAGTATTAGGGACATAATATTTTCTTTGTCTTCTGTTTGTGGTAATAAATTAGATGATCTAAGGTAATCATGGGGAATGGGTGTCTACTGTAAGTGCTTTCATCATGTATACCTCAACCTGTTTCCTATGAAAGCCTTAGAGAGGTCTGATTTATTTCCTTGCCTGTTTAAAAACTAACATTGATAAACTACATCCTATTAAAGTGCATGGTAAATCAGATTATGCCCAAGGATATGAATACAAAATGAAAGGTCATTGTGGGTATACATTTACACATTATGTACTAGAAAAGAAATGGTTTTTATCAAATAAGAGGTAATTGACATAACATTTTAAGCTATGTGCTTTAGTGTTTAAATTATCTTTTAACATGGCGTATAAAAAGGAGGTATTCATATTTTCATAATTGTTGAATCTTTTAGTGAAAATTGTACTATCCTAAATGAGGTCCCAAAGGCTCTATGATGATAATCGATCCACTTTGAATAAACAGTGACTGTCCTAGGTGTCTAGGTGCATTTCATTTGGTTAATTACATTTAGGGTTCATTTTAGTGGCATTAGGTTCATTTAGATGCATTTCATTGTCTTAGTTGCATTGAAATTCATTTTAAAATTGCATTCATTTTAAATTGCACAGTTGCATTCATTTTAAAGTTGCATCAGCATGAATGTGTGAATTCAATCATAGACTGAAAATTCTAAAAACATTAACCATTTGCCAAGTTTGACCTAGTACATCATAAAAATCTTTAAAAAAACAAAAAAAACCAACAATCATATCGGGACCAAAATCGTAATGGGTGTTGTCTATCACCTTTCAAACAGTGCAAACAGGGTTACAACGCCAATTCCACCTCGCCAAACAAAAGTCAACCACAGTCAAGATCTTGTGGACTTCTAACTATTAATTGATCATCTTCATCAATGCTTGAAAATTCACACTTCTATTCCGATTTTGGTCTTGAGGGGGCATAATCATACCACAATTCACATTCTTTGAATCAAATTCTTCAACACCAGGGGCACGACAGTTTTCTTCAATCAAGTTGATGTTGTTAATCTTTACGACATTAATCAATTTCATCGCTTCATATCAAATTGGTTATTTGTCAGCATGATCAGTTATTGCAAACCAAATTCTTGTTCAATCAAGTTCAGAATTGATGGCTTTTCGAATCAAATCAGTTTTTGTTCAATCAAGCTCGGAATGGATAATATCAATTCTTGTTCAATCAAGTTCAGAACTGATGGCTTTTCGAATCAAATCAATTTTCATTCAATCAAGCTCGGAATCGATAATATCAATTCTTGTTCAATCAAGTTCAGAATTGATGGCTTTTCGAATCTAATCAGTTTTCATTCAATCAAGCTCAGAATCAATAATATCAATTCTTGTTCAATCAAGTTTAGAATTGATAGTTTCTAATCAAGTAGGACTTCGTTTGAGCAGAGTTCGAAGTTCTCAAATTCAGAGTAGTTCTCGCTGCTCTCTAAATCTCCTCACTCTATCAGTTTGGCAAAATCATGCTTCAGATAATATCAATTCTTGTTCAATCAAGTTCAAAATTGATGGCTTTTCGAATCAAATCAGTTTTCGTTCAATCAAGCTCATAATCGATAATATCAATTCTTGTTAAATCAAGTTTAGAATTGATAGTTTCTAATCAAGTAGGACTTCGTTTGAGCAGAGTTTGAAGTTCTCAAATTTAGAGTAGTTCTCGCTGCTCTCTAAATCTCCTCACTCTGTCAGTTTGGTAAAATCATGCTTCTGATCAAATTTTCTTTGAATCCTTGTGCTGTTCACAAAGCAATTCAAAGAGGGGCAAATGTAATCACCCAAAATTGGGCTAATAAAACCTAACGCCCTATTTGCCCTAATTCAGAATAACCTCCTGATTATCTTAATTTGATTCTTGATTATTAGCATAATTCAATAAATTTGGTAAATTGATGAAATTCTAAAATCAACAAAAGTCCATGTCATCTATCATGATTATTTTATTATGGTGGGGATGACATGTCCTCTACCATAATTATTTTATTATGGTGAGGATTCCTTGTCTCCCACCATGATTATTTTATTCATAGTGGATTCTTATTTTGAAATAAAGAATCAGAACTATTACTTAATTCATAGTGAGTTTTCCACTATTGAATAAAAGAATCAAAGATCATTATTTTATTCATAATGGGTTCTCCACTATTGAATAAAAGAATCAAAATCATTCTTTTATTCATAGTGGGTTTTCCACTATTGAATAAAAGAATCAAAGATCATTATTTTATTCATAATGGATTTTCCATTATTGAATAAAAGAATCAAAGATCATTCTTTTATTCATAATGGGTTCTCCACTATTGAATAAAAGAATCAAAATCATTCTTTTATTCATAGTGGGTTTTCCACTATTGAATAAAAGAATCAAGGATCATTCTTTTATTAATAATGGGTTCTCCACTATTGAATTAAGTAATTAAAATAGATTTATTTATACATAGTGCTCATTCTTTTATTCATAATGAGTGCTCCACTTTGTATTTAATAATCATATTTGGATGAATCTCAACCGTTGGTTTTCAAGCAATCTTGACCATCCATTTCATCAAATTTCCTATAAAAGAAGGATTTTCAAGCCTCACAAGGGGTTCATGATAGAGTTAGTTGCATTTACATTTTCATGTTGCATATTTGATTTCTTAGCTAATTAGAGAACACTTCAATTTGGCTAATAGTAATGAATTTCATGTCTTAGCTTCATTTCATGCATTGAATCTCTCATTTTAGTGTAGATTGTCACTATTTTAGGGTCAATTCTGAGAGCAAACTAACCCCTATTTCATACTCACACTAATTAGAGAGCAATAGGATGCTTTCTTTTGTTAGCTTCTTTGAATTGCATGCTTATTTGGACTAACAATTGATGTTATTATCCTATTGAAGTGTTGTGTTTGCAGGATAACAAGTACAACAACAAAACACACACAGTAAGCACACTAGAAAGAATCATAGAAATAGGATAACTTGTATCAGACCCAATTTGTGTCTCCTTGAATGAAGGTCTGTATCTGGGAATACATGAAACTATTGAACGGTAATTAGAAACTGTGAGCTGAAATGATCTAATGAGTGGTGCCTGAATTCCTAGATAAAATCCCAATTGACCAAATCTCAAGATGAATTTGCAGGCTAAGGTAGCATATTCAGAAAAAATTTTAGGGCAAAAATGATCTCTATAGCCCATAAATTGAGTTTTTCTATTCTAGGCCCGAAAATTGCAATTTTTGTGTTCTTAACATTAGGATGCAAGGTTGACCCACCTTTCCTAACATAGACAAAGACTTCTAGGTTCGACTTTGCAAAGTTAATAATACACATCCCAATCAAATCTTAACAATCAAGTAGGTAAATTTTGCTGAAGGTTTGCTGAAGGTTTGTTGAAGGTTTGCAAATTTCATCCATGGGTGAACTGTTCAAGATATTGCAACCCAGATAACACCAACAGATCATTCATTTTTTAGTAAATCGATGACATCAGCCAAGGACTGAACAAAATTCACAGTATTGTCTTCTTGCTTTGTCTTATAACTTGCAGCCAAAATATTTAGTGTCACCATTAGTGTCCTTGTCTTGAGCAACTGAATCAGTGTGCAACAGAATGAACATAATAAGTTGGAATGAATCAGGTGTAAAGAATGATAAGTTGGAATAGAATGAAGGTCTGTATCAGACCCAATTTGTGTCTCCCTGAATGAAGGTCTATATCTAGGAACACTGTAGATCTTTTGGAAACTCTTCTAGACTCAAATGAATACAATTGATGCAAAAATATGAGGAAGTTCAAGTTAACAATCGATTTTCACCATTAGTGCTAATACACAATTTTTTTTACAAAGATGTGAGGGAGATGTATAAATAGATAAGATTATTCATCAGCCAACTCTTTAGTACACATATAACTCAGATCAAGCACTAAATCATAAATTCCATATAGATTATAAAATAGACAGATTGGACTAGAAGTGAACAAATAGGATAACTTGTAAGCACACTAGAAAGAATCATAGAAATAGGATAACTTGTAACCATAGTAGAAGTGAACAAAAAAATATTACAATACTGTTATGAAATTACAATAATTTACCCACATGGGCTTCATACATAAACCAACAATCTGATATAAAAACACAAAATTTGGGTAGAGCACCCATGCATACGAGTACTCTTGGAATAGTTTTGAAGAATTCAAAATGTACAGTTCTGATACTTTGCAATAGAACAACATAATTTATCGCTATAATTGATCTTCATCATGTGTTACTCCTTGGTGTATTCCATTTATATTTGAGTGATTGTACAAGGCTAACCAAGTCAAGAAAAACACAAGCAAGAATAACAACTACATTTATTTTTAAGTAAATCATGAATGCAATCTATAATGCATGAAATAATAGTAAAAACAATATCATCATGGCTGAAATAGCAAAAATATATACTAGAGAATATATAGTAGAGAAGTTGATAAACAAAAACAATGTCATAACCACATGATATCAACTATATCAAAACACATGATTTGAGTTTCAACAAAATGTCACATCGATATCAACTGTATGATGTTGATAAGACAAGTATCTTGGCTAATCTTGCCAATGTTTAAGTAACAAGACTTAAAATGAAACAAAAGTAGCTAGAGGTCTACAAACTTCATTGCAATGTACTGCACTCTCTCCTCTTCATTCATTCTCAAGAACCCTTTGGCTCTTTCAGTTTCAGCCATGAAGGTGTCATATGCCTTTAGCATAGTGCCTTGACTCAAATCAAGTATGCCTTTGAGGGCCTCATACACACTATCTAAGATAGAATCTGAATTAGAATTATCCACTTTGATAACAAGAGGCAAACAAAAGTCCTCTTGTATTCTTTTCATAGTATCACAAAGCGCATCCAACGAACCAGCCATGGTTGCCTTCTTCCTCTTTCCCCTCCTTGCTGATGGTGTTGAAGGTTTTGGCTTACCACTTGCACTTGATTGATTGGAATGATATAATTCATCATCCAAATCAGTTGTAGTGTTAAGAGGTGTACTCATAGGGACACCCTCATCGCAATCCACATAGGCAGGCCCATCCATATTGAGCCTTTCTTCTGTCTCTTGTGAAGTAGTAGCTGCGGTACCTTCAGCTATGTCATTACCCACAATGAAGGCTAGGTCATTGTAGTACTGGAAGGGTTGTCTCTTATACACTTTGGCACTTTTGAATTCTTTTCTATACATGTTATCATGATGAATGAATTAGATCTATGTCTTGTATCTAACTTAATAAGAAGGAAATATTTCTTAGACCAACATATTCAAAAGAGTGTGTTACCTTTAGAAGCTCCTCCCACACCATGTCATCAGCATCCACACATTGAGTAGCCTCATTCCATGCAAACCCACTCATATTCTTCAACTCTCTCATAACTCTAAAACCTTGCTTCCATCCTTTAAGCTTGTTTTTGAAAAATTTCTTTGATAGATTGAGGTTCATCTCAGCATTGAACTTCCTCTCAATGGCTGTCCAAGCTTCTTTTTTGAAGCGCCCTTCGCCTTTACTTCCTAGGTGGACTTTCTCATGGAGCAAGTTTAGGAACTTTCGTTCCATTTCTCTTGTCCACATAACCTTCTTGGAGGAAGAAGTTGGCTAGCTTACTTGAACCTCATCCTCCATGGTCATCATGAGTTATGCGAAGGACATCACCTACACCACCTGTTATATGCAATCATTAGCTACATGCAAATGAGAATGGATATTAAAGAAAGAGTCATACAACAATGGCATATAATCCAAAATATTGCATTTATGCATGATATCCAGCAATATGTAATATATGTCTTTATTATCCATTCTCATTTGCATGTAGCTAAGTATGCATGTATATATGGTCTACTATGTTCATACAGTTTATATGCAATTATTAGCTACATGCAAATGAGAATGGATATTAAAGAAAGAGTCATACAACAATGGCATATAATCTAAAATATTGCATTTATGCATGATATCTAGCAATATGTAATATATGTCTTTATTATCCATTCTCATTTGCATGTAGCTAAATATGCATGTATATATGGTCTACTATGTTCATATAGTTTATATGCAATTATTAGTTACATGAAAATGAAAATGGATATTAAAGAAAGAGTTATACAACAGTGACATATAATCCAAAACATTGCATTTATGCATGATATCCAACAATATGTAATATATGTCTTTATTATCCATTCTCATTTGCATGTAGCTAAATATGCATGTATATATGGTCTACTATGTTCAGACAGTTTATATGCAATTATTAGCTACATGCAAATGAGAATGGATATTAAAGAAAGAGTCATACAATAGTGGCATATAATCCAAAATATTGCATTTATGCATGATATCCAACAATATGTAAAATATGTCTTTATTATCCATTCTCACTTGCATGTATCCGGCAATATGTATTATGTCTTTATTATCCATTCTCATGTGTATGTATCTAAAAGTATGCATGTATATATGCTCTACTATGTTCATACAGTTATACTATGTATGCTCTAGTACATGTCTTCCACATGAAAAAGTGGAATTGGAATTTGAGGGCCAAATTACCGTTGTCTCAATCCCTGTTTAGAAGACAAAGTGTCAAACAAGATACACAAATGTCAAACAAGATACACACATTTCGAAGAGATCAAAATCAAAGAACAGTAAGCATGAATGTTAAAGAATAGTAAGCATGAATGTTAATCAAAGAGAAATTAGAGTTACAAATCATACACAAGCTTCATTTCTTTCAAAGAATTTTGTATATGTAAACTATGAGAACACATGATTTGAGAACACATGATTCAAGCATCAACATGAGAACCAAAATGATCAATCATGCATATATAGCGGTCCATGTTTAGGGAAATATTATATTTTCTACTCAGAATTAAAATAATCCTGTGCCAAGTGAACCAAACCTACATTACTACATGCATATAAAATTGAAACCAATTTAATGTTGTTTCCCTTTGTAGTCCCTATCATCCTTTGCTCTTAGAATTGTAATTCATTTATTCCTCCATTTGTAAAACTTTGGCAATTCCTCTACTCATTTATTTGCAATTCTGAATTCGTCCTATAACTAATAAATGTTTGTGCATCTCAGAAATTAAATCTTTACTCTAATGACTGAAAATCTTCTACTTGTGTTGCATAATTGTCTAGTAGCCATGAAATTACTTGTTTTCTTAAATATTTTTTTAATACAGAAGGGAGAATAACAAACATCTCATTGTTTTTAATTAAGATAAATATTCTTCATGAGAAAAAACAAACAAGCATCAAACTAAAGATGCCCTGATGTATTTTAAATTTCCCAAGTTTATATTAAAATTTCTTCTTCAACACACACACACACATGTATCTCCAAAGCTCAAGGATGTCAAAATACATCATTAGTTGCAGTACATGTCCATATATTTCAAACTTCTTTCACTTAATAGCTCATACAATTAGGCATTTTTAATCAAACGAAGAAAACTTTAAATTTTTTCTTGGATATACGACTATGCCTAGAACAATGACGTGTCCGCCATATCAATTGTGGTTCTTGCCATGACATTAGGTATTTTTTTTATTAAACTTAAAGAGCACAACCATAGTGAGCCTGCAAGTAAAGTTATAAGTACAAATGAAGTGATTCACACCCTATTCTATAACTAGAACAATGATTGTCTTATAACCGTATTACTACTATATGCTTTACACAACTATAGATCACTGAAGTACACAACACATATTGAAGATTGAATATGGTTTCTTCTGAGAATTAAGAAGTTTTCCTTGATCACAAAGCATAAATTTAATCCATGTTTTATTTCATAGTTTGACTTTGTCTTACTCCTTCCTCCTCCTCTATCTTTTGAAACCACTCTGCCAGCATTTGCCAGGAACTATGTTGCACTGCAGCTCTTGTTTTTTGGGTCCTCACTCTAAATTTCTTGTTCTTGGAAAAGACTTTCCACTATTTGCTTGCAAAACAAGAATTTCCTTCCCTATTACATGCGCACTCTTCCTTCCAACCGTTTTTCCCTCTCTGCCAAGCTCAACATATTTTGTAAATACTTTTTTTTTTTAGTATTTCATAACATAACAAATTGTATTTATGAAAAAGGCATAAATTGGAATTTGCATGTATTTTTTATTCATTTTCTTCTCTTTTCAATTAATTGAATATTAAATTCAATTTGGATGTTTAAATGAAGGAATGAAAGGTACTTCCTTAATTATCAACAAACATTCATATAATATGCAATTACTTGAATAAAACTGGTTACTTCCATCAAACATAGTTTTGATCATAAAATTGGTGACAGAGAAGCAACGAAACTGAGATTTCATTACGTGCATAGCCGGTATGTCAAACAATAAGACATATTTCTGTTAGTAATTAAAGCGAGTTTGAACTGTAATACACAAAAATGATTTCCGTTCTATCAAATTTTTATAGGATAAAGAGGAAGAGATAGGTTGATAAAGAGCGAAGGAGATTTAGAGAGGTTGAGGGGGAGTGAAAAACAAAGGGACAAATACTTAAATGACCTTTCCATAACTTACGACGTACCCATTACACACTCAAGTGCAATTGCTAGTTATACTGATATGAGTACTCCTTGAATTCCTTACCACCATGTTACAACATATAACCATTTTAATGAAATCCATTCGAATTGGGCCGACTTTCTGTCATGACAGTTTTTGATATTTAATAATTAAATTAAAAATTAATATATAATTATATTTTAATTTTAAATGTCAAAAAATAGACCTACTTTTTTTTATATAGTTTTAACATTTAATAATTAAATAAAAATAAAAATATAATTATATTCTAATTTTTAATTTAATTATTAATGTGAAGAAATTGATGTCTGAATAGATAATTCGGTGTTGCTGGAATTGAGTTGGAATTGGTTTCCCTTCTCAAAATTGAATTCTCAATTCCAATTTCATGCCTCAATTCTCCGTTTGTTTGCTGGAATTGGCGGTGTGACTTCCGCTTTTTCAGCAAATCCACCTTTTGGAACACATATTTGCAATTCGGATTTCTTCACTCAAAATTTGGTTTTGGCCTTAAAATGGGCGGCACCATCTTCCCACCTAATAGATGCAAAATTCTTAAACCTTCTTGGGGATCTTGAATACAGCTAAATTCTTTTTACAGTGTGTAATTATTTCCTCTTCATTCACCCTCATGTTTTCGTGAGGAATGCTAATTTTAGACCAAAAATAAAAATTGACCTATACCAATTCACCAATTCTCGTTTTCCAATTCCAGATCAATTCCAACAACTAAACGGACCTAAAAGACACGTAAGATTTTGGCAATAAACGATACTTATCAGCGATAACAACGCTTGGCTTCATAAGAATGGTGGAGTGCATGGAGAATATTGAGATTAAACAATGTGAGAAGCTACAGATCATCACACTGCCACCGACACTAACCACTCTGTCTATAGAAAAGTGCAGAGATTTGCAAAGAGTAGTAGGATCTGGTGTTCTTATCAACATGATTATTTGTCAGTGTCCTGAGCTTGAGGATTTGTCAAGTCTCTCCAGATTTGTAGAACATACTCTTAGATTTGTAGAACATACTCAAGATACTTTATTGCACCTAGAGCATTCAAGGAGAGCTTCTTGTTAAGTTCATCTCTCAAGTGGAGTATGTCATGAAGTGTCCCGCTACTCATGTATTCATACACAAGTAAACATTGACCATGTTCAAAATAATTTCAAACCCTAAAAGGAAGATTTGTCCATGAAGAACAAAGGAAAAGCATATTTTTGTTCTAAAAATAATTAATAAATAAATAAAAACCCAGTAAACAAAATGCATATGAACAAGAAAGATTAGCATACAAAAGAATAGATAGAATGGAATAAATCAATTCCTATTAATTATGCAATTATATTTTAAATAGAAAGTAAATTGAATAATAGATCATTTAGCTCTATGATTGATGCATGAATGGGAGTCAATGTGCTTTAGGATAAAAAAAAGCTCTACAATTGTCGCCAATGTTGATTAGAATCAAAATTTTATCTTCTAATTGTGAACTAAATTCTTTGGTAAGAACATGAAAGATTAGCATAGACAAAAGAATAGATGGAATGGAATAAATTAGTTCCTATAAATTGTATAATTATATTTTAAACAGAAAGTAAATTGAATAATATATCACTTAGTTCTATGGTTGATACATGAATGTGAGTCAATGTGCTTTGGGATCAAAAAAAACTCTACAATTGTCACCAATGTTAATTATAATGAAAATTTTCTCCTCCACAAAGTTTTTAGTTAAGTTTGCTAGAATGAATCTAATTCATGATTGTGAACTAAATTCTTTGCCAAGAACATAACGTTTGTTGTAAGTCATTAAAAAATATGTATCTTAACACTAAAATATAATTACTATTTTTTTTAAATATGTTGTTTAATTAGTTGAGAGTTGTCGTCATTATTAATCAATTAAAACTTTTTAAAAATATTAGTTATTACTACCACAAAAAGAACAAGTAAATAATTATTATTAAAAATATCATCTTATTATCACTTATTAATCCATTTCTTAATCAAGAAATCTAAGAAATAACTTAAGAAGTTACAAAACTATAGACCTGCATATCTACTAGAAAATAAAATTCCTTTCTTTAAAGAATTTTTTTTTTTTGTTTTTAGAAACAACTAACTATAGATTCTACTCTAAACAATTATCTAAATTTCCTTTCAAAAATATTATAAGAAACTTATGAAACGCTCCTCAAACTCTATAGAATGAATTAACATCTTATATCTTTCCAAAATAGAAACTTTAACAATCTCAAAGAATATTTTATTTTTATATAACATAACTTACCAAGAATTATACATAACACACCCTCATTTTCTTTATTTTTAAATAATTACACATAACACACCCACATTTTCTCATTCTTCAGCTTTTCTCACATCTGCCTGAAGCCCCTTATGATGCAGCCTATCAACAATTGTGTGTAAAACATTAAAACATTTCCACTCTTCACCTTTCTTCACCTCTATCCGAAACCCCTTCTTCATTAATCCTTTCCAACTTAAAACATACACGGCATTATCAAAATCAGCATGAAAACGCAAAATGTCACTTGCATCGTCACTCAAAAAGCCACTTGCTATAATTGTAATTATCTGTTCTCCTTCATGCACCTTAGGCCAAGTACAGGTATAGTTTTGATAGAGGTCACGTGGTCGACACTTCTCGTTATAGAGTTGAAGACAGTCATTTATATCCTTCGCCGAACTAGAGCTATCAACCACAACCAGAAAGCATCCAATCACAGCTGCCCTCGTCACTTCCCGTTTTTTCAACGAATTTTTAATGACCATCGCACCACTGTTTTCACCACTGTTATGGGTAACAATCTCAGTGACTTCATTGGCGCCAACATTAGCCTCAGAAAACAGATATTCGTTTAAACTTGACTCCACTCCGTCCACTGCTTTTCCAATCATATACAGATTCCTTGGCGCGCTCTGAAATAAAAGACAAAAGATTCAGTTCATTCCTCCACGGTAAATTATTTTCAATAACAGATCACATACGAAAATACAGACTATTTTGTAACAGCAAATGACAAAACAAAGGTGAAGGTTAAAAACGAAGTAAAATAACGCTTCAGATATATATATATATATTTGATTGCCAGTTAAAAAGGAGTAATGAAATAATTACCTTCAAATTAAAGATGCAATTCAGTATTAGTGCATTGCTGCAAGAACCAAGTTGCATATATTCTAGTGCATGCAACTCTTCAATACCTGATATTTTCTCCAGCTTTTCACAAGAGTGAATCTTAATCTTCTCCATGCAGCTCAGTCTCGAAAGACTTGGCAACTCCTCAAGCTCAGGACACTCACTAATAATCATCTCTAGAAGTTTGATAAGATCACCATATCCAACTACCATTTTCAAATCTCTGCAACATTGTATACAGAGACTAATGATTGTTGTTGGCAGCATAATATTCTGCAGCTTATCACAAGAGTGAATCTTAATCTTCTGTAGGAAGCTTAGTCTGGACAGACTGGACAGACTTGGCAACTCCTCAGGCTTAGGATAGTTACTAATTCTCAGCTCTCCAACTGTTATTCTTTGCAAATATCTGCACTTTTCTATAGACAGAGTGGTGAGTGTCGGTGGCAATGTAATGATCTGTAGCTTCTCACATTGTTTAATCTCAATATTCTCCATGCAGCTTAGTCTGGAGAGACTTGACAAATCCTCAAGCTCAGGACACTGACAAATAATCATGTTGATAAGAACACCAGATCCTACTACTCTTTGCAAATCTCTGCACTTTTCTATAGACAGAGTGGTGAGTGTCGGTGGCAGTGTGATGATCTGTAGCTTCTCACATTGTTTAATCTCAATATTCTCCATGCAGCTTAGTCTGGAGAGACTTGACAAATCCTCAAGCTCAGGACACTGACAAATAATCATGTTGATAAGAACACCAGATCCTACTACTCTTTGCAAATCTCTGCACTTTTCTATAGACAGAGTGGTTAGTGTCGGTGGCAGTGTGATGATCTGTAGCTTCTCACATTGTTTAATCTCAATATTCTCCATGCAGCTTAGTCTGGAGAGACTTGACAAATCCTCAAGCTCAGGACACTGACAAATAATCATGTTGATAAGAACACCAGATCCTACTACTCTTTGCAAATCTCTGCACTTTTCTATAGACAGAGTGGTTAGTGTCGGTGGCAGTGTGATGATCTGTAGCTTCTCACATTGTTTAATCTCAATATTCTCCATGCAGCTTAGTCTGGAGAGACTTGACAAATCCTCAAGCTCAGGACACTGACAAATAATCATGTTGATAAGAACACCAGATCCTACTACTCTTTGCAAATCTCTGCACTTTTCTATAGACAGAGTGGTGAGTGTCGGTGGCAGTGTGATGATCTGTAGCTTCTCACATTGTTTAATCTCAATATTCTCCATGCAGCTTAGTCTGGAGAGACTTGACAAATCCTCAAGCTCAGGACACTGACAAATAAGCATGTTGATAAGAACACCAGATCCTACTACTCTTTGCAAATCTCTGCACTTTTCTATAGACAGAGTGGTTAGTGTCGGTGGCAGTGTGATGATCTGTAGCTTCTCACATTGTTTAATTCCAATATTCTCCATGCAGCTTAGTCTGTAGCGATAACAACGCTTGGCTTCATTCAAGATGGTGGAGTGCGTCATTATATATGCCATTTTTTACAATCTCCCTGCTGTATGCAGTGGGTTCCATGTGCCTTTCCCCTTTCATTCACTATATTTTGTCTTGATCGCGATCGATTTCTTGGATTTCTTACCGCTGTAACACGTTGTGTGCAAGGTCCCCACATGATGGTGGAATGTGACGTGATAGCATGTGGCTTCTCTCAACAAATCAAAATTGCTCCATCACATGACAGCATAATGCTTCTTTCAACATATTTCCTTATTTTATGTTGATGTGGATCGATTCCTCAATTTTCACCTAGTCGATGCATGATGACATCTTGGACCAATTCTCCGATTTCTGTAGTGGGTTACATCTGTCTATCACTGTATTTTATGTTGATAGAAATAGATTGCTTGAATTCCTTGCCACTCTAGCACATCTTTATGGAATCCATACATAATTGAAGTGACTACACGTCACATCTTACAGGGAAATAATC
The DNA here is from genome assembly GCA_027943335.1 of Chamaecyparis obtusa. Lineage (NCBI taxonomy): Eukaryota > Viridiplantae > Streptophyta > Pinopsida > Cupressales > Cupressaceae > Chamaecyparis > Chamaecyparis obtusa. The sequence goes on from BSBK01005655.1 coordinate 1,035,216, forward strand.
ATCTGGCTTAGATTTTGACAACTCGAAAAAAATTGGTGGTGGAATTGACTGCACATAACTTTGCGCCAAGCTGACAAAAACTGACATTTTCCACTGTCTTTCACTGTATTCAAATTTACTTTAGATTGATGGAGACTGATTTCCTCCCACTGTGACTAGGCACGCGAGACGTTTTTTTAACTGGATTAACTTTAAAAACATAATTACAATAATAATAATAGTGGTACCCATTAACATTACCTAATCATAATTTGTCGTTGCCCTGTGTGCAGGGTCCATCTGAGAAGTATTTTTCTGTAAGATGTGACATGGAGTCACTTCAGTTGCCTATGAATTTGCCAGAGGTAAAGAATTCGAATAATTTATTTCCATCAACATAATTGGAATAATTTGTTTCCGTCAACGGTGAAAGCCAGATGTAATCCACTATATAAATAAGCAAATTGGTCAAAGATGGTATCAGGCATGTACCAGTGAAAGAAATTCCCGAATCAATCGCCATCAACATAAAATACAGTGAAGGATGGTAGATGGAATACATAAATGGCTTATATAATATCACGGTTCACCATCTTGAATGTACCCCGGGCCCACACATAGTGAATGCCAGCGCGTTTTGCGTTTGTAAGCTTTAAAAAAAAATCTTACTGGAAAGATTTTGTGTCTTTTAGTATTTGGAGCCAAGGGTTTCTTGTACAAGATGGAACATAAAGTCGGTCAAATTAGAGATGATTTCCATTAAAATGGTTTATCGCGTGTCAGAGTGGCAGGGTATCGGTCTCCATCAACATAAATAAACCGTAAAAGATAGCTGTAAGCGTGGGAAGCAGTGAATTGGCAGTTTTGTCACTCATTCAAAAATATAAATGAGATCAAGCTTTTGGAGGAAACTGTGTTATTTGAATCAACGTTTTCAATTACTTTTTCTGAAAATAAATAACAAGAGTAATTTCAAACGTTGATTCAAAAAAAAACACGTACAATTTCTTTTAGAGCTTATCAAGAACACTAATGTCTTGTTGAAAATATTTTTGTAACTTCAAAGTGGTGGTAGGTATTCTATGTTCACTAAGGAAAAAGAACAACACTCTGAATTCTGTTGGCTTTTTTAATTTCACTTTGAAAATATTGAGACTGGCAATTCAGTTTATTTTAAAATTATTTTATTTCAAGATTACTTGTAAAGGATATTGGTTCCTTTTTCTTCATTTTAGTGAGTTTATTTTGTTGATATATTTAAAATTTTAATTTTTTTTAATATTTAATTTTAATTTTGTTGATATATTTAAAATTTTAATTTTTTAAATTTAAGATTTGAACATATTGTTAAAATTTCTATTTTTTTGTTTTATATTTTTAAAATAGTTATTTATCTTAAAATCTAATAGAAATACTAATTAATTTTTAAGGAGAATTGATCATTTAAATCTTTAAATTGCTTCTTATTTTATTAATCAAATTTTTTTTACTAAGGCTATTATAATGAGTAATTCAATTTGACCATATGATACACATATAGATAAGCATGATTCTATCTCTTTTTGGATAATTACATTTTAAGACCTTGGTAATGCTACTTCTACATAATTATCTAAATCTCTTCATAATCAGTTGCTTGGAGCACACTTTGGTATATAGATTCTTCATGTCATATTGGTACTAGGTTGCCTCTTAAACTTCTTTACATCCAGTGCATCTTCCCCATATCGACCCACTCTTCATCTTTCATTGACCTTTCATCCCCCTTTCCTAATGTAGACCCACTCATAGTGCCAACATATTATGTTGCCACTTCTACTATGAACCCTACCTCTTACATTGCCACTTCTAATGCGATCCTGACCTCTCATGTTCCTTCCTCCAGTGCTATTTCCAAAACTTCTACTAGAATATCACTTATCTCCCATCAACAAGTTTCATTCCTCTTCCATGTCGTGCTAATGCTATAATACTAGTGTGGCCCCTCATCTCATGGTGTTAGTATTTTACCTTCTTTATTTTCTTAAGGTGTTCCTTATCATCCCTCTCATGTTGTATATTTTCCTCTTATTTCTCACTACCTACATACTCCATCGATTGCTACTACTATCCCCACCTCTATCCTTGATACACTAGTGTAGAAGTTAGATAGCGTTGATAAGATAATTGCTTCTATGCATAACACCCAAAATATTGTTAATTATACTTCAAGACATAATACACCTATTTGATTTATATTTGCCACACATCCATTACCTCTTGATTTGTGGCACCTTAGTTTAAGTTGTATCAAGTTAAATATGACACAAATACACACATATAAGCCTTAAATACAACATGATTAGACTATGTTCATGATGAGAAAAAATCTAAGTTATTTCCTCACACTCTCCATATCTATAGTACTTAGTGGGTCTTGTTGTCATACAAGTTTTCACCCTCGCTTGTTGTATGACCCCCAAGCAACCTTGTGAAACATGGATATAACCTCCAAGTGTGAGACCTTGCGCAAGTGAGGTTAAATTTTTAGAGAAGGTCGACTTCCTTTCCAATTAAGGTGCAGTGTTGAGCCAACTCAATACATCATGTTAAACCAAAGAAATGTGTCATATTAAAATAATTCAACACGTCATGTCAAACTAACCTAACACCCAAAGCCTACTTCTAACCTCAACTAACAACTTACAGTGAAAAGGGGAGAAGGATTACAAGAAAGTAAAGGGGTGATGCACCAACTTGAAATGTGTTTCTCTCTGGTAATGACTATACAAAACATCAATAAAGCACCCCAAAACATACATAGTACTTAATCTTATTCCAAATCTCCAAATCTAACTACACCACCATCATACCTATCAAGGCTTACAAAATTTCTCTTATCTCAATTCATATGATGTGAACATTCCCTATCAATAACCCATTTGTCTTTCTTCTCAACGTGTGCAGCCAAATCTCTTTCTACATTAATGCAACTGGTAGTCTCATTAGGGATCAGATCTTCTTCCTTGATAGTGTAATACCCCAAAAATGGGCTATAGGTTCATTAACCTCCTACAATAACAAATCGAACGAAATCGACATCGAAGTCCTAACCTAAGGCACATCTGAACATTATCGAATCCTAATTGATTATCTTAAATTCTACATAGAGGAATATTCCTAGCAATATTTCTAATTATCTTAATTATCTTTAATTTAATAATTATTTGGCGATAAATCACATTTATCCTAAGTTTGATTAATTGAATATTTTCATATTTAATTAATTAGATTTAATATTTGCCACTTAATTGTTTAATTAAATTTAATTCTATCTCTTATTAATTGTATTATTTAATTTTGACAATAAATCCAATATCCTATGAATAATTGATTAAATTCTTATTTAATTGATTAAAGCAAGTTGTCATTATTTAATAATATAGTTTTGAATAAAAGTTTGATTAAATAGTTAATTAACCCATAAATTAATTATTTAATTTCAAAAATCAGTTAAGTTGAGAGTAAATCACTTTATTTATTTATTAAATCATAATTATTCATGTGCGCATTCAAGGACCAGTTAAACTCAAAATCAGAAAATCAATGCAAGTTGTTAGCTTTTTGAAACTCAACATTCTTTTTGAGTTTTAAAGTTGATCTAAACTTCTAATTCGAGTTGAACTTTGCTTTTGCATGGTTTTTGTGACTTAATTATCTGTTATTTAAAAAATAACTCAAAAATCAACCTGAGTTATTTGAGTGATTTATGGCTTTCTTCCATGCACCTCCAAAGCCCGAGATTTCTATAAATTAAAGGCTCAGCTCTTCACAAATCATCCACAAATTTGCACACTTACGCTGTCAGTATCAATTCAAGAGTTGCACAATCACGCTGGATAATTGGAATTGGGAGAATCAAAGCTCTTGCGAATCAACATCTTTGTGAGATCAATCTTGTTTTTGCATATCATTGTTAGATTAGCATTGCATATCAGTTTTCATAGCATAGATTCCTATCAGTTTTCATTCCTTATTGCATCATAAAATCCAAAAAAATAGCTTAATTGCATTCAATTTCATATCTAAATCAATTGCATTCAAATCTTTCGTTTAGGTGTCATCAAGGTCACTGATCTCGATTCCAATCTGAGAACATCTATCTCGCACCTATTAGAAGGCAGTAAATCGCTTGGTTAGATTAGATTTTAATTTTGCACGATTTTGATTATAGCTAACCTCTAATGTTTTACTGAAGTGTTGTGTCTACAGATCAGGTACAATTTTTACACACACATTTCTGGCGCCCATCGTGGGGCCTTGATACGGGTTTCCAATTCAATTCTATCAATTTTTGTCTTTTTCTTCTCGGGATCTATGCAAAATTGTGATTTTTAATTTTTGTCCGTACCACCATCGTACGAGTTTCTGACAAATGTCATATGAGATGACACCCACTGTCATATGAGACTGTACCCGCTATCGTACGATAGTCTATCAGATCAAGAATCGTATCAGACAGTACCCATTATCATCTGGAAGTTTGACTGTCATTTCATCAGACACCCAGTGTCGTACGAGTTTCTGGACTGTCGTCTGGGAGCATACCCACTGTTGTACAAGTTTTGGTACCAGATTTCAATTGTCGTTTCATTTTTGCAGATAGTTTGTCAGATTTGATTTTCGGATTTTGACTGACAGCTAACTCTAACAATTGAAATTTACTGTTTCTGATTGATTTCTGCTGGTTTGGATTGGGAAAAGCGCAATAATTGCTAAAAATCAGGTAAAATCTACTAAGCGTGTTGCGAGGATCTTAGGTATTCTCCTTGTTCTGAAAACATTTAGATTTGGACTTAAAATAAATCTCTTATGTGTCTGGCTTGTGTGCATCTTTTCATGCTTTTATCTATTTCTACACACTTGCATAATTGATACTAGGTTATGACCCATTAAGGATTCATTAAGTAGTCTTAGAATACTTGTAATTGATCTTGATTGCTATCTTGGGTTATTGGACTCGCTAATCCGCCGGCCCCTCGTTCCACCCCATGGTTGCAAGGTCAGCGCCACATTAAAGGGGAGGGGTCAACAGGAAAGAAGCGTTAAGTGCTCCACTTGGCAACCCTTTTGTGCTTTTAGGAACTCACATGTTTTCTAAGTTGTGGATTCATTTTCAGCTTGTGTGAGGTGTTAAGTGTTCCACCTTGTGGACTCATCTCATATTTGCTTTAAGGGTTAAGTGTTCCACCTTGTGGACTCATCTCATATTTGCTTTAAGCATTAAGTGTTCCTCTTTCTACTTTTTGGATACTTTTGGTAGATTTGCTTTTAGAAATATACATCTGTGCTCACATAGTAATTAGGCCCTATGAACACTATTCATGATTCTTGAGAGATTGGATTCCTAGAGAAATCCTTCCTTGACGACGGAATCCTTGTAGGTAGGGAGGATACTTAGTGCATTTCACATTCAACTTGGTTAGTGCGTCTTCTCTTATTGATCGACACATTCTCTCCGGAGAGGTTGATAGATCACATGGGGTTGACATCACGAGCTTTGGTGAATCAAAATTGGTTAGTGCGTCTTCTCTTATTGATTGATACATTCTCTCTCCGGAGAGGTTGATAGATCACGTGGAGTTGATATCACAGACCTTGGTGAAACAAAACTTTGTCTTAGCGTGTCGAATTTATCTTCTTGCTTTGTTTGGGTTAAAAGTGAAGAGGTGTCAAAACCTTGAATCTGGAGCCAAGTCCCCTTGTGGTATAAATCTGTGGGTCACCTTTAGAGAGGGTTAACCGTAGTGGACAATCCCTTCACAGGGAAAACTGCATTGATGGAACCTCAAGCGGTCATAGCCATTTCAAACGTGGTAGTGATAGCCACTATATAAATGTCCGTGTGGAAGAAATCTCCATGGGTATGGTTCATTGTTGGGTTGTCAGATCTCCCTAGCAGCTCTTGAAGATTAAGTTTTCGGACTGTGTCAAAACCCTGGTGCACCGGGATTGGAGTTCACCCCTTTGAATCATAAAAGTTGTAGAGTCAAACCATTACTAAAAACCCTAGAGAGGCCAATTTTTCATTTTCAGGTATATGTGTGTTATTGCAAAACTTTTTAGAACATACACAATTAGTACTCTTAGGGATTAGCACAATTTGGTCACTTGATTGTTCATGCGCAAGGTTGCTTTTGCCCTTGTTCATTATTTTCAAACGTTCTTGAAATCAATTGCTTGCTGTTCTGTGTGCTTGTTTATCTACTTGGCTATTAAAAATGATCAAATCTAGTCTATTCTTCAAATCTGAATAGTACAATTTGCAAACAATCCAAAACTGAAAATCTTAAATTTTGCAAAATTTGACGTAAAATCCTTTTTGGAGTCAAAAGTCATTTCAGGAAGTCAAAAGTCATACGAGTTTTGTCAAGTGTCATTTCAGTACTGCCCATCTGTCGTATAATTGAGTACCCAGTGTTGTGTGAGTTTTCACGCTAGCAAATTCAAGAAAGTCAAAATCCTACTTGCAACTGTCGTATGATATTTTCAACTGTCGTATGATTACCTACCCACTGTCGTACGAGTTTAGCAACTATCGTTTCATAGACTACCCATTGTCGTACGAGTTTAGCAACTGTCGTTTCATAGACTACTCACTGTTGTACGAGTCTGTAGAGTGTTGTTTGGGAAAATTTTGGGAAAGTTGTCAGAAATTTGTCAAATTGCAAGATATCCAATGTTTCCAACCTAGTTCTAGAATCTGTCAAAAAGATCATTGTGTCAAGAACAAAGCAGTAGCTATTGAGAATCCTACCATTTTCCAAGAGTGATATTTTGAATCCGATCTAGCCTTTTGTTCGATCAATTTGAGTCCTTTTTATCTCATGTCAAAACCTTGTCATAACTATCAATCTTCAAAAATAGACTAAGTGTTGAGAACTCATGTCCGCTATCTTTTGGGCGATCTATCCCATACATCCAGGGCACAGTATTGTTCACCCACGTCTCATCAGATCTTCAAAACTATCATAATCTTGACAAGGTTGCGTCATCCGATTTTCTTGAATCAAATTGTTCTTCGATTGTCTTCATCCTTTTCTTCTATTTCATTCAAAGTTAATGGTGGAGACCAGAGCTTCTTCACACAAGAAATCAGAGGAAACTTCTCAACACTTACCTTTGACCAATATCCAGGGTCCAACTCTTGAACAACTCATCAATTTTGGTATCTACGAAGACGACGGTCTTGGTAACTTTCGATTGAAAACTAGTTACATACCTCCTCTATCAACTCACAGAGATAATCAGCAAACTCCTCCTCAATCTATTCCAGGGAGCCCAAAAACTCCTACCATGTCTCAAGCAGGAACAAACCATGGTTCTCTAGGAGGAGGATCCCAAGGACACCATTCTCAACATGATGCCGACCAAGAACCTACACCCTCTGAAATCCATCAATGTCAGAATGACGATGAATTCAAGAGAATGATGAGGCATTTCTTGAAAGTGGATAGAGAGGCATACTTTTTACAATTAGCCCAGGAAGGAGCTAAACTTCCTCCCAACTTTAATGTTGATAATATCATCACACATGAGGAAGAAACTCTGATGATGGCCATAATGAAACATATGCATGCTATGCAAGTCAAACTGAATAAATTTGAGAAAGAGAAGGAACCCAAGGAATTCTCCATGGAGGCCCTTTGTCCTTTTCCGTTTGACAAATACTTGTATATGCCACCATTCCCAAAAAGAGTGGAGATGCCAAAGTATGACAAATATGATGGACATTGTGATCCTCAAGATCATGTTAGAGAGTTCTATACACAATCCATGGAATTCATGCATGAACCAACTTATCTGATGCATCTTTTTCCTAGATCCTTGGGAGGAGCATCCATTCAGTGGTTTTCAAGATTGCCTCCTATGATCAAAACTTTTGAGGAATTGATTAAATTGTTTTATCAACAATATTCCTACAACATTCAACATCCGGTCACCATGATCGATATCTGTAACCTCAAGCAATATCCAAGAGAACCATTCCTAACTTTCCTCAAGAGGTGGCGAAAGAAGTTCTCTCTGTATGCTAGACCAATTCCCGAAATGGAGAAACTCAAAATCTTTATCAATAACCTTGTTCCAGAGCTCAACTATCCATTACAAATGCAAGATCATGTATCTTTTGATAAAATGGTGGATAATGCAATCAAGATTGAGAAAGTACTTGTCAAGAAAGGAGAAATCACACTTCAAAAGGACAAGTTTGAATCTGGATCTAGCTCAAAAGGTAAAAAAAAAAGTTGGAACAGGAACAAAGGCATTGTCACTGATGGCATTGTTGACACTATCCACACCCCATCAAAGGCACTAGCCTACAATCTCACTCTTGGCACCAAAGCCATTAAAGCTTCAAAACAAAAGTCTTATGAACCATCTCAAAAGAAGCCAGAATATAAAAGATGGGATAATAAACAAAAGTTTACTCCTCTTGGAGAATCTTTGGAACCCGCCTTGAGAATCCTACTGGCTGATAAAATCATCTCTTTACCACCGATCCGACAATCTGATCCAGATCCAAAACCATATTGGTGGAAAGATAATGAATTCTGTGCTTTCCATCAGAGTAAAGGCCACAAAACTAATGGCTACTTCCACTTGAGACATACCATTCAAGACTTGATAGATCAAGGGGACATCATGATCGATAATCCTACCAGCAATAACGATCACACAACATTTACAGAACCATTTCCACAACATGGCAAGGGAGTTTCAACTTCTTAGCCTAACATGGGGGCAAAAGTCAATTACGCTTACCCTAGAAACAATGTTGTCATCAATATGGTTGAACCATGTCTCTCTGAGAGTTGCAATGTCATCACCATTGTACGAAGAGACAAAAATCATTCCTTAGCTAATGTGGTTACCAGATCACAAGCTCAGGTTCATCTGAAAGGACCAACACCAAATTCATCTAATGTCCCTAAGATACCTTTCAATCTCACATCTGCTTCCAAACAGAAGGCTGCTTCAAAATATTCCAATCCAAAGGATACAAGGCCTACATCTTACAGCATTGTCCAACAACTCCAGCATACTAATGCCAAAATCTCTATGTTTGAGTTACTTCGAATATCTCTAGGTCACAGAGATGTCCTAGACAAAGCTTTGCTCAGCTCTAATGTTCTTGATAACCTAGATCTAGACAGGTTCCAGACTATGGTTGGTCATCTTACATCTTTGCAATATATCTCCTTTTTAGAGGAAGATGACAACTCTTTGAGTCACCCACATAATCAGCCCTTACACATAGAAGTCTTGATCCAGAACCGTAGAGTCAAACATGTGTTGATAGATGGGGGCGCTGGCCTCAACATTTGTTCTTATAGCTTAATCACACAGTTGGGATTCTCAAAGATGGCTATTGATCCTCGAAAGAAGATCACCATAAAGGCCTATGATGAACAAGAAAGATCTTCTAAAGGCACCATTGTCTTACCCATCCGAGTGGGCCCGGTCATCAAAGATACCACATGTCAGGTGCTTGATCTACCATTGGCTTATAATATACTTCTCGGGAGACCCTGGATACATGAAATGCAAGCTATTCCTTCTACATACCATCAATGCTTGAAATTTCCCTATGAAGGAGTAGAAGTTACTATCCCAGCAGATCTGAGTACAACTTGCAATACATTGAAGGAAAGTGCTGATAAGCTTGTTCCCAATAACCGAGAATCTCCCATTAAGCAGCAAAATGTTGCTTCAACCTCCAAAATAGAAGACATTGCTAAAGAGGTTAATATCAAAGAAAATGGGATGGGAGAATACACTATAGAGCCAGTCTTGTCTTTGACATCTCTCCCAATCTCACCTAAGTCGTATGGACAATCTTTGAAGCAGTCCAAATCAGAACCTAAGGAACCTATGGAGGCATATAAAAGAAACTTTGTGGCAGAGCAAGTATCTAAACAAGAATTTGAAGAGGATGCAGCTGTGCTTGCATGGCTATACAAAGATGATTCTAAATCCAAAATTGTTCAAACTAGTGAATCTATAGCATCTAAAATCCCTTCTACTTCATACGGTCTAGGGAACAAATTGATCGCTAAGATGGGATATCCAGGTCAAGGACCTCTAGGAATCAGAGGAAAGGGTCTTGTGACACCCATTTCACATACCGGTAGAGAAAACAAAGATACTGTTGGCTTAGGCTTTAAGAAGAAACCCTATCATCTCAAAGGTGGTTTTTCTCATGTCATAGAACAACTTGCACTAGGAGAACCCCTTCTTGAGAAAGGAGAAATAGAACCCTCAGATGATGATTCAGACAGCTCTGAGCTTATTCCCTATGAACAATTGCCAGTGGAAGTCACAAATCTTCTTGCCATGGAAAATGATGCAATAAAGATGATCAATGTAGTAGAAACACAAGAACCTACTGTAAAGCAAGAGATGGTTGCACCACAAGAACCAACTAATCTTGAAGGCAATCAAACTGATCAAGAAGAAGGGGGTAGTTATTCTGACACTGATTCCCATGAATATGAATTCAAGTCAGAGACTGAGGGTAATCCTTCTTGGGGTATTCATCCTGACTTCACACATATCCTAAGATTTCATAGAGATCCTGAATCAGAAGCTGAGTCAAATGACTATGAATGGGGAGCCATTCCAGAGGAAGATGAGCTTATCACAGAGAAATATATTGATGTTATTCACCAATATGTATCTCAACCCAACGTAGGTCTAGAGTGAAACAATGAGCTTAACGTGTCTGATCCACCTATGGTTGAAGAGGACTCCCACGATGACATTGAGCCTATTCATGAGTTAAACATTTTGAGTTGTAATATCACCTTTGAACTTGAGTGTCGGGTTAGGACCAATGATGACATATCCACATCTGTGAACACCATATCCGAAGCCTTTCTCGCTTTGACTATCCAACGCCCTGATCTTATCGACCAAAATTCCACGAACCCAAACCATGGTGTTTACACCTTTCCCAATGAATATGTCCTTTCTTGTTACCTCAATGCAATCGAGCCTATAAGGACTTCCATCAGCGAATCGAGCGTCAACATGACTGAGTCAGACATCAAATATCTTAGTCAAAAGAATAAAAATAAAAATAAAAAGAGTTCTGAGGGTGAAAACCACTTCATGGCAGTCTCAAAACCTACAAAAGTAAAAAGAAAAGACATATCTGAAGGTGAAAATCTCTCTGAGGTGCCTGAGGATGAGATATTTGATGTCCTTCCAAGTCATTTACAAGATAGATCTCCAGTTCTGATTGAGCCCACTCAATCCATCAATTTGGGTACAACAGAGGAACCACAATTAGTACATGTAGCACAATCTCTATCAGAAGAAGAGAAACAAAAATTCACTACATTCTTATTAGAAAAAAAGATCAACTTTGCATGGAAATATTTAGATATGCCAGGATTGGATCCCAATCTCATCATGCACCATCTATCCATTGCTCCTGGAGTAAAACCAGTCAAAAAAAATTTGAGAAAGATGCATCCTCATGTTGCACTCTTAGGCAAAGCAGAACTAGAGAAACTCCTAAAAGCCAGATTCATTTGTGTCATAGACTATGCTGAGTGGATCTCCAACATTGTACCTATTTCAAAACCAGATGGTTCAATCAAAGTGTGCACAGACTTTAGAGATGTGAACAGAGCATGCCCTAAGGATGATTTTCCACTGCCTAACATTGATATGATAGTGGACATGACTGCGGGCTATGAAATGTATTCCTTAATGGATGGCTTTTCTGGATACAACCAAATCAAAATTGCTCCAGAAGATCAAGAGAAAATATCTTTCACATGTGCTTGGGGAACCTTCTGTTGGAATGTTATGCCATTCAGACTAAAAAATGCTGGAGCTACATATCAAAGAGCAATGACATCTATTTTTCATGATATGATGCATCACACCATGGAGGATTATGTGGATAATACCTTGGCTAAATCCATGATTAGAACTGAACATCTAATAGACTTGAGCATGATCCTTGACAAAATGGAAAAATTTAGTCTCCGACTAAATCCTAAGAAGTGTGCTTTTGGAGTCACTTCTGGAAAGCTCCTGGGATACATAGTCTCAAAGAAAGGTATTGAAGTTGATCCGGCTAAAGTCAAAGCTATCATAGAAATGCAACCTCCCAAAAATATCAGTCAAATGAGAACCTTACAAGGGAGAGTGCAATCTATCCGGAGATTCATATCACAGCTAGCTGACATATCACAACCTTTCACAAAGACATTACATAAAGGTGTGACCTTTGCATGGAATGAAGAATGTGAAAAGAATTTTGATCATATCAAGAATTATTTATCAAATCCTCCTATCTTGATGCCTCCTATTCATGGGAAGCCATTAATATTATATGTCTCTGCAATAGATACATCATTGGGGGCATTGCTAGCACAACATGATGAGAACAAGAAGGAAAGAGCCATCTATTATATCAGTAGAACCTTAGTGGCCTATGAGAAGAACTACTCAATGATAGAGAAGGCATGTCTAGCTATGATCTTTGCATCACAAAAATTGAGAAATTACATGTTAGCTCATACCACTCATTTGGTAGCTAAGATTGATCCACTGAAGTATCTCCTAAGCAAAGTTGCCCTCACAGGTAGATTAGCCAAATGGGTCATGCTCTTGAGCAAATTTGACATTGAATATGTTGAAAGAAAAGCTATCAAAGGATAGGTCATTACTGATCAATTAGCTGAAGCACCACTATTTGATGATACACCCATGCAAATGGAATTTCTTGATTCCTCTATCATGCACCTCTCTTCTAGAGAATGACAGTTATTCTTTGATGGCTCCTACACACAGAATGGATCTGGATCAGGCATATTGTTCATCACTCCTCAAGGATACTTGATACCAAAAGCATTCAGATTAAAGTTTCCTTGCACAAACAATATTGCAAAATATGAGGCACTTCTCAATGGTATGAAAATGGCAATACAGTGGAGAGTTACAGAGATACACATTCATGGAGACTCACAACTGGTTATCCACCAAGTCAATGATGTGTACCAAACCAAAGATGAAAAGCTCATTCCTTACAAGAAAATGGTAGATGATTTAAAGAAATACTTCATATCTATCACATTTGAGAAAATACCTAGAACGGAGAATAAGGCTGCCGATGCAATGGCGAGATTATCTACTCTCTTACAGTAGCCCAAACATGAACTACGCTACGAGTTCCTGGTGGAAGCCCTATCCTATCCTGCATATGACTCCCCTGAAACCCGCATGATCTGCACCGTTGTAGGTTATGATTCATCCCGCTACAAAAATCTATTCTCCTATCTCCACGACCAAATCATTCCTGATTCTTTTAACCATTTTGAGAAATGAAACCTTATCCGCTTCGCATCTTGATATGTCATCATTGGTAATGATCTGTACAAACGAGGTCTAGATGGTACGCTACTTAGATGTTTAGAACGGGAAGAGTCTCAACATGCATTAGAGGAAGTCCACGAGGGTATATGTGGGTCACACTCGAATGGTTTAACGTTATCTCAAAAACTTATTAGGGCTGGGTACTATTGGCCTGAAATGGAGAAAGAGGCTATTAAATTTGCTAAAAACTGTCAATAGTGTCAAGTACATGGCAACTTGATTCATGCTTCCGGGAGAGATCTAATTCCTTTTACTACATAGTGGCCTTTTCAACAATGGGCATTTGATCTCATAGGTGCTATCCATCTGCACTCTTCCAATGGACATACCCATATAATCACAGCTACAAATTATTTTACAAAATGGGTAGAAGCGGTTCCTCTAACACAAGCAATGGGGAAATAGATCTCTATGTTCATCCTGAACTACATCATTTGCAGATATGGGATTCCCCACTCTATAATCACAGATAACGGGGGAAAATTCAAAAACAAGGACCTAGATGACTTATGTGCTAAATTCAAGATTACACAACATTGGTCTTCTATTTACTATCCTCAAGGGAATGGACAAGTTGAGGCTTCAAACAAAAATCTCTTGAAAATCTTGCACAGAATAGTTAATAAAATAGGAAGAGACTGGCATCTCATAATCAATCCAGCTCTCTGGGCCTACAGAACAAGTATTAGAACACCTACAAGGGCTACTCCTTTCGCTTTAGTTTATGGGTCTGAAGCGATACTACCTATTGAGGTTGAAATCCCATCACTCAGAATCAGAATGCATGGACTTGTCACCGACAATGACTACAAAGTGTCTAGGTTGCAAGAACTTGAACTACTAGATGAGCGCAGACAAGTAGCGTATGATCATCTCAGAGTGTATTAGAAAAGAATGTCTAGAGGCTACAACAAGAAAGTCAGACACAGAGAATTTCAGGTTGGTGATCTAGTCTTGAGAGAAAATCCTAAAAATCAATTACATCGAGAACGCAAGGGGAAGTTTGAACCCAACTGGCTGGGTCCCTTTGTTATCACTGCTACTTTTGGCTCTGGTGCCTATCAACTCTCAACAACTGAAGGAGAACAGCTCCAAGAACCAATCAACGTTCTCCATCTGAAGAAATTCTACACCTAAGGCATTCAGTGCTTGGTAAATATCCTGAAAAAATCTTAAAAATCAGAAAAAGTCCTGAAAAAATGAACATCTTGGTGAAAACCTAGCAATAGGCGCCTTGATGATTCACAAAAAAAAAGTAAAAAATATCAAAAATAAAAAAAATACAAAAAATGAAAAATACAAAAAAATGAGAAAAGAAAAAGTGCCTTGGTGAAAACCTGGAAACAGGCACCTTGGTAGCAAAAATAGAATCTCTACCAAGATGGTGAAAACCTGGCAAACAGGCGCGACTTGATTCAAAATGCTCCATCTATCAGTGCAATCTTGGTCTTTCCTAGCTTTCAGTCTGCTTTAGTCTATATATATCCTTGTTTCAATAAAGTCAGTTTGTACACTGATCAGCTCAAGCGTCTGTATCCTATCAAATGTTCAAACTTGGGGGTAATCAATGTCATATCCTATGACCTCCAATGTATCTTAGACATGTCATATCCAGTTAGAGTCCTTTGAAGCTTCAAGTTGAGTCAGTCAGTCAGTCTCGTCTCCAGAAAGGATTTTGCATTTACAACAACACCATCAAACATCAACAACAAACTGAAAAACAATATGTGCTTCATGATTTTATCTCCTTGTATGCTTACTGATTCACATTGAGATTTTTGCATATTGTGTCTCTTCGAGCTCTTCGATGATGTCCTTCATAGGATTTAGAGAGTGATGACTGGGGGCACAATCTTTTCTTGGTTTTCTGCTTGTATGTGAAAGTCTAACAGCTTTGGAAATTCTGGATTGAAATGGTGTCCGACTATAAGAGCCTCTATCTCGAATTGGATGGCCATGCGTACCTCGACCATTGATACCTAGAAACTTCAAGGAAGTTTGATCTAACTATTATCTTTTTGAAGTGAATTCTTTCTCCTACTATGAAACGCGATCTTGCCTAAGGATGTGAACGATAAAGGGTCACTACGGGTAATTCACATTGGATTTTGAATGATCTCTTGACTATTTGATGTGTATGTTACATGCAAGGTGTACTCAGGTCATCATGACGTTTATGTTTTGATGCTTGTACAAATTGCTATATCAAAATGGACATGATATTCAGGTCATCCTGGCATTTGTGCCTTGGTGCTTATATCTAATCCAACATTCTGAAAACAAAATCAATATTCATATATCCATGGTTGTTTGACTAGTGGGTGTTGTATTGATTCTTGCGCATACAAATTGATATTCATATGTCTATGGTTTCATAGCTAGTGGGCATTGTATTGATTTATCTGGTTACCTAAAAGTTCAATGATGATAACAATTCGACACATGATCAGTGACTAGGTCCTAGGTCTTAGGTGGCATTTCATTTTGCATGTTTGTTTGCATTTTGCACTTTGCATGATCTCACAAATTACTTGAAACCTTAACAAGATTCTTCAATCACCTATTCAAATCTAACTAGAGCTGAAACCTAAGGTCTCTTCACTAAATCGCAAGCAGTAGTCCTCCTGGGTTAAAAACATCCTTTTGACATAAGACTGAGTACTTGTCTTCATCAAAACCTACAAAACATATCATGTGAATCGTTGCATTTACATATCATATCATAACCATTTGTTGCATTATATTTCATCCATGTGCATAAACATAAATCATACATACATCTTTCCATAATCATTACATTTGCATAACATCCATACATATGAAAGAAATCATTGCATTGCATTGATCCATACATACATTCTACACTACTCATAGCATAAACATCACATGATATCATCATAAATCAAAATATGACAAGTACAAATGAAGTCACAACCAAAAATATTGATCTCATATATATCAAAAACTTGAACTATGTCAGGGGTGCACTATTGGCACAATGTACAAAATAATGAACTCCTCAGCGCTATCAAAATCCGAACAGTGTGTATCAATGATCAAAAGAGCAAAATAGAGTACAATATATCAAGATCAAAACATAGGCACAGGAATCAACTGTCAGCATGCTCCTTTGCATCAGGTGGAGGAGGAGGTGGTGCATCTGGAATGGTCTCTACTCTCGGCGCCCTCGCTCCCTCTAATGCCACCATATAATCAGAATATGAAGGAACTCTCTGTGCAGCAAGGACAACGTCAAAATAGGCAAACACATAATAGGAGGCACGTGAGGTCTATTGAGTCAGCTTTGTATGTAATCGCCGAACCTCTGAATGAAGCTCTACACGAAGCTCTATGCGCTGTCTATCTACCTTGACATACCTCTCCTCCAATTTGGCATTCTGAATCCTTAGATCCCGAATCTGATCTCTGAGCTGACTAGTAGTGCCCGAGGTTGTAGTAGGAACACTAGGATCATCCTCCGCCGTTGGCATCTCCGTATCCTGTGCTGACTGGGCTGGATGCTCTACCTATGATGATGGGCCTGCTCTCTACGCCTTACGGCCTCTAACCTCTGCTCCTAAATCAAAAGCATCCCCTATACCTGTATCCCCACCTGCAAACTGCTCAGCTCCTAGAACATCCCCAGCTGAACCAACATCACCTAAAGTGCTACTCTCTCCTCTACTCCATCTCTGAGAACCTGTAGATGGACCTACTGTAGAGGGAGGATGACGAGGGGGCCTCATGTGCCTTGCTGGTCTCTATGCTGGAGTAATGGCCCTCTGTCTAGGTGGTGTCGGATGTACAACCTATGGTCTGGGTCCTGGTCTCATGGGAGCTCCTGTCACATCCATCGCCTCCTCCATGGAGGGTATCAGCTCAGTAGGATCTGAAAAATTGATGAACATGGTGATTTTCACACCAAGCAATGTATGCATCTGTAACCCTTGCATCGACCACTTGTGGAAGGTAGTCCCAATCTCTGCCAATGATCTAACTGTACTCATCTGAACATAATGCATATGTAAGTCGAGTGGTCCATCCAAGCCCAAGCTCACATACTATCTGGGCATATGCGGTATAATCCTGTGGTGCATCCTGAATGCATCCATACTGACGCTAGACTCTAGTAATCAAAAACCTCTCCAAGACAGTGGAGGAGCGACCAATCAATATGCGACTCTGGAAAAAGAAGGAGAACTACTCCCTCGCAGTAGGCCAGGCCTCTATTTGCAAGTATGGCCTCCATATGACAAACATCATGTCATCCAAGCATCGATGAAAATACTTAGTATGACCCATGTGGACTGAGTAACGTAACCAGCATATGTATATATGACAGGCTCCTGTGGCTACCGCTGACTCTGAAAAATTGGTCTCAAAACTAGGATATGCTCCCATGCCCATATCTGTAACACAAGAGCTCCGGAAGCAAAGCTCTTGCAGTCCTGATAAACTACCTCGTGCATCTCAAAAAATATATGGGCCAATAGACACTGACCCCAGGCAAGCTCGGTAGGAGTAGCCATCAGAAGCACTACCATCGGGGCCCATCCCATCAAAAAGCCGTTCTGCTGACGGCCAGGCATAATCAACTCTCCAATCATCCCTGCAATGATACACTCTAGATGGTGTGTCTGACCGTATCTCTGTACAAGTGTCTCCCAGGAGATGGACTGTGTCAACTGGGTATCATCAACAAATAAACGTCAGAAGGCATGCAGTCCAGTAGATCCCCCGCTCACATACTCTGGACGCCGAGGAGCATGGAAAGGAATGTGAAGAATCCTATACACATCCTCAGGGGTAACAGTAATCTCCCCAGTCGGCAGATGAAAAGTTTGGGTCTCTGAGTGAAACCTCTCAATCAATGCAGTCAATAAACCATGATTTACCCTAATATCGGGTAAATAAGTGAGGTACTCAAATCCACAAGCAGCAAGGTGAACCCTCAGCGGGTCAGGAAGTGACACACACAGTCTTTGTGTCACCGGGTAAGAGTGACGAATATGTACATCTGGATATGTGACCTAAATCATGCAAAAAATTGGTGTTCTATCAGAAATTCAGTTCAAAATCAAGCTAATAGTATCAGAATGGCACAGTTTGATATTCCAGAAGGTGGGTCAAAGAGTCAACAATTAGTCAAAAGTATCAGAAAAATCAAAACTTTTCCCTAAGTATCAATTTTTAGCTTGTTGTTTCTCAAATGAAATTTCAGACTGGCATCAAATGTCGTACGACACTCCACAGTAGATCAAATGACAATGCATGGTCGTATGACACTGCACCCGAGATCATACGAGTTTCGAGGGACCCGATGAAATGTTGTACGAAACAGGGGTCCCTCTCATAGGACACTTGGGTATACTTGAAATGACAATGTGCATTCAAATGAAATGTCATACGAGTCTGGGATGGAACTCGTATGAGTTTCTAAACATGTGAAAATTAAAAGCTAAAAACGTGTATGAAATATTTCAAAAATGCTATAAATCATCAAAAACATGCATTTTCAGAGGGGAATAGAGGTCCACCTACCGGATGTCCATACTGTCGAGGTTTGTCATGTCTCCGGCTGCGCTCAAATCGGTGCGAACTCATAGGTACCTTTGCTTCTCGCTGGTCTACCATTTTCTCGCTCAGAGGGCTCCACAAGATTTCCAAAGTCAAAAGGTTGAAATGAATTGAAAATGACCCTTCCGGCCTTTATATAGCTTTTGACCTAATTTTCAAAAGTGCTCCGTTTTCCATGAAAATTGCACCCCTGGCTAATTTCGACGTTCTAAATCTATTTTCGGGATCAAAATTGAAATCTAAGATCGTTTATTATGTCAAAATTATGATTTAAAATTTTTGGACCCAGGACGGTCTACTGCTTGCATAATCGACCTTCAATAATCATAGAAATCTAGAATTCAACTTAACTAATTATCTTACATCAAACTATCAAAATTTCAACTTTGTTAACTATGGTCAACTCATGGTCAAACCTAGTCAAACTTGGTCTCCAGGACCTCTAAACAATGCAGAATGCATTCTTGGACGTGTATAACCACTTCTCAAATCAATTAACATGCTTCTAAACTATCACGCTGACTTTTCTTGTCAGATTTCAATTTTAATCCCGAAGGGGGCATGGTATTGCACATCATTCAAAGTCTGTAAATTAAATTCTATCGATCAAATCTATCAATATCTTTCATCAGTAATCAAGACAACAACCACGTCTAGTTGCTGACTCATCAAAAGTCCTCATCGCTCGGGGCAAATCTATCAACACTTGGGGCATATCAGATTCATCGATCCATATCAATCTGGTATTCTCTTAATCTTGTAATCTGTATCAGCTTGTCGCAACCATCGGTTCATTAGTGTTATTTCCTTGGTTCTTCGGCAAAAGAAGGGTTCATATGTGATACCTCTATCATGGTTCTGCTAAGACAATCGAGTCTAGAACCGGTCACTCACTTCTTCGCATCCTAAGGTTCGGAACTAGGTGTTTTGGCACTCTTTCGCAATCATTGGTTTATCGCTGCTATAGTGAACATTATCTTTGGTCATTCAGGACCTAATATCTCCATATCTTTCAATCGGTTTCTATCTTGGAATTGGTCTATCTTTTGAATTAGTTCCATATCTTTATCATACACAGACTATCTTTGAACCACTGCGCTTCGCACAGTAATTCAAAGAGGGGCAAAATGTAATACCCCAAAAATGGGCTATAGGTTCATTAACCTCCTACATCAACAAATCGAACGAAATCGACATCGAAGTCCTAACCTAAGGCACATCTGAACATTATCGAATCCTAATTGATTATCTTAAATTTTGCATCGAGGAATATTCCTAGCAATATTTCTAATTATCTTAATTATCTTTAATTTAATAATTATTTGGTGATAAATCACATTTATCCTAAGTTGATTAATTGAATATTTTCATATTTAATTAATTAGATTTAATATTTGCCACTTAATTGTTTAATTAAATTTAATTCTATCTCTTATTAATTATATTATTTAATTTTGACGATAAATCCAATATCCTATGAATAATTGATTAAATTCTTATTTATTTGATTAAAGCAAGTTGTCATTATTTAATAATATAGTTTTGAATAAAAGTTTGATTAAATAGTTAATTAACCCATAAATTAATTATTTAATTTCAAAAATCAGTTAAGTTGAGAGTAAATCACTTTATTTATTTATTAAATCATAATTATCCATGTGCACATTCAAGGACCAGTTAAACTCAAAATCAGAAAATCAATGCAAGTTGTTAGCTTTTTGAAACTCGACATTCTTTTTGAGTTTTAAAGTTGATCTAAACTTCTAATTCGAGTTAAACTTTGCTTTTGCATGGTTTTTGTGACTTAATTATCTGTTATTTAAAAAATAACTCAAAAATCAACCTGAGTTATTTGAGTGATTTATGGCTTTCTTCCATGCACCTCCAAAGCCCGGGATTTCTATACATTAAAGGCTCAGCTCTTCACAAATCATCCACAAATTTGCACACTTACGCTGTCAGTATCAATTCAAGAGTTGCACAATCACGATGGAGAATCGGAATTGGGAGAATCAAAGCTCTTGCGAATCAACATCTTTGTGAGATCAATCTTGTTTTTGCATATCATTGTTAGATTAGCATTGCATATCAGTTTTCATAGCATAGATTCCTATCAGTTTTCATTCCTTATTGCATCATAAAATCCAAAAAAATAGCTTAATTGCATTCAATTTCATATCTAGATCAATTGCATTCAAATCCTTCATTTAGGTGTCGTCAAGGTCACTGATCTCGATTCCAATCTGAGAACATCAATCTCGCACCTATTAGAAGACAGTAAATCGCTTGGTTAGATTAGATTTCAATTTTGCACGATTTTGATTATAGCTAACCTCTAATGTTTTACTGAAGTGTTGTGTCTACAGATCAGGTACAATTTTCACACACACAGATAGCAATGAATACCCATCCATCATCACTTTTACCATCTTTCTCAAGTTCATCAAGTCACACCTTCATCAACAACATAAAAACACTTCTTCTAATATTTAGATTTGAATTTCCTAGGATTGGATTTAGGAACTCTTTTAGGATATCTTGATGCAAAATGGCCAATCTTATTGCAAGAAAAGCACTTAAGAGGTAATTTTCCTTCATACTTACCAGCTCCTTTAGGTAATCTATTAGCAATTAGGGATTCAATCTCTTCTATTTGTCTTTCTTCTTTATAAATCTCTTGCATCTCCTTTGCATATCTAGATACATACTTTGGTGAAATTTCTCCTGGATCATATCTCTGCTTATCTTTAAAAATAGTATCTTGAAATGTAGAGTCAAATTTAGGAAGGGCATCACCAAATTCACTCATCTCAAAAATAATCAATTTACCTTGAAACATATCTCTTGTCATGTTAGTCACTATTATGATCTCTTCAATATCTGCAACCTTGTGTTTGAAGGAAAGAGGCAAGGACCTTAAATTTTTAGAAATAATCTATGTTTCTTTCATTTGTCAACTAGCACATCTGATACCTCAAACAAGTCCATTCACCTTATGTTGGTTTGTGGTGATTGATCACGCAAGTACTATATACTCATCCTTTATTGCAAGGTTAACTCATCAAGCTTTTTTGAGTTGATGATGCAGGAGCATCTAGGTTTTTGGCAATCTTGTATCAACCAAAAATATTGGTTTTCCTTTTTTTCATTTTTATTAGTCTCAGTGGTTCTTTCTATAATCGTTCAACTCAGAGTCTTTTCTCTTGCGTCCTTATAGAGTGTCTGTGACCTAGTGTTGA
Source organism: Chamaecyparis obtusa (assembly GCA_027943335.1). Lineage (NCBI taxonomy): Eukaryota > Viridiplantae > Streptophyta > Pinopsida > Cupressales > Cupressaceae > Chamaecyparis > Chamaecyparis obtusa. Next base: position 1,057,442 of record BSBK01005655.1, read on the forward strand.
ACCTTTTCTTAGGATCACACATCTTTTTGTTGCTTCGCCATGAGATCTCACTGATTCTTGATGTGATTGTCTTATTCTTCATTTTTTCCAACCAGTCTTTTGTTTTTTGATCTTGTGAAGGCATTTTTTCATCATGGAAGCTTATTGGCTCATTTCTCAATGATGTAACATTTTTAGCCAACCTACTTGAGGGATCATGATTCATGTTCCATTATTTGGAGAGAGATCCTTATGCTTTTAGGTCCTGACCTATTTGTTGTAATAATTTTCTTTGTAATGTGAAATATAATCTTTCTAGGGCGACTTGATGTTTGCAGAGGCTTTATAAGATTTTTAATTGCTTATCTTGAATATTGAGAAGAACAAGAGAATTAGTCTGAATAGAGCAATAGCTTAGCATTAAGGAAGATCTGATCTTTTAGATCAGATGGAAGAAAGTTTCTAAAGAAGGTCCAAGTAGTTGTTATGGCTTATAGATCGTATAAAAAGATAACCTATTGAAGGTTCTAACCAAGCCTATATTCTTGGAACATATTGCTTCTTGTATATATTCTTGTAACTGATTATGTGATAATAAGGAGGTTGTTCTTGCGTTCATTTCCTTATTTTCCTTTTGAGCTTATTTTGTGTGACTCTTGTTGCAAGGATTTGTTGGACTCGATGAGTTCTTACTGTCCTTGACTGCATCAGGTAGTATTAGAGAAAGGTTTTGTAACCTAGATTTTGTTTATGGGGTGGTGGAAGAGAGGATCTGACCTACAGTTGCTAAATATTGTGAAGATAGCTAGAAGAAATGTTAGGAATGAATGCTGAATATATCCTATGGGGGAATATTCACAGCCATTCTATAGCAGTTGTTGTTGCATTCATGAATGCGATTGTCATTGATGTCAACACAGTGATCTACTGAAGATTAGCAAAGAAGTAGACAATGTTTGTATTAGCGCACATGGGATATTGAAGATCAAGCTATGCAGAGTTGAGGAATTAATTTATGATGTTTTTTTTAAGATCATGGTTTAGAGCGCATATAGAAATTCACTTATTCATGATAGTTATGTATAATTCAGTGGAAGCAGTATTTAGGCAGTATTCCTAAGAAGCGGTTTGTGGAAATCAGATGATATCTCCTAATCAAGATAGCATCTAAGCATGTGAGGTTGTACAGATGATGAAGATATGATAATTATGACATGAACGTGACAACAAGGTCAGAGGTCGCATGAGTAAAGTAAATGTTATATTAAGAGAGATGATGACATTGGAAAGTTTGACCCTAGAAGTGATGAAGGTATATTTCTTGGTTATTCATTGAAAAACAAATCTTATAGATGTTTCAATAAAAGAACTAAAACTATTGTTGAGAGCACAAATGTTAAAGTTGATGAAAAGTTCAAAATTCAGGAAAGAATGTTTGATTATGAATCAGATGAAGGAACTCATCCTAGAGCTAATTCAAAGAATGTTGAATTATTCTATGAAATTGACAGTGATTTGTAGAATGAAAGCTACATTGAGGAAATCATCCTGTTGAGTAGATTATTGGAAGCATAGACAGAGGATTTCTGACATGAAATAAGGTACAAGAACAATTGTGTTTAATTTCTCAAATTGAACCTAAATCTATTGGTGAAGCCTGTGAAGATGAAAATTGGATTAAAGCTATGAAGGAAGAATTAGATTAAATTGAAAAGAACAAGACTTGGGAGTTGGTCCCTAGACCTAAAGATAAGAATGTTATAGGAACTAAATGGGTATTCAAGAACAAGATGAATGAACAAGGAGAAATAGTAAGGAATAAAGCAAGATTGGTATGTAAAGGATACTCACAGCAAGAAGGAATAGACTATGAAGAAACTTTTGCACCTTTAGCAAGAATTGAATTAGTAAGAATGTTTTTGGCTTATGCAGCTTACAAGAAATTTAAAGTGTATCAGATGGATGTGAAGTCATCATTTCTTAATGGAGATTTAGAAGAAGAAGTTTACATTGAGCAGCCTAAAGGTTTTCCCTTAATTCATGAAGGAGACATGGTATGTAAATTGAAGAAAGTTTTATATGGACTTAAACAAGCACCTAGAACTTGGTATGCAAGACTGGATAAGTATTTGATAAAGTTAGGATTTAATAAAAGAACATAAGACATCAACTTGTATATGAAAGAAATTAAAAATGGTTTATTGGTTGTAATTATTTTTGTTGATGATATTATCTTTGGAGGAGAAGACGAAGCCAGTGATAAATTTGCAGATGAAATGAAGACTGAATTTGAAATGATTATGATTGGTGAGATGAAATATTTTTTAGGATTACAGATAACATAGAATAGTGATGGTATCTTCTTAAGTCAAACAAAGTACTTGAATGACTTATTGAAGAGATTTGTAATGGAGAACTGTAAGCCGGTTGGAACACCTATGGTAACTAGACACAAGTTATCTAGCATAGATGAGAGTCCTGCAGTTGAACAGAAGACGTACAAATCTATGATTGGAGGATTGCAATATTTAACTCACACAAGACGAGACATATCACATGCAGTTGGAATTGTTGCAAGATTTCAAGATGATCCTAGAGAATCACATTACACAACAGTATAAAGGATACTGAGGTATCTAAGAGGCACAATTGAATATGGATTGTGGTATGAAAAATCTGATGACTTTACCCTATGTGCATATACAGATGTAGATTGGGGAGGTAGTGTTGATGACAAAAAAAGTACAAGTGGTGGAGCATTTTTCCTTGGAGAAAGATTGGTTTCTTGGCTGAGCAAGAAACAAAATTGTATTTCACAGAGCACAACAAAAGTAGAATATGTGGCAACAACAAATAATTGTAATCAGATAATATGGATGAAACAAGTGTTGAAGGATATTGGAATAAAATTTGATGAGCTTGTTGTTATACACTGTGATAACACCAGTACAGTTAGTATGTCTAAGAATCTTGTACTACATTCTAAGACAAAGCATATAGAAATAAAGTATCATGTAGTGAGAGAGAAAGTTGCAGAGAAAGAAGTTAGACTTGAGTACATAAGTACAAAATAATAGATTGTAGATATATTTACAAAGCCTTTGCCTAAAGATACATTTGAGTATCTGAGAGGTATGCTTGGGGTTATGCCCCAGCCTACTTTTAAGAAGTGATGCAGATTGTTGAATTAGTCTAGTGGTATATGAGCCCTATCTTTTTTTTGGACTAGATGTTGGTACTTCCTCTATGTGGGAGTATGTGTTTCTGAGCTGAGTCATGAGGACTCTAGTGAATGTATTTTCTGAAAAGTGTCTTTTGACATTGAAGTTGTTGTTGACATAGTGATGTAGAATTTGTCATTGATGTCAATGGGGGAGAAGGATACATGAAAAATCATCTAGTTGAAGAGAATTTGAGAGAGAAGGATACACACAATTTAAAATGGAAAACAAAAAGAATTGAATAGGAAAATGAAGCAAGATTTGATTGATGAAGAGGATTTGAAAATATTTCAGAGCAACAGTGTTGCAGTGTTGGTATTCATGGAACTTGGATGTTTTTTCATCTATGTTTCCATCAATGCCAATGGGGGAGATTGTTAGGAATGAATGCTGAATATATCCTATGGGGGAGTATTCACAGCCATTCTGCAGCAATTGTTGTTGCATTCATGACTGTGATTGTCATTGATGTCAACACAGTGATCTATTGAAGATTAGCAGAGAAGCAAACAATGTTTGTATTTGCACACGTGGGATATTGAAGATCAAGCTATGTGGAGTTGAGGAATTAATTTATGATGTTTTTTAAGATTGTGATTGAGAACACATACGAAAATTCACTTATTCATGATAGTTATGTATAATTCAGTGGAAGCAATATTCAGGCAGTATTTCTGAGAAGCAGTTTGTGGAAAGAAGATGATATCTCCTAATTGGGATAGAATTTGAGCATGTGAGGTTGTACAGATGATGAAGACATGATAATTGTGATGTGGATGTGACATAACGGTCAGAGGTCACATGAGTAAAGAATTATCCTAATTGGAAGCCAATAGTTTTATGTAAATATGGAATTTTGTGTAACGTGTGGAAGATTTTATTTTGTAGTTTGTATGCTGACTCATTTGTAATTATCTGAGTGTGGTATAAAGGAAGGAATGTTTTCCTTATTGTAATGTACAAAAAAGAAAAGAAATTGTAGTAGTATATGAAAGTGAATTGTGGATGGAGCAATACTTGTTGTAAGAGGATATGTGAAGTAGATCTGGTATTGAGATCTGATGAAGCAGTTGGTGCGGTTTGGAACAGTCAGAGGAGAAGTAATAAGTTGTTGAGATCATTAATCTTTTGGTATTATTCTATTGAGTAATACAGAGATCAGTTGGACAGTGTGTTCAGTGATCTTGCCCTTGAAGCTGTTTGGACAGTGGGTCCTTCTGTCTTCCATAACTCCTAACAGAGTTAGAATATTGTAACTGGGATTCAAAGTCTCCTAATAGAGATTCATATGTAATGAGTGTATTTCATAAGGCTCCTAACAGAGTTCATCCTCTCACAAGGAACTTTCATATTAGTGCATCTTTTGTGGGCATCATTCCCACCAGGGTTTACTCTTTGATCAAGAGGTTCCCTAGTCAACATATCTTGTGTTATTGTGTCATTATGTATGTATATCTTTCTATGGTTTTTGATTACATTGCTTACATGGTTAAAATTTGTTAAAGGTGATAAAAAAATTTTTTATCTGATAATTGAGTCAACCCCTTAGAATAGTAGGGCTATCCCCACCCTGCGAGAACTTCCCCAATTCGCCCTACTATTATAAAGGGACCCTACTATTCTAAAGGGAATCCATTCATAACTATACCCCCCACCCCCATAGAATAGTAGGGGCCCCACACGCCATTAATCAGCCCGCTAGCGATAATATGCCCTTTTTTATTCTATAGTTGGTGGCAAATAGTTAGTAGGGGTAGGGGCCCCCTTTAGAATAGTAGGGCCCTTTAGAAAACTGGAGAAAGGAGGGGGGCTAGCCCTTTAGAATAGTAGGGGCACCGAATAAGTGGGAATAGTCAAGTTCCAGACTGCCAGGGTCTTCCGCATGCGTGAACACGTCATCTGCAGCCTACGAGGTGCGGAACTATAATTTTGTTTCCCTGGGGTGCATTTGCACGGCCATAACTCTTCCAGGGGTTCGACCAAGGCCCCTACTATTTATAAGGGCCCCAACGCCCTACTATTCTAAGGGGCCGGGTTCATTAATCAGCCCTCTCAATTATCTTGGTGGACTTTACTTTCTAACAAGAAATGCTAGAGGAGGAGAAAGGAATGCAGATCTAGCTATCTTGGATATGTTGAGACAAATTGCTGCTAAAAATGGGAAGTAGTGGAAACAACTCAGAGGAGAGGGAAACACATTGAAGATGCAAGTGATGAAGAAGGGGATGAACAAAATAAGGATAGGGAAGAAGAGACCAATGAAGAGAAATTGGGGTTGAATCAAGAGGAATAAAGGTTCATTAGAGCCTTGACCAATGTGAACAAGAGACCTCATTTCAATCCACCAGACTATCATGGTAACTTGGATTCTAATGAATTAATAGATTGGATATCAAAGATGGACAAGTACTTTGAACTTGAAGGAACTAGTGAGGAGAAGAAGGTAAAATATGCTTGTACCAAGTTGAAAGGGCATGCATCCTTATGGTGGGAATATTTGCAAACAAATAGGTAAAGATAAGATCAAATATTGGGATAGGATGGTAAATAAATTAAAGACCAAGTTCTTGATTGAGGACTATCAAGTCACTCTATTTTGGAAGCTTTAGAACTTGAAGCAAAAGGAATTAAGTGTTAAGGGTTATACCGAAGAGTTTTACAAACTGGCCATTAGATTTGGGCATGTAGATGATGAAGTTGAATAGGTTTCTCACTACCTTAGTGGTTTAAGGGTGTTAATATAGGATGAAATTTGTTAGATACATATTATAAGTGTCGATCGAAGAAGCTTATAAGTGGGCCTTGAAGACTAAAGAAAAGTTGAAATAAAGGCATGAACAGAGACAAAGAGGTAGAGGACAAATTTTTTAGAGGGGTCAATCTAGTAATAATGATGGAGGAGGTAGATCTTCTATAGATCATGACAGGAGTGGATTAAAATCAAATGATAATGACCGCTACAGGAGGAATGATATGAGTTCCTATTGTAATGAAGGACAAAGTATATGCGGTTGAAGATGTACATTTGTGTGAAACATGCGTAAACATAAAAACATTAGGGAAATAACATATTCAACTCCAATTAACTTGAAACCATGTTAGCATATTCAAAGATTAAAACTAACACAAAACTTCAAAATCACAACCTCAGATGAGCTAAAAAAAGTGCACCCAAGACTTGTTTGATTTTCTCTTAGAGATTTGTGGGTGTACTCCTCCAACACAATAAATTTAAATCCCACTAATGATTAATGGATGGAAGCTAAAATGCACACTAATGGAGTAGATTGAATAGCTCAAGGGATTGTTAGGATGAAACTATCCTCAAGCGTTCAATATGAATGCAAAGAGTAGGTAAATGATACTAAATGCAAGATCTAAGATGAATAATAAATGCCACTAGAATCTAGCTATGAATGCAAAAACTACCATTAGAGCTAAATGAATTCATTTAACTACCACACGAGAATTAGTAAGAAATCACTAAATGCATGCAACAAGAGCTCTAAGATTCAAACTAGCATTATGCAACTACAATGTAAATGATGGATAATATCTCTAAGCACCACTAGCATAATATCACTACTTGCAAACAATGGATGATATGCTCTTCACAAGGTCTCTATTTATAGGCTTTTGGAGGGGCTTAGTGAGGTGGTATCTATGTGGCGTAAACATAAGTTCCACAAAGGAGACACATAAGCCATGTAAAGTCCAAGGTTGCTCACACATGTGCGAGCAACTTGGGATATGATGGGTCAATGTGTACTTTAAATGCACATGTCATAGATCTTCTCATAAATTTCTAAGAAAAAGTCATAGTTTTTGTCCAATAAACACTTTTGGAAAGTGTAAGAAGTTGTCATGAGGGTTGTAAGAAACCTTGTTTAGAAAATTTTAGCATTCTTTGAAAAGGTGACTTTTAGAAATTTGCTCACACATGTGAGTAAATAATTAGGACTAATGGGTTTAGGAATTACAAAATTAGGCTAATTAACCTTAGTTAATTAGTAAATAGGTCTATTAGATAGAAAGGGATGAGAATAGGGTAGGATCTAGGTATTGATTAAGATTAAATTAAATACAATTTAATTTAATCATGTTTTAGAAGAATAAGTAATGTGAGGGATTTAAATAAATAAAATTTATTTTAAAAGGGACTATGGAGGGAAATGTATTAAATTAAATAAAATTTAATTAAATAAATAGATGAACATAGCAATAATAATTAATCAATTAATTATAATACCATTAAGAAGCATTAATTAAATAAAAAATTAATTAATGTCAAAGAACGATTTTAGGCATCTACATTTTTCCCCTCTTTGACATGGTGTTGAAAATGGCATCGTGTCAAAGAAAAGAAAATAAGATGTCCTAGAGAGAAAAAAATGGTTCTAAAAGTTGTGATAGTGAAAGAGTGTGCCCCCTCAAGAAAATGACGCAAAAATTAAGTTTTAGGGAATTTTCTTGAAAAAGGGGACATGTGAAGAAGATTAGTAAAAAAGTAGATAAAATAGATAATTGCATGACTTATCAGACAAACAGGAAGAAACAAAGTAGATCATGGGGACCAGGATAAAAAATAGGCCTCAGTGACCTATAAATAGGACCCAAGAGCCCCTAGAAGAGTCATTTTCACACATTCACAGTGAAAAAACTAAATATATATATATATATATATGCTAGATCCCTGATAGAGATTGTAGCTAGGAGAGCAAGTGTGGGCCCACCAAAGACCATCCGACACAGGACCATCGGTATGTACCCCAACCATGCTTCGTACTTTGATTTCATTTATCACACTTAATGTTAATTTTTTAACATTTAATTAGGGAAAACCATGGCCATTACTTAGACGATGATTGGTTGATCGTCATCTGTGAGGATGACTAAAAGGGGATCGGGAGATGATAGTCACAAGGCTGTCATCTCAAAGACAAAGGTCAATGGGGTTGAATGGGGAGGGGAATCAAAGAGCTGATCATGAAATGGTGTCTCCGCCAATAGATTGGCATATGCGTTGATCTACATCTCTACCTACAAAGTGGCATCTACGCCGAAGACGTAAAAAAAATTTATACATGGGTGGGGTTTGGGGACTAACACAAGGAACGAGGGATGTGACGTGATGCCCCAAATGGGATTTGGGAGAAAGGGGAGCTAACCTGAGAAGAAATTGACTAATATGAGTAATTGAATGCAGGAGGATGAGGAAGAGTTATATTTTTGTATTATGATTTGCATACGTGTGCCTATCGGAAGGGTAGAACAAAGGGTGCTTCTGTTACACTTCTTGTTTGGACGTGCGAGCACATTGCTATAGTGCATCCCATCATGTACCACAAGACCAAGAAGCCCTACGAGACTTATACATGTAGGTCTCAGCCTCCGATTAGTTTTGGATCGAAATACTTGGTTATTGGAGGAGAGCCTTGGATGAGGTGATAGGGTTCGACTAGATTCCTTATGTAGGATTTGAGCTGTGGGGACACTAGGATTAACAACAATAGGATTATAGGGAGGACAAATGGCTAGAATTTTCTTACCTCCAATTTGCATGTATAGATTGTTGGTTGATTAGTAGGAATATATATATATATATATATATATATATATATATATATATATATATATATATATATATATATATATATATATATATATATATATATGTATGTATGTATGTATGTATGTATGTATGTATGTATGTGTGTGTGTGTGTGTGTGATTACTAGATATATGTCATTTAGAGTACAAAGGCAGTTTAGGACTATCCAAGATGCAATACTAGATTCTTTGTCACATTCTGTGGTCACCAAAGAGGTTGGATAATTATGGGGGATCAAAATGGATCTTTCAAGTATGAGATCTTCATGGTTGGATATCATAGAGGTTCCTTGGCACCAAGGATATGATCAACTGAGGGATACATGGGTGAATCCTGCATATGTACAATGGTGGGCTGCTCATTGGATAGTTGGGCTCACCATCCTAGGGAAGGCACATGAAGACAAGAAACCTGAGACAGAGGGGGATGGTGTTGGTGCTGAGGGTGATGAGGAGGATGATGGGGATGAGGGAGATGAGAGAGATGGAGGTAGGAGGGTATGACCAAGAGTACCTATGCAGAGACATAGAGGTGTAGTACAGGCTCTTATAGGTGTACCACCAGTGGAACCTCTGTAGGTACAGGTATAAGTTTCACATGTATTAGGGCATGGTACCCTAACCCAGCCAATACAACCACCAAATGCATCCCCACAGGCATAGGGACCACTAACCAGATTCATATCATATGAGAGACATTACATAGAGCTACGAGGGTGAGAGGAGACCTAGAGGCAAATAGACAGGCCTGTATTGTCACCAGGGCATAGAGAGACAACCTGCATACATCATTAGATACATTACAGGGCAGGGTGGACAAGAGGGAGTTCACAATCACCATTACTCACCAAGAAGATGAGGAGACTGAGAGGGAGGTTTCCACTCTTAGACAGTATGTACAAGATTTGACTATAGAGAGAGACCGCTAGCAAATGAGAGTAGAGTCATATAGGGAGGAGCGAGATATAGCTCGACAGACAACTACCTTCCCAGGCATATCATAGATCATGTAGGCAGCGCCAGAGGATTGACAATAGCCATTGTACTCAAAGCGATCAGTATCGTGGTCCAATGGTAGAGACTCCTAGGGATCTGTGGAGATGAGGCCACCAAGACCGCCCAAACAGGATGAAGGAGACGCAGGGGGATCCTCCTGGCCAGCTTTATGAGCCTTGCCAATTAGTTTTGACACACATTTTTAATATTCATGAGACTACATGTATAGTGGCACCTAGGTGCATGATGCATATATGAGATGTAAATTTTGTTGTACCCTCGATGTACTATTTTAATTTTGCATGATGACACTATTGATGGACATTGATGTACTTATGGACACTTATTACCTATGAACATTATGATTTTATAATATATATATATATATATATATATATATATATATATATATATATATATATATATGATGCAGATAGTTTTGATGGTCCTATTAGGATCTGATGTGTGTGCATTAATTCCTAGATGTATGTATGCCAATATATGGATTTATGATTCTATTATTGACATGTGTGATTGGTGCAGAGCACCTCCCATTTTGATGTGTTTGGTGTGTTCTAGGGTTGTGTGAAGTGTTTTGTGTGGATTGGAGTAAGATCCAATAGGTTGGATCCAAAGTTGATAACCTCAAGTGTTTGTAAGAGCCAAATGAGCTCAAGAAGGATATTGTGGTCAATGTGGCCTATAAAGACAAAAGGTGCTATTTTGCATAGGATGGGTTTGGTATATGTCTTAGGACCCTAAATGTCTTAACTAGGGTTATAGAGGTCATCCTCAATCATTGAGTTGACTCAAAGAGTCACATAACACTAGATGTACAAAAGTTGCTAGCAACTTTGAAAAGTTGCTCGAGCAACTTTTGCAACTTCTTGAGAAGAAGTTGCAAAATGAGTTAGAGTAGTTGTAAATACTCATTCTCGGTATATGAGCATGGATTTTATGATTTGGAAGGTTAATAAAGTTTTGGATTGATTATCATCATTTTTTACCTTCTATACGGAAGAGAAATTGTATTTCTTTCTAATTTGTAGGGTTTCCTATTCTCTGTATGGTCCTGTACAGATTGAATTGGGTGATCAAGACCCATGGTGATGTAGAGATTTATGTTAGCTCTCTTATACATTGTTTAGTTTGATTTCAAGTTTTTTGTAGTGTAAGTTATAGTAATTTTTTGGGCACTGGTCTGTATGTCCCATTTACAGAGTCTCAGTGCAAGAAATGGCTCTAACTTGAGCATCCACCAGTGGAAATGGTTGAAACCATAGGGGATGAAAGGTTAGAGTCTTTATATAATGTTTTTGTTTTCATTTTTTTTGTTTCAATGAAGTTTCTAGACCAAGAAGGAAGCCCTATGGCTGACTGTTAGGAACAGGTGAGCCTGGACAGGGTAAAGAAGGATTTGGTTCGAGCACCCATGATCTTGGAGGAAAGACTTAGAGGCATGTGCAGAATCCCTAAATAGTCTCCTTTAAGGATAAAAAGGTGGGAGAAGGTGAGTTTAAGTTTTAAGACCAATTTGGTGGTCATTTGTTCAGACTGGTCCAGAGGCCTAATTAATAGGCTAAAATATAGGGCTTGATGGTAACTAGGGTTATGGGTGCAACCAGAAGTTAATATTTTAGATTTGGATAGATTTGATGGATACCTTGAATATTTTCAAGGTCTTATGTGAGGTTTTTTGGAGGATTTGAAAGCATTAGACTAAAAATAGTGAAATTTGGGCTACTAGGAAGCAAGCCAATTAGGCCTCCTAGTGAATTTGATAACAATTGGATTGGTAAAGTATCTAGAAGTGTGGGAAAAGGTTCTAATGGGATTTTGAAGAGCCAAGGACTTATTTAAGAGTCTATGTGATGTGTGGAAAGATCCTAAGCTAGGGTTTGGGATTCTAGGGGGAAGATCTAGTGAAGAAGCCTAGGGAATTGAAGGGCTAGTTGAACCTAGGAGTATTGGTTCTTCAACATATCAACTATACCTTGGAGGAGAAGTTGATAGAGATGATATTGGAGATCCATATTGAGAAGAAAACAAGAAGAAATAACCATTAGATGGTTGTAAGAAGAGATTAGAAGCATTTTTGGAAAGGAAACACTAGAGTCCTAAACCCTCTGCATCAGTGATGTAGGATGTGTGTGAGTTATGAGACTATTTTATATGATGACCTAACATGTTTATGATGGAGGGCTACGTAGATTTATGTTCATGTGACATGTTGTGATACTTATGTATACATTAGGTGATGGATTTATGTACATATGATGATCATGGATACTAAATGATGTTTATTTATGATTATTATATGTGATGTATATGGTGGATATGTGGATTATGCATAAGTAATGTGTTTTTAATAATTAATGTTAATGATACATAATAAAATGCAACATATGTGGAATATGTGGATTAGAATTATTAATGATGTGGATAAAATGGATATAGTAAATGAACCTAATGGACTTTAAAATAAATGCATCTAATGGATTGCACTTAATAGATTCTAAATAAATGCACTAAATGCACTTAATGGATTCTAAATAGTGAATGGAATTAGGGTGAATGGAATATATTATGTAAATTGAATTTAAAGTCAATACTTAAACGTATTAATGAAACCTAATTAATGCACCTAAATATGATTAACAATGAAACTTGATTTAATGTAATGAATGGACCATAAATTTTAAAAGTGCAACTAATGCAATTAATAAATGTAATGGACTAATGCAACTAAGGACTAATCAGACAATGTCTTTGTGTGTATTAACCATAATTGATAAGATCATTTTAGCTATCTAGGAGGAGAGGGAAAATAAACGGGGACCTTGCCTTAAGAATAATGCAATGAGCCTAACTAAGTGTATTCTAACTATATAATTTTAGTGGGATTATATTGTTTTTATGTCAGAGAGAACACACTAGTTTGATTTTGCAAAAGGAGGTATGCACCATGTGTTAGAAAACACAAATGAATTTATTCCTTTGTGTGGACTAGACTCTAAGACAAAGTAGATGGTGTTAGAAAACACAAATGACATTATTGCTTTGTGTGGACTAGACTCTTAGACAAAGTAGATAGATTTAGGAACATAGATGTAGATTAGTCAATCACGATGGAGCCAATGCAATGACACTCATAGGGAGGTTTAGCACACCCAAGTATTTTTAGAGAATTTTTGGCACGTGTACAAAACCTTTCCCCTAGTGAGGCACACATAATCATAACTACTTGTCAAATAAAAATACACTTATATAAAATATCATAGATAGATCATAATGCAAACAAGATATGCATTAGTATACACCATTCAAAACATACCAAGATATGGAAGATCAAGACAATCATGAATATGTTTTTACTGATACAAAAAGGTAAAATAAAAAAGAAGTCCTTATGACCAAGCAATCATTCGGTCCACAGTTCTTGGCATGAATGAGATTGGGTTGATAGATTTGAAATACCGACTTAGGAAGGACACATCTTAAAGGGCAAAAGATTGATTGTGAGAATATTCATTGGCAATAGATGTGAAAGGAATGATAATATAGAAACTTAATCTCAAAATGTATTTTGATAAAATTGATACGGTCACTGTGTTTGGAAAAAAAAAGTGGCATGGGTTAAGCTTAATGTACTGGGATTCTGATTGGGCATCCTATTAGAAATAGGAAATACTGAGAGGGGGGGTTGAATTAATGTTTCACAAATTTTTACTTTTTCCCAATTATGGATATAAGAAATCAACTTGAAGCTTGCATAAGAAACTAAACTAAGTAACCTGAATAACAAGCATAACAATAAAATGAATGAACTCATAACACCATGATTGTTCTCGAGGAAACCTTGGCCAAGGGAAAACCCCAGTGGAGATGATACCCACAATTGATCAACTAATCAAAAGTATCTAGTTAAGGATGTTGACCCTGTTAGGGGTCTATTACATCACTAATACATTTGGGGTGAAATTGCGACGGCAGGCAAATGTCATGCGGTTTTGGCTTTTTTTTTTTCAAATATAGCCCGACACCGTCGCAATTTGCAACGACAATACATTTGGCACTGTCGCAATTGCGACGTTGTCGGGATATAAGCGCAAAATTAAAAAGGAACGTTGTCATTTGTGTTTTCAACAGCGCCGTAACCCTCCGCGAAATCACATCAAGATATAAGGGCAAAAAAAATAAGAACGTTGTCATTTGTGTTTTCAACAGCGCCGTAACCCTCCGCGAAATCACATCGGGATATAAGGGCAAAAAAAACAAGAACGTTGTCATTTGTGTTTTCAACAGCGCCGTAACCCTCCGCGAAATCACAGCTACAATTTCTGAGTACGTTGGGTTTATTTTTCTTTTGTCATTATTATGTAATCTGGTATTTAGCTGTTAGAGAGCTAAAATACCCAGAAATGAGGACATATCTATGTTGAATTTATTGTTAGCGGCTTTGGTTATTTAGAAGTTTAATTTTATTTGTTCATCTTTCAAGCACAAATGTTTTGTGGACCGTAACGTCTTCATTATTTTGGGTATGCAGTGAAATAGCCCTAACTTGCAATTGCGATGTTGTCGGGATATAAGGGCAAAAAAAAAAAGGAACGTTGTCATTTGTGTTTTCAACAGCACCGTAACCCTCCGCGAAATCACATCGGGATATAAGGGCAAAAAAAACAAGAACGTTGTCATTTGTGTTTTCAACAGCGCCGAGAGAGATTCCCTCCGCGAAATCACAGCTACAATTTCTGAGTACGTTGGGTTTATTTTTCTTTTGTCATTATTATGTAATCTGGTATTCAGCTGTTAGAGAGCTAAAATACCCAGAAATGAGGACATATCTGTGTTGAATTTATTGTTAGCAGCTTTGGTTATTTAGAAGTTTAATTTTATTTGTTCATCTTTCAAGCACAAACATTTTGTGGACTGTAATATCTTCATTGTTTCGGGTATGCAATGAAACAGCCCTAACTTGTGACTACCTTCACGGTACTTGTGTACATTATCATGTTGTCTTTACAGTGACTATCCTCATTCAAGTGGCAATTACACAAGGGACAGTCACTGTGAGATGTCCTCATTTGTGACAAGGACAGTCACACTTAGGACATCTCATAGTGATATTCCCTTGTGTAATTTCCACTTGAATGTATTGCTATTGAACCACATTAATGCTTTTCTTCTTCAACAAATGAGGACAGTCACTGTAAAGACAACATGATAATGTACACAATTACCAAAAAATGATCTTGTTAATTGATGTAACACTTTGTCTTGCTCACTCCCTATCCTTCACTAGGGTCTCTTTAGGCCAATGTTTTGACTTGATAGGGTACTTAACTATCCCTACACTCTTTAGGTATCTCTACCCAAGATCCCACTCCTTCAACTAGTGCACACCAACAAGAAATACAATGAACTCTGCTCAATACCAATCTAGCTACTAGGAAACTCCTAGTCTTGTCTTCACAAATTGAAACACATTCAACTAGAACTTTACTCCATGGAGAGGCTGGCCACTAGGACCTCTATTGGTTTCAATATTACTCCTTCACCTATACTTTTCATCAGTACTTCAATCCGGTTCATCAAACCATGCCAATTGCACCCAAAAATAGGCTGCTAGCAATTAGGCCTTTGTCAAGCCTTTTTGTTTATATTAAGCCACCTAAAGGGCTTAGGATTCAGATGCCCTTTATTGAGAACTCCAAGATATCTAAGGTCTTCTCCTCCTAGATTTTTTGTACACCAACTGCTACAGCCATGCCTGAAAACAAGTATTTTGACACAACTTGGACAGTCTGACTAAGAGTTTGTTTTCTTAGCAGCCAAAGAAACTCACCCAATCTTCTAATTTGACTTGGGGCTTCTTTAGATGTGTGTCTACCTCTCCATGAGATTTTAGTTGAAGCAACCAATGCATTCAACTTGTTGTAATCTTCTTGTAATGATTTGTCATCCCTAACTGTGCTCAACTGACTCACCTAGGACATCATTGCAAACATAGAAAATGAGCTTCCCAGGGCCCCTCCTTCCAAACATATAGTACATGGAGTCTCCTCACCCATTCCAAGAGCCCGTACAAAATTGACAATGGAATGATGAGCTAAGACTCCATTTGTTCAACCTGCCTGGTTCAAACCAATGATAGGGTACTTAACAAAAGAATTAACAAACTAGTTGGAATGCTTCAAAACTCAAAAAAAACACAACAGAGAATAAAAAAACAACTTGTACTAACTTTTCCAATAGACACTGCGAGCTATCTAATCCATTAATCAATTGACAACAAAGAAACAAAAAAACTCAAGAATTCACTAAAACCGTGTTACTCTACAAATCTTCTTAATTCCAAATGTTTTTCCCCCCAACCTTTTGCACAGATCGATGGAGGCCTCTTATAGTTGATCTGATGCCTAATTCAATGGTTTCATATAGTTACATAACCATCTTACTCGAAAATGCTCCCTTGCACAAATGTTGTCAATGTTGTGAATGACAACATTGACAACTTGTTACAACCTTTGGGATTTTGGTTCAAAACTTATTGTTCAAACACCATAAGACCCTAACCATGACTTAGTTAGGCTATTTAGACCTCACATAGGCCACTTCTACACTTCTTTTCCCAATTTGACCCCTAAATGCTTCATTCCCACTTTTGCCACAATATTGGTAACTTGGGTACAAATTGGCACTTCCCTTCACAAAGGTCACACATGAGGACATCTCACAGTGATCGATTGTCCCTTGTGTAATTGCCACTTGAATGTATTGCTATTGAACCAAATTAATGCTTTTCTTCTTCAACAAATGAGGACAGTCACTCTAAAGACAACATGATAATGTACACTCACTGTAAGGACAGTCACAAATGAGGACATCTCACAGTGACTGTCCCTTGTGTAATTGCCGCTTGAATGTATTGCTATTGAACCACATTAATGCTTTTCTTCTTCAACAAATGAGGACAGTCACTCTAAAGACAACATGATAATGTACACTCACTGTAAGGATAGTCACAAATGAGGACATCTCACAGTGACTGTCCCTTGTGTAATTGCTGCTTGAATTACACAAGGGACAGTCATTGTGAGATGTCCTCATTTGTGACAAGGACAGTCACACATGAGGACATCTCACAGTGATTGTCCCTTGTGTAATTGCCACTTGAATGTATTTCTATTGAACCACATTAATGCTTTTCTTCTTCAACAAATGAGGACAGTCACTCTAAAGACAACATGATAATGTACACTCACTGTAAGGACAGTCACAAATGAGGACATCTCACAGTGACTGTCCCTTGTGTAATTTCCACTTGAATTACATAAGGGATAGTCATTGTGAGATGTCCTCATTTGTGACAAGGATAGTCACACATGAGGACATCTCACAGTGATTGTCCCTTGTGTAATTGTCACTTGAATGTATTGCTATTGAACCACATTAATGCTTTTCTTCTTCAACAAATGAGGACAGTCACTCTAAAGACAACATGATAATGTACACTCATTGTAAGGACAGTCACAAATGAGGACATCTCACAGTGACTGTCCCTTGTGTAATTGCCGCTTGAATTACACAAGGGACAGTCATTGTGAGATGTCCTCATTTGTGACAAGGACAGTCACACATGAGGACATCTCACAGTGATTGTCTGTAATGTCCCCTTTTTGGCTAACTTGGAAAACAGGAACAATTACTCCACTTCTTAGACTTGCTCTATCAGATACTTACAATTAAACTAAGTAATGGAGGTTACTTAAGATATCAACCGCTATTTCAGATTCAATCACAATATGTGTGCAAGATGATATTGATACCAATATGTTTAATAGCACTGTCGGATATAATGATATGAAATATGCTATGAATATGATGTTTCCTATCACTTATAGTGATAGTATAATGATGGTATGTCTGATATAAACAATATCGATATACAATCAATAAGTATTGCTTACAGCAATGTATTTGCTGTGTCTGATATGATGATGTAATTATGCAAATGTGTAATATCGCTATGAGTGATATGTTGCTATTTCAGATTCTGAATTATATGCTTGCAACTTCAAATATTGATGCTGTTTCTGACTATCCTTTCTATCTGTGCAATCATGGTGTTGTCTCTGATCTGCAATGATAAACTTGAAACCAAACTGCCAAAGGCAGATGCTCTATTGAGTATATCCAAATATGGATAAGTAAATAAAGTTCTAATGATGCCTTGAGTGACTGACGAGAATGCATTCTTATATTGTCTTTAACAAATGAAGAGATGCTATGAATGAGACGTGTCTTGTTTCTTCCTCCATGTCCCTTTGTTAATCACACCTTTCCATAATCCGACAGTTCACATAATATTATTTCATTATTTTCTGATCATAGATAACTCCCAGATTGACTCAATATCAAATCTTTTTATGAAGGTAATCTTCCCTAATTGGTAGTGCAACCAGTAGTTAACATCCATTGTGTTTGTATTAGTTTGGTCTAACTATCATTAGTATTTAGTCAATCGATATTAACTCTTGCCTTATCCCATATTGTTATGATTATATCCAATCTTTCTACTCTGATATAAGTCGATATCATTTTCTGATAATTGTCCATTTATTGGTTGATTGCTGGTAATGGAGTTTGATCTTCAAATTGACTTCCATTCCTGTTAATACTTAAGGATACATTGTACTTATTATCCATGACTGATGCCTCATTCATCAATAGCTTGTGATATAATCACTGATGCTTTTGTGTTTCTACAAGATGTGGTTTATCTCAGACAATCGATAATCTTTCAATCCTTTAGTCGATATCCTCCTATGTGGTGTCTATTGATATAGATAGTAGAATTCAATCTAGTTTATGTTATTGTCATGATAACATAGGAAGTGATGGTGCATATTTGCTAGCGGGTCTTCATGTTTGATATTGCTTTATCGGATATGTCATTGTCTAAACTTGTGCAATTAATGATTATTTATAATATATGAATGGTTATCCTTCTTGCTTATCAATACATCTTCTGAAATACATAGCGACCTATCCCTTATTCATATCATGTTGATCTTGACTTCATAGTATTTGGTTCATTAATCATCCTCTCATGGTATCGATGTGTAATGACTAGTGATTGTTGTATCACTTCTTCATTCCTCATCGTGATAGATAATGCATATGTTTAATGTAGATGTATATCGATTACAGATATTCGATATTGCTTTAAACGTTATTATTATTATTATTATTATTAATGTTATTGTTATTATTAAATATTATAATTAATGATGTTAGTAATATTAATAATATTATAATAAATATTATTATAGTGATAACATATTGTTTTATATTGAGAGGTTTATTAATATTATTTATATATTAAAATTATTATATCAATAATTGATTTAATATTATTACTTAATATATTATTATAATATAATATATATAATTTATTAATAATTATTTATTATTAATTTATATTATAATTATAATCATAATTATATTATTTATTAATATTTTAATATTATTTAATTAACATATTACTTATTATGCTAACTATATATTATTATTATCTTTTGATAATAATTATATATTATTGTTATATACCGTTAATAATAGATTATTATATATCATCTAATCATTTTATTATTATACTAAGTTCAATATGTCACGGCTCATGACATTGTCCCTTGTGTAATTTCCACTTGAATGTATTGCTATTGAACCACATTAATGCTTTTCTTCTTCAACAAATGAGGACAGTCACTCTAAAGACAACATGATAATGTACACTCATTGTAAGGACAGTCACAAATGAGGACATCTCACAGTGACTGTCCCTTGTGTAATTGCCACTTGAATTACACAAGGGACAGTCATTGTGAGATGTCCTCATTTGTGACAAGGACAGTCACACATGAGGACATCTCACAGTGATTGTCCCTTGTGTAATTGCCACTTGAATGTATTGCTATTGAACAACATTAATGCTTTTCTTCTTCAACAAATGAGGACAGTCACTCTAAAGACACCATGATAATGTACACTCACTGTAAGGACAGTCACAAATGATGACATCTCATAGTGACTGTCCCTTGTGTAATTGCCACTTGAATGTATTGCTATTCAGCCACATTAATGCTTTTCTTCTTCAACAAATGAGGATAGTCACTCTAAGGACAACATGATAATGTACACTCACTGTAAGTGTACATTATCATGTTGTATTACAAATGGACCTTATGTTGGTCGGGATATAAGTGCAAAAAAAAAAAGGAACGTTGTCATTTGTGTTTTCAACAGCGCCGAGAGAGATTCCCTCCGCGAAATCAAGCAGGTTATCATTTGTGTTTTGAACAAAGCGGGTTGTCATTTGTGTTTTGAACAGCACCGAGAGAGATTCCCTCCGCGAAATCAAGCGGGTTGTCATTTGTGTTTTCAACAGCGCCGAGAGAGATTCCCTCCACAAAATCACAGCTACAATTTCTGAGTACGTTGGGTTTATTTTTCTTTTGTCATTATTATTTAATCTGGTATTCAGCTGTTAGAGAGCTAAAAAACCCAGAAATGAGGACATATTTGTGTTGAATTTATTGTTAGCGGCTTTGGTTATTTAGAATGCTTCCCCACAATACTTAATTACACAAGGGACAGTCACTGTGAGATGTCCTCATTTGTGACAAGGACAATCACACATGAGGACATCTCACAGTGACTATCCCTTGTGTAATTGCCACTTGAATGTATTGCTATTCAACCACATTTATGGGCCCGTTTGGACCACGACACACAGTAGCATCTACAGAGAAGAATATCCCAGGTGTAACAAGTTGTAAGAATATACCAACAGTTCTAAGAAGTTCCCTAGCACGTAGTAGCATCTACAGAGAAGAATATACAACATGAGGGCAGCCACTGTAAAGACAACATGATAATGTACACTCATTGTATGTGTACATTATCATGTTGTCTTTACAGTGACTGACCTCATTCAAGTGGCAATTACACAAGGGACAGTCACTGTGAGATGTCCTCATTTGTGACAAGGACAGTCACACATGAGGATATCTCACAGTGACTGTCCCTTGTGTAATTGCCACTTGAATGTATTGCTATTCAACCACATTTATGGGCCCGTTTGGACCATGGCACACAGTAGCATCTACAGAGAAGAATATCCCAGGTGTAACAAGTTGTAAGAATATACCAACAGTTCTAAGAAGTTCCCTAGCACATAGTAGCATCTTCTAATTGTCTATACCACTTCACAAGGTATTGTTTGCACACATTGTTTTTGGTTCTTTTGATGACCCTTGTTTTGAAATTGCTATTAGGCCTTGTAGCTTATATGTTTTGATTGCTGGAGAGCTTCTAAAGCTAAGCAAGAAGACCATTGCATGAGTTATAGCCGTGCACTCAGGTTTGAAAATTGTATATTTTTTAATCTAATGTATATTTTAACTAGACTTTTAGCTTATTTTTGCTATATATTTTAATCTAAAGGGAATCATGGATGTGAACTTGAAAGAATTTTGTACTTAGTTCTTATGGAGAGAATAGTAGTAGTTTACGGTCTAATATCAAATAGAGTTTTCCAATTACAGAAAGTTAATGAATTCTAATAGCTTATATGTTTTGATTGCTGGAGAGCTTCTAGAGCTAAGCAAGAAGACCATTGCACGAGTTATAGCCGCGCGCTCAGGTTTGAAAATTGTATATATTTTAATCTAATGTATATTTTAATCCTTTTGCCATGTCATGTAATATGTCTTGCCTTGTAGCTTATATGTTTTGAAATTGCTGTTAGGCCTTGTAGCTTATATGTTTTGATTGCTAGAGAGCTTCTAGAGCTAAACAAGAAGACCATTGCACTAGTCGTAGCCGTGCGCTCAGGCATGAAAATTGTATATATTTTAATCTAATGTATATTTTAACTAGACTTTTAAAATATTAAAGGATTTAACTAGGTCTAAGAAGATTTGTGTACTTTTGACAATTTTGCTTAGTCACTGAAAGTTGTAGACCGAAGTTTTCATAGCCCAATTTTTGCTTCCTGCGAAGAACGATCATGTCAGATAATATAAGTGAAGAACAAAATAGGGAGACAATCGCTAGATTGTGGTCTAACTTGAAAAGAAAAGGTGATGGAAAATATTATTGTCCCTGCAAAATTTGTAAGGGCTTAAACCGTAGAAGACTGCTAATCAAAACAGTTAAGAGACATTATAGGGAGAATGGTCACATTGAAGGGGGGCATGACTATCATCCACTGGTAAGTTGTTCATTATATCATTTTAACAATTTATATACATATGAAATCACTTGATGATGAGTTGAAGATCATGGTTTATTTATGTTAATCAATTTTATATAGGTTGATCTCCCTAGGGAAGTACATGATATGGAGGAACATGGGGGTGCGAATATCCAAGGTGAAGATAATGATCCCATGGAAGATGACGATCATGCGCCAGAAAACACAATTGAAGATGATGGTATAAATACATTGATCCATGACATATTTAGTCCAAGCGGATCTGATCATGATGATGATGATAGCCTCGATGTACCTCTACTTGAGAAGGCATACGAGCCCCTATACAAAGACTCCCAAACAACTCTTCTCTCTACTGTATTGTTGTTGTTGAACTTGAAGGTTATGAATGGTTTATCCAACATAACAATGTCACGTATGTTAAGGTATGTCATATATGTCTTTATAGTTAACAAAGGGTGAATAATGTACCACTAATATTGTTTATATTAACAACTTGTATTTTTTGCTATAGATTGATAGGCGAGTTTTTGTTACCACCATCAAATATTCTACCTCGCTCATATCGAGAATTATCTGCTATTATGAAAGATATTGGAATGGAGTATCAAGCAATACATGCTTGTCCCAATGATCATATTATATATTATAAAGAACATGAATTTGCAACACAATGCCCTATATGTCATATGAGTAGATATCGAACAGATCGAATAACAAAAAAGGTGCCTCACAAGGTTCTTCATTACATCCCCATTATTCCACGGATGCGACAATTATTCAGGTGTACTAGCTTGGCACAATTTATGGATTACCATGCACGCAATAGAAGTCGAGATGACATTATTCGAATCCCTGCAGATGGTTCAACATTTATGCACATAGAGGAAAAGTGGCAACACTTCAAAGAAGAACCTCGTAATCTCAGGCTTTTATTGGCAGCGGATGGTGTCAATCCATTTGGAGAGATGAGATTTGTTTGCTCGGTGTGGCCTGTTTTTGTTATCAACAATAACATTCTTCCGTGGATGTCAATAAAGAGGGAGCACATTATGTTGGCAATGATTGTTCTAGGTATTTTATCATTTGATAGTTATTAATTTACATGTACTTACAAATCTTACAGTAAAATGGTCACAATAATTATGTAATGTTACTGTTCATTCAAGTAGGTAAATATAAAGTTAAAGATATGAATGTATATATTGAGCCTCTTATTGATGAGTTGGTGGAGTTATGGAACGGTGTCACTATGTATGACGTGTCTAGACCAATAGGACAAAGACAATTTCAATTCCATGCAATACTTGTATGGACAATACATGATGCCCCAGGGCTAACACATTTTTGTGGTATGTTATAGTGAATTCAAGTTGCGCATGATAATTCTAATTATAAAAATCAACATATTTAATAATCCAATTATATCATTATCTTGTAGGTCTTCAAACAAAGGGAAAATTTGCATGTCCAGTTTGTGGTCCAAAGATGAAATCTCATCATTCAAAAAGTTTAGGAAAGCATGTGTTTGATGAGTACAGACACTTCCTCCACAGGAATCATAAGTATCGAAGTATGGAAAAACATCTTTTCAATGGGAAAGAAGAGACTACATCAAAGCCACGAAGAATGACACCTCGCCTATGGAAGTTGGAATATAATAGAATTAATCGTCGAGGTAATGTCGTTCCACTTAATGGTTTATGTTTGTAATTTATATATTTCTATTGTGATTTTTGTTTACTAATTATGTAATTGATGATCGTGAAGGTCGTCAAGGCACTACTGACAACCTTCCAAAGGGACTAAAAAGCTATCCCAGACAATTTAGTAGGTTGCCCTACTACGAGGACCTACAAATTGTGCATTTGTTTGATCTTATGCATGTTGGAAAGAATATAACAGAGACATTGTGGAAAATACTGGATGGAAGGTGTGACAAAGAAAAAATTGTCAAAATTTGTAATGACATTCATGAATCCAATCATGCACTGAAGAATTTCATTCACTCAAATAGCAATAGAGATCAGATTAATATAAGTGCCCTTCCTTGGTTATTAACGGAGCAGCAAAGTGATGCCATAAAAGAAGTCATACGAAAAATTTGATTTCCCACAGGATTTGCTGGGAACATAAGCAATCTCATATCAAAGAAAAGTGAATTTGGGCCAGGGCTCAAAATGCATGATTGGCATACTTTCATCAAGGTAAGTTATGTTCTTCTGTATTTACAATATATTCATAAACTACGTGTACTATTCATTATGTTATGTTAGAAAATAATGAAATGATTGGTTTATAATTACTGCAGTACGTGCTACCTCTATCTCTCCCAGAGCACTTCAACAATAACATCAAACAAGTGATATATGATCTTGGAAAATACATGAGGTAAGCAGTAATATCTGTTCAATTTGTTGTATATATTTATTATATTCGCGATTTGTTTTTCTTGCTATGTAATCTATTGTATATTATTTTGTAAAGTCTCGTATTTATATATTTTTTGTGACTTGAATCTCTTAATGTAGGTGGTTGTCATCTAAAGAAATCCATAAAGAAGATATAAACTATTGGAAGAGAAGAATTCTTCATTTATTGTGTGAGATGCAAAAGTGTCTACCTCCAACTTTTTTCAATGCACAAGAACACTACCTCATACACCAAGTTGAGGAGATTGAATTGTGTGGACCTGCACACACTAGGTCAATGTGGATGGTTGAGAGGCACTTGAAATCTTTGAAGGCTTTAGCTCGACAAAGAGCACATCCTGAGGGTTCTATGGTAGAGGGATACATGGTATACCAGACTATGGTGTACATTACTGAATATCTTCCTAAGTTTGCTTCAAATATCCATGTAGATCGCATTTGGGATCTCGACCCTTTTAAAAAATTCAAAGGGGAGTACTTGATGGGGAAAGGTAGATTGAGGAAAGTGACAGGTAATAAATTATAAAATGTTATTGTAATAAATTATTTCTTAATCTTCAAAATAAATCGGTTGTAAGCCGTCTATTTTTTTTTTGTACAGTTGCTCGAGAGTGGGATGCACTACATTTGTATATTGCAAACAATCTTGATTGGATGACGGTATGGATTGAACGATGTCAACATTCTGGTCACACATTAACATGGGAAGGTGTATCTTCATTGGTTAAAGAAGCTCATCGTAATGGAGATTCTAATGTTACGCAAAGGGAAATAGATTTAACATATGGTTTAAGAGATTTCCAGGTACGTACAAAATTATTAATCGCCCGTATGTTTATCAACTCACGATATAATAATTTTGACATGTTTCACATATTATTGCAGATTAAACACCACAAGGGTATGTTTTGTAATGGTCAAAAATTTCACGTCAAAGTGTTGGATGACACGAAGAAAACTTGTGATTCTGGAATAACTGCAGTCTTTCAAGTGACTAATATTTCATCTAGAAATGACTTAGATCCTCAAGAGTCTAAAAATCAATACTATGGCATTTTGGATGATATACTTGAGTGCGACTTTAGTTCCTTCAAATTAGTACTCTTCGTTGTCAAATGGTACAGGCTACGACTTAATCCAAATGATCCTAATAGAACTGTTATTGAACATGATAATGGATTTACAATGGTTAATACAAGGTCGTTTGAGCCAGTTGGGGATGAGCCCTATGTTCTTCCAAGCCAATGTGAGCAGGTATTTTACTCAGAGGTTTCACATAAAGCGGGTTGGTCATTTGTTGTTAGACATGAACCGAGAGGAAGGCCGATAAAGTATAATGCGATGGAAGAAGAAGATACCGAAGAAGTAGAAGATGATGTAGATGATGATCACGATCGACAATTATTGGATGATGTTCCTGAGACAAATTTTCATGAAGAAGAAGAAGAAGATGATGACGATGATGCTGCTACTGATGATGATGATGAAGATGATGTTGATGTTGATGATGATGATGTTGATGATGACGACAATGATGACGACGACGACGATGATGATGACGACGATGACGAGGATGATGATGATGATGATGATGATGATGATGATGATGATGAGGATGATGATGATGAAATTTAAAGGTATGCCATCAATCCTTAATGTATTTAATATTCATTTCTTGATAGAAATATATTTGTCTTAAATGGTTACATAGTTGATTCATTATCTATTTAAAAGCTACAAGTTTCAACTACAAATAGAATACTGCTAATCTAAATTAACTATTAATCTAAATTAATTAAATAAAACTATTTAAAACACATATTAATGTGAGCCTGATTTAAGTGTTATAATGTGTACGTTTTAATGTTTTTAATTTTTATGTGATGCTTATGATGGATGTGATTATGATTATGATGTGATTATGCTCACGATAATTGAATTACATTTGCAGGAAATTGAACCCCTTTCAAGAGCATCCCGCACAGTCTCATGGATCGACAGGTATGAGTCAATACACCTTATAGAAAGTCTATTTAATACACTTATCAATAGTAAGATTGATGTCTTCTAAGATCTCTCCCATTTGCAGGTACCAGCAAATAGGTATTTGTCAGAAGTGTCTTCCTCGAGTGAGGGAAATATAGGAATAGAAGAGGAAAGTGAGACATGCAGTTTATCTAGAATAGGGAGATTAACTAGAGGTCAAAGGACTAGAAGGAAATTCAATAAACACATGAAATTTTTCCTTGCTCAAGGGGGGTCATGTTCTTATGATGATGAGATGAAAGGCGACATCGAGGTGCCCTTGAGGTACCAACATCTATAGAAACATTGGGTACCCAAGGAACTTCCTCCAATAAACACTGATTTTTGTGTTAATGAGAGGATATATCGCATAGCACCATCATCATTACATGGTTTGGGCCTATTTTCTATGGATGGCATAAAGGTGTCTTACAACAAAGTTTCTAAATTGATGGAGTATGTTGGACCATGTTACGATTACAAAAGTTGGATGCATATTGTTTAATATAAAAAAAGTATGCGTAGGTATGCACTCTCGGCAAATTATATACAACAGCAAGACAATAATCAAAGTAAAAGTGTGGCTATATACATTGATGGAAGGCCAAAAGCAACAGGGAATATTGCGGGTTTTATAAATAGTACACGACCTGGGTCAACTATAAAGCAACCCAATTGCATATTTGAGGCGCGCGAGGGAAATCGTGTATTCATCTGTGCGATAAAATCAATACGTGCAGGGGAAGAGCTGCTTATTGATTACAATTTGAACCGCATAGATACAAACGAGGCTACTATCATGGGGGTGGTACATACTATTAAACCAACTTCTAATCAATGACTCCAACATACCATTTAGTTATTAAATTTTTGGCTAACATTTTTATACTTGATCTTTGACACAGGGGCACAATATGGAGCAACCCCCCGAAGGTGATGGTGACGATATTCCTAGCTCATCTACACATGAGCAGGTAAAACTCATTGTAATTGTGCAAACTAGATAGAAGCAAAATGTTATTTTTTTTAATGTTATTTTCTTCATTATTTTGGAGTAATTTTGATAATACTAATACTATTGTTGTCACAGAGGGCCGGTGGTCGGAGAGAGGGAAAGCAACCTGCAATCCCTCAGGAGTCCCCCCTTGTGGACCCTTTTTTTATTGATTTAGCAGAGACCGATGACCCAATCGGTTCCATTAAAAAGCTGCTAAAGAAAATTGGGAAAGAACTTCTACGTTTGGTATCCATACATCCTCAGACTCAGGAAATAAAAGACAGGGCAGCTGAGTTGTTGTGCACTTCTGAAAACTTTAAAGTAAGTATTAATGAAATTTTTAATTATTACAAGAGTTCAATAATGGTTTTTATGTTATGCTCTTTTATGACATTAATTAAAATATGGATGCATTGTCTTTACAGAGTTATTTGTGTAATTTTGAACCCCATTCCCATGATGAGGCCGGTATTGCAAGTGGTTCAGGTAGATCACATGTTCCATTCCCCACTTGTGTTTTCCACTGAATATATATAGGAATGATCATAATCATTGACAATACATGCTTGAACAATCTTTTTTTTTAATGCTCTAACAATCTTGTCCATGCTAGTCCACGCGTTCTATATTTATGCATGCTCTAACAATTTTATTCTTCAGCTCCTTTCCATGATGATATGACAACGCCGCCTCCATCCAGGACAGCCACAAATGTCTTGCCGACTGCCATGTCAACAACACACAGCCTAAATGCACCAACTGTTGCACCATCTACTGGTACACAAATCCCTCTTTTTCTCTCTTTTGTTATGTGTTTAAGTGTTATGTGTTTACGATGTAGATCCC
Source organism: Chamaecyparis obtusa (assembly GCA_027943335.1). Classification (NCBI taxonomy): domain Eukaryota; kingdom Viridiplantae; phylum Streptophyta; class Pinopsida; order Cupressales; family Cupressaceae; genus Chamaecyparis; species Chamaecyparis obtusa. Next base: position 1,085,831 of record BSBK01005655.1, read on the forward strand.
TTGATTGTGTTTGTGCCATGGGTGCTCTACACCAATTTATTTCCCTTGAAGTATTATTTCTTGGAGGCATTTGATAATGGTTTTCATTTTTTGCAATAGGAGATGCAACAAGTCCCGATGCAACATCATTTCCTGGATGTTCCCGTGTTCCTAGTACGGGAACGGTGAAGGATTGCGTATTGATCATCAGTGACAATGAAGGCATTCCCTTAAAAGTAGCCAAACTTCCAGGTACTTTAAAGTTATTATTATTCTATAGTGATATAATAGTAATTTAGTTTTTGATCACTCTTCATCGACTAATGATCCCATGATTATTTTGTAGGGAATGATATTTTTTGGCAAAAACTTGGTGACGAGTGTTTGCGGATATTCAGGCCCACCATACGTACATGGTGGAACATCATATCCTAACTAAAACCCCAAACCACTATTTTGATTTCATATCATTGCTAGAATAGTTTTCCTTTTCATCAATTTCTTGAACTATATTAAAGGTAGCTTCTCTTCATTTATGAGTCTAACATGTTTTTTTTTACTTAAATGGAACAACCAAGATAAAAAGTTGAAGGATGATCTTGTACATAGTATGACCCAGCTTTTTGGACCTCGTGCATTCGAGAGAAACAAGCTCCTTGAAAGAGCTGGTTTATGTTTGAAGTATATTAGGGACCAGTACAGGAAATATTTAGAGGTTAACCCAAGGCATGAGCGTCCGCCCTGTGTTCTTGAGGCTGAGTGGCAGGGTTTGATTTTGGATGGAAAGTATAAAGCCGACATGAAAAAAGAAATTACGCCAGTAGAGAGTAGAGCAAGGTATGTGATACTTTTGAGAATGTAATTATGTACTAATTAACCTCTAAATTTTTCCTGTATTGGTCTCTAACATATTTCAAACTTTTCATAGATTGCCTGACACATCAAAGGCAACAAAGGCAATATTAGAAAAGCACGGGACACACAAGCTCGGCTCTGGTGGTTTTTCCAAACTTCAAGCACGAGTTGTAAGTATTAGTAAATGAAAACTTGTATCAATTTTTTTATATATTGCAAGGAAATTTTTTTTGATCAAACAATGCAAGTAAAATTCACCATACCAAGAAAAAATGTAGGGGTCAGAGTTCAATAGATGCCTCACAGAAGAGGACAAGAGAATTGGCTTCCAACAAGGCTATAGAGCCGTGGCTGAACGGCTACGAGCTGAAATCAGTGTGCAAGGTTCAAATAATGATGCATCTGAGCCACAGGTAAATAAGCTAAATGAAATTTATTTCAAATTGAATACTTTACCAATTAGTCTATTTGATGTTAAGTTCTAATATAAAGTGAGTATATCTGTTTTAAGAAAGCAATGATAACAATGTGTAGGATATTGGAATGCAGCCTGACAATCCTTCTACACAATCTATGCATAATGAAGGTTCGCATGATGTGCATCCTAGTGGTGGAGGTATACATTTGCTATTAAAATTTTTATATGTAATTACAATTGGTGTTTGGATTAATGTAACATTTTGTATAGCAACTGTAGAGGATCGAGGGGTCGGTGCTCATGAGCATGTTGAGGTTGAGTCTAGACAAAATGATGTGGCCAGATCAGGTAATTAAAGAGCGCCACAGTTATGTTCTTTAAAATAATTAAATACTTGTAACAATTATAATTAAATATTTTAAATTTAACTCTTTTATTTGTTATTGTAGAGGACCCCCCTTTGCAGCAGCATAGGAATTTGAGATCATCAAGAACAGAGAACAAAACAACTGATGAGGGGGGTATTGATGATAACACTGATGCTCCTCTTAGAGCTTACATAGAAAAAAAAATTAGAAAGAGAAAAAAGAAATGATTGTCATCTAAATACCTTAATTGATAATGACTGAATTTTATGTCTCAATGAATTTAATTATGTGCTAATGAATGTTCATGAATTATGTGGTTATTTTCATATTGATGAATGTTGCATGTTAACGAATCTAATGTGTTAATGAATGTTATCATGTGATATTGATTGAATGTTACATTTTATTAATAATTGAAAGAATGAATGAATGTTAGATGTTAACGGGGAATGTAGAGTGATGTTAGGGGGAGGGGGGTGGGGCCAAATGAGCTTCCACCTTCACGTGGTTGGCCCTGTTTAGTAGAGAATATTAAACTATATTCTCGAAACAAAGTGAAGCTCAATAAGATACTAAATGAGTCAAAATGGTTATCAAGGTCCTCTATCCATAAGATACTTGTAGTCAAAATGGTTATTAATAAGATACTTGTAGTCAAAATGGTTATCTAGGTCCTCTATCCATTCCATAAGTTTTTCACCATTCAAACTTCCTCCATAACAAGGAATGTGCTCTAGGTTAGTCATGAAGCCTAGCATGGACTCTCTGTCAGATAGAGCCACTATTTCAGAGCCTTTTCTGTGCATTTCCTTCAAGCACTGTACAGTGTACGGATGTGAAAGGGAGGGCAGACCAGTGTGGAAGTTAGAGTATTTATATCTTATGCTTTGAGAGTTTATTTGGTAGATTCAAGACACCTTATATCAAAGTTATTCCTTTTTCTTATCTGTTGTTCTGTCAAACCCTCATTTTTTGGGTTATTGCATTCAAATGGCCTTAACTTGCAAATAAACCATAGGATATCCTCTGTTCTTTGTAAAATGCAAGTTAAGGGGGTTTATTTTCATATTTTAAAAGCTTTGGAACAGGATACTAAGCCAGAGAATTTCAAGAGCAAGCCCTAGGTCAAGAATCTCAATGTTCTTGACTAGGAGTTGATGGATTATGCAAGATCAGAGGGTAGCGGCAAGTAAAGGACCTCAAACCTTGTTGAATCTAGATCTTTAGAGCATGGTGGACATCTTCAAACTCTGATCTTGGTTTCATGCACCCATTTTCAATGCCTTGTTTTGGAACCCACACCCAAAGGCATGCATTAGGTCTGCGAACTCAATAAGGACATTGATATGCTGGAGTGGAGTCAGGGTCTGGGAGTTGGAGGATTGTTAGAACATCAAAAAGGGTACTAAAAAAACATATAAGTTCATAAGGTCCTTTGTCAAATTGAAGAGTTATTGCTGCAGAACAGGTTTTGGAGACCTACTAGAGTCACTAGGTCTATTTGGACCCGTTTGGACCACGACACATAGTAGCATCTACAAAGAAGAATTTTGGTATGCAATGGTCTTGAAACCTCCTAAGAAATTCTTGGTATGCATTTGTGTGGTGCAAAAGCTTCGTTGAAAGAGAAAAAGAAGAAAAGAATAGAAATGATTTTTTTTCTTTTTATGTCATATACTGTAACCAGCTACTTATAACTTGCAAAAATTATTATAACCATTTGAAATTGAAACTTAGTTTAATGTAAAACTGAGAACTGCTTTATTAGAGCTTTCTATGATTTAGATTCAGACATCAAGAACATTGTTTGCCTAATATTGTGATTAATGTTTATTTATTAATATCTCATACTGACAAACAATTGATAATTGTAGGGAAAACGTCATTGGGGGTCTTTGAGGATCCACCAGAAGCCAAGGAGAAAATGTATTCAAATGCTAAAGATGGTGTAACAGTCCTTACAGCTGTTGAACCTTGCTGTGTAGATCATCTCCGATTCTCCAAGTTCAACAGTACTGTGGTATTCCTTTGGATACTTCTAATGGTAAATTTCAGACATCAAGTTCTTTTCGTATGAAACTACTACATTTGTAATCTGTAGTTTTAAACTTTTAGTTTATAAATGTTCATCAGCTTTAGTTCGTATGCTGCCATTTCAAGTATGATTAATGAAGTTAGCTTTATCACAGGATGAAAGTGAGCAGTCAGCATACTGGTATGGAGCTGGCAGCATTGATACGGTGACTAGGGCATCGTTTAATGGTGGTATTGTGTTTTCCCATATTTAGGGCATCGGCCTTTTGAAGCATTGCCTTCATCTTTCTTAAGTCTGAGTTTTAAGTTTGTTTATCTCTCTCGGCGCTATTGAAAATACAAATGACAATGTTCTTGTTTGTTTTGCCCTTATATCCCGATGTGATTTTGCGGAGGGTTACGGCGCTGTTGAAAACACAAATGAAAACACAAATCCCTTGTGTAATTGCCACTTGAAGGAGGACAGTCACTGTAAAGACAACATGATAATGTACACTTACAGTGAGTGTACATTATCATGTTGTCTTTAGAGTGACTATCCTCATTTTTTGAAGAAGAAAAGCATTAATGTGGCTAAATAGCAATACATTCAAGTGGCAATCACACAAGGGACAGTCACTGTGAGATGTCCTCATTTGTGACTGTCCTTACAGTGAGTGTACATTATCATGTTGTCTTTAGAGTGACTGTCCTCATTTGTTGAAGAAGAAAAGCATTAATGTGGTTCAATAGCAATACATTCAAGTGGCAATTACACAAGGGACAATCGATCACTGTGAGATGTCCTCATGTGTGACTATCCTTGTCACAAATGAGGACATCTCACAATGACTGTCCCTTCTGTAATTGCCACTTGAATGAGGACAGTCACTGTAAAGACAACATGATAATGTACACATACAATGAGTGTACATTATCATGTTGTCTTTACAGTGGCTGCCCTCATGTTGTATATTCTTCTCTGTAGATGCTACTATGTGCTAGGGAACTTCTTAGAACTGTTGGTATATTCTTACAACTTGTTACACCTGGGATATTCTTCTCTGTAGATGCTATTGTGTGCCGGGGTCCAAACAGGCCCATAAATGTGGTTGAATAGCAATACATTCAAGTGGCAATTACACAAGGGACAGTCACTGTGAGATGTCCTCATGTGTGACTGTCATTGTCACAAATGAGGACATCTCACAGTGACTGTCCCTTGTGTAATTGCCACTTGAAGGAAAAAAGAATTAATGTGGTTCAATAGCAATGTATTCAAGTGACAATTACACAAGGGATAATCACTCTGAGATTTCCTCATTTGTGACTATCCTTATAGTGAGTGTACATTATCATGTTGTCTTTACAGTGACTGTCCTCATTTGTTGAAGGAAAAAAGCATTAATGTGGTTCAATAGTGATGCAGAGTAGTCAGGGCTTTTAGAATATACAAATATACATCCTTAACTCTCATTCCACCAAGGAAGAAGGAATTCAAATGGTTGAAACGTGAGTTAAGGTCTTTACATCAGTCAAACCCTGAAAATGAGGGTTTGTAAACAATGCACAGAAAATTTGAAATAACTTAGATATAAAACAAAGAGAATCAATCAAACCAACTTCCAAAGCATCAGATGTCACTATTACAACTTCCAGGCAAATTTTATCATCCAACCACCATCCGTACAGCCGTACAGAGTTCATTTTTCACAAGAAATGCACTAAAATAGGGTTATTTTTATTTTTTATGAAAGCAAAATGATTACAATACTGGTTCTCTGTCTATCTTTGACCATTTGAAGCCTAAAATAGGCTCTCTAAATGTTGGTTCAACCATCTAGGTGGTTAGAACAGTTTATCCAACAAATGTCAACTTTGCTAAGCAACTTTTAAAGTTGCATTACAACTTTGCAAACAACTTTGCCGAGAAGGTTAAAAATGTGTTGTGAAACTTTAGGAACCTTATTAAAGTTATTTTGGACCTTCAAACTTCTTAACAACATCTAAAAGACACCTAATAAACACTTACTATGCTCATTTCATCCAAGGACTCAAAAGATGCCCAAGGTTTATAAGTCACCAAGGGGTCTTGTGTCCAACAAGTGGATGTTTATAAGGAGATAAAATCAATCCTTAATATTTATTACAAACCAAGAAAACATCTAAAACTCCTATTCTAATTTATTGTCATTCAAAAAGACTCTGATTTGTCAATCAAAAGGACCTTTCACCAGTCAATCCTTCAAAGCTCCAAGGTGAAAATCTTATGTTCCAATTGATAGGATTTGACTCCTTGGCTTCATGGAAACTTCCTTCAATCATGGTGTCTTTGGCTTGCATTAGGGATGCCCCTGCATCAAATAGCAATGCATTCAAGTGGCAATTACACAAGGGATAGTACATGCCCATTAAAGTTGGTGTTTTGTTATCCAGCATGACAATGGAGACAACATACTCTGTGTCAATTTTACTGTGTTAGCTTGTGGTGACTAATCAGGAAAGTACTATCCAAGAAAGTACTGTACACTTTTCCTCCTGACCTCGTCGGGGTTCGGGGCCAGGCCGGGCCCTGAGCGGGGGTTTGGGGGCAGCAGCCCCCAAGAGCAGGGGTTCGGGGGCGCAGCCCCCGAGGAAATTTTTTTTGAGGCCGACTACTTTTTCAGCCATTTGGGCCGACTACTTATAACTCATTCTAACCCTAAAGCGTGAAAATATTGGATAATATGGCTTAGGGTTAGGGATTTTTATTATGTATGATTTTAGTACTTGGGGCAGAATTGGGCTGTAAGGGATTACGGATTGTAATCAGGTTGTAATCACTAGATAATAATAATATTGGACTCACTGTTGGTGGACGTAGCCCAGGGATTGGGTGAACCACGTTAAATCTGTGTGTCTTGTGTTCTATTCTGTGTGGTTTATTATTTTCTGATATTAGTTATATTTGCACATAATTGTTATTTCTGCCTTGTTAATCCTAACAAGTGGTATCAGAGCGAGGTTATTTCATTCGTTCTTTCATCTATTCTTTGAATCAGGTCTCACAAGTTAGTGGGAGAGTCTCTCGGTTAAGTGGGAGAAATGGCAGACGAGGGTAGGCTGAAGGTTGATAAGTTTAATGGGCAGAACTTCTAGTTATGGAAGATGCAAATGGAGGATTATCTCTATCAGAAGGATCTATGGCGGCCATTAGAGGGAGTAGCCAAGAAAGAGCAATCAATGTCTCAGGAGGATTGGGATATTTTGGATAGGAAGGCACTGGGGAGTATTCGTCTATGCCTGGCACAATCGGTGGCATTCAATATTACTGAAGCAAAGACAGCTAAAGATCTGATGGAAACCCTAGCGAAGTTGTATGAAAAGCCTTCAGCTTCAAACAAGGTATTTCTTATGAAGCGTTTATTTAATATGAAAATGGTAGAAGGTGGATCAGTTACTGATCATTTGAATGAGTTTAATACAGTTACAAGTCAATTAACCTCAGTTAAAATTACTTTCGATGAAGAGGTTAGGGCTCTCTTGATTTTGTGTTCTTTGCCAGAAAGCTGGAATGGCTTGGTAATGGCTGTTAGTAATTCTGTTTCTGGTTCTAATACCCTAAAGTATGATGATGTTATTGGTGTTATATTGAGTGAGGAAATTCGTAGGAAAAGCTCAGGGGCATCCACATCGGGTAGTGTATTGAACACAGAAAGCAGAGGCAGAACAAGAGATAGAGGAAACAACTCTGGAAATCGTGGGAAATCAAGAGGAAAATCAAAGGGAAAGAGGTCCGAATCTAAAGGGCCAAATGATTGCTGGTACTATGGAAAACCAGGTCATAAGAAGAAATATTGTTGGTCTCGGAAGAAAGATCAAGGAGACAAAAATGATGGAAACAAGGAGGCAAATGTGGTAAATAACAAATCTGAGGAGGATGCTTTGCTCTTGTCCTTAGAAAGTATTGATGATTCATGGGTTTTAGATTCTGGGGCTTCATTTCATGCTACACCCCATAGAAGTTATTTTGTTGATTATGTCCAAGGGGATTTTGGGCTAGTTTATTTGGGAGATAATGAACCCTGTCAGATTGTTGGAAAGGGAAAAATTAAGATTAAGTTGCAGAATGGGAATCATTGGCTACTACAAGAGGTAAGACATGTTCCAAGGCTGAGTAGGAATTTAATTTCAGCAGGGCAACTGGGTGATGAGGGTTGCACAGTTACTTTTAATGATAAAAATTGGAAGGTTTCAAAAGGTTCCTTAGTAGTAGCAAAAGGTGTGAAAGTAGGCACCTTATATCTTTGTACAGGTTATACTGTTCCTTCTACTTTAATTGTTTCAGAAGATAATGAATGTTCAGGAACAGTGGCTGCAGTTGAGCAGGAAGAACATCAAACTGTTGCTGTAGATTCTGACATAGTATTGTGGCACAACAGACTCGGGCACATGAGTGAAAAAGGTATGAAATTACTTCATTCAAAGAAAGTTTTACCTGGTCTGAAATGTGTCAATATGGATTTCTGTGAAAGTTGTGTTTATGGAAAACAAAAGAGAGTTAGTTTTGTGAAGAGTGGGAAGGAAAAGAAAAATGAGAGATTAGAGCTTGTGCATACAGATGTATGGGGACCAGCTCAGGTATCTTCCCTTGGTGGCTCTCTGTATTATGTTACATTTATAGATGATGCAACAAGAAAAGTATGGATTTATTTCCTTAGACAGAAATCTGATGTATTTCAAACTTTTAAGAAATGGAAATGCTTGGTTGAGAATGAGACTGGTAAAAAGTTAAAATGTCTCAGATCTGATAATGGTGGTGAGTATTGCAGCATAGAATTTGAAGAATATTGTTCCTCTAATGGTATTCGTAGGCAGAAAACTATACCAAGGACTCCACAAGAAAATGGAGTGGCTGAACGCATGAATAGGACAATAATGGAGCGTGCAAGGAGTATGAGGTTGCATGCTAGGCTGCCCAAAAATATGTGGGCAGAGGCAGTGAACACTGCTGTTTATTTAATCAATAGAGGCCCCTCTACTCCTTTGGACTGTGGTATTCCAGAGGAAGCATGGAGTGGTAAGAAGGTGAGTTATTCTTTTCTCAAAACCTTTGGTTGTGAAGCTTTTGCACTTATAGATTCTGAAAATAGAACCAAGCTGGAAGCTAAGTCAAAGAAATGTGTATTTGTTGGGTATGGCATTGATGAATTTGGTTATAGGCTTTGGGATTTTGAAAATCATAAAATTGTAAGAAGCAGGGATGTCATATTCAATGAGAAAGTATTGTACAAAGATCTGTTGCTGCAGCATGAGAAGAAAGAAAATGACTATGTAGTACTGGATGATACTCCACAAGTTCATGTTCCAGTAGTTCCTTATGCTCCGCAACAACAGCAACAACAAATACCACACACCCCAGTGAGTGTTAGACGATCAACAAGGCTAAGTAGACCTCCAGAAAGATTTTCTCCATCTTTGTATTCTATTCTGTTAACAGATGCTGGTGAACCTGAATGTTATAATGAAGCTGTGCAGGTGGATACAAAGCTTCAATGGGAGTCTGCAATGACAGATGAAATGGACTCTTTGCTGAAAAATCAGAAATGAGATTTATGTAAGTTACCTGCAGGTAAAAGGGCTTTACAGAATAAATGGGTTTACAGGATCAAAGAAGAGGATGGAGGTACGAAAAGATTTAAAGCCAGATTAGTCATAAAAGGATTTGCACAGAAACATGGTATTGATTTTGATGAGATATTTTCTCCAGTTGTTAAAATGACTTCTATTCGTACTGTTTTAAGTATTGTGGCTACTGAAGATTTGCATTTAGAGCAGCTTGATGTTAAAACATCCTTTCTTCATGGTGATTTGGATGAAGAAATATATATGGTTCAGCCACAAAGATTTGAGGTCAAGGGTAAGGAGAATTTGCTGTCCAGATTGCAGAAAAGTTTATATGGCTTGAAGCAAGCACCTCGGCAATGGTATATTAAATTTGACACTTTTATGAATGGGCATGGATATAGTCGGTGTCATTCTGACCATTGTGTTTATTTTAAGAGGTTGGATGATGAGAGCTACATTATTTTATGTTTATATGTTGATGATATGCTTGTAGCTGGGTCTAACATGGATCACATTAAGGGGTTGAAACAACAGTTAGCAAAATCTTTTGCTATGAAGGATTTGGGGGCAGCAAAACAAATCCTTGGTATGAAAATTTGTAGAGATAGGAAAAATAGGAAATTGTCTCTATCTCAGGCTGATTATATTGAGAAGGTGTTGCAACGTTTCTCTATGGAAAATGCCAAAGCTGTCAGCACACCTTTGCCTGGTCATTTGAAATTGACTAAGGATATGTGTCCCAAGACACTAGAAGAAGAGACTAAAATGTCTAAGGTACCTTATGCTTCAGCTGTAGGGAGCTTAATGTATGCTATGGTATGTACTAGGCCAGATATTGCACACGCAGTGGGAGTCGTTAGCCGTTATATGAGTAACCCTGGTATTGAGCATTGGAATGCAGTCAAATGGATTCTCAGATATTTGAGAGGCACATCTAGTAAGTGTTTACACTTTGGGGGTTCTACTACTACTGTACAAGGCTATGTTGACTCAGATTTGGCAGGAGATATAGATAGCAGGCGGAGTACTACAGGTTATATATTTACTGTTGGTGGGACAGCAGTGAGTTGGATTTCTCGACTACAAAAGGTGGTTGTTTTATCCACTACAGAGGCAGAGTATGTTGCTGCTACAGAGGTAGCCAAGGAGATGATATGGCTTCAATTCTTCATGGAAGAATTGGGACATCCACAAAAGGATAATTTTCTACATACAGATAGCCAAAGTGCCATTCATCTTGCAAAGAATTCTGCTTTGCACTCAAAGACAAAACACATACAGTTGCGGTACCATTTCATTCGATCAGTTTTGGATGATGGACAGTTAAGGCTGGAAAAGATTCATACTGATGATAATCCAGCAGATATGTTTACAAAGGTAGTAACAAGGGAGAAGTTGAACTCATGTTCAGCTTCAGTTGGTCTTCTAGACTGAACAAAATAAAGGAACAGCTGAGTCCAAGGTGGTTCAATTCAGTGGGGGCCTCATGTGGGTAGCGGTATTGCTACAGGATCAGTCTCCAAGTGGGAGGTTTTTTAGTATAGTGTGGATACTGATCAGTCACCAAGTGGGAGATTGTTAGCTTGTGGTTACTACTTATAACTCATTCTAACCCTAAAGCGGGAAAATATTGGATAATATGGCTTAGGGTTAGGGATTTTTATTATGTATGATTTTAGTACTTGGGGCAGAATTGGGCTGTAAGGGATTACGGATTATAATCAGGTTGTAATCACTGGATAATAATAATATTGGACTCGCTGTTGGTGGACGTAGCCCAGGGATTGGGTGAACCACGTTAAATCTGTGTGTCTTGTGTTCTATTCTGTGTGGTTTATTATTTTCTGATATTAGTTATATTTGCACATAATTGTTATTTCTGCCTTGTTAATCCTAACATACTGATCAAATTTCCCTCCGCCAGGCAAAGAAACAATCTGGGTATGATAAGGTGAAATTTTGTAGTCCTTTTGGGTATGATAACAGTTCCAGTTTCCAATAAGATGGTTCATTTTTATAATCTAGCTTCAATTTCTCTTGTGAAAATCTTTTTTTCATTTTATGGGTGGTAAAATATAATTATTATGCTAGAGGTGTGTACTTATGGATGATAATGAAACAAAATGATAAGATTTAAGACTCTTGTTTTTTTTTTAAATAGCAATTTAAGTTTCCTTCTATTATAAATTACTGTTTTTCTATTTTTTAATGTATCTTTCTAGATCTTTTATATCAATTTTATTTATGAAATATAAATATATTAATAATGTTTTAGTGTTTTTAGGATTAGTTTATATCAATTCTATGTATCATCATTCATCATTCAATTGTCAGTATTATTAATTTAGACTGTGCAATTGTAGAACTACTCGAATATGGGTTGGATGGATACTCAAGCAGGGGAACCCTCCTCAAATATCTCAAGCAGTGAACTTGGAAAAATGTGTCCTGAAGGAACCCTTTCCATCAGAGAGATAAAAGTACAAACAAGTAAAAGAAGCAGGCTCTGCAAATATGTTTTTGAGAAGAAAAATGATAGATTATTCGAGTATGGTTCATGAGGTATATCTAAAAAGAAATTTTTTTTCTTATTATAATAAAAGAGGAAGTTGTGAATGTCAAAGTTGAGTGAAACAAAAATTATTTTCATCAAATTTTGTTAGGCTTGCTTTTGGGAATAGTTTCTTACAATATTGCTATTAAGATTTTTATTGTGTAGTTTTTAGATTAGGTTTATAAAATTATATTTCATGAGTAGTGATTCATATTAATCAATTAACGATACTTTTGGAAGGTCTTTTCAATGTGTCAAATTTTGATATTTTTACAAGAATTAGATTGTGTAATTTTTTTAATTAAAGTCATTGACTCATATTTCATAAATAATAGTTCTCATGAATCCATCTCTTATAAGATTGAATAGTCTATTTAGGAAGTATTTCTGATAGTATGTCAAATTATGATATTACTATTACCATTAGATTGCATGGCTTTGAAGTCAACCTCGTTGACCCATATTCTTCTCTGTAGATGCTACTATGTGCTAGGGAACTTCTTAGAACTGTTGGTATATTCTTACAACTTGTTACACCTGGGATATTCTTCTCTGTAGATGCTACTATGTGCCACGGTCCAAACGGGCCCATAAATGTGGTTGAATAGCAATACATTCAAGTGGCAATTACACAAGGGACAGTCACTGTGAGATGTCCTCATGTGTGACTGTCCTTGTCACAAATGAGGACATCTCACAGTGACTGTCCCTTGTGTAATTTCCACTTGAATGAGGATAGTCACTGTAAAGACAACATGATAATGTACACATACAATGAGTGTACATTATCATGTTGTCTTTACAGTGGCTGCCCTCATGTTGTATATTCTTCTCTGTAGATGCTACTATGTGCTAGGGAACTTCTTAGAACTGTTGGTATATTCTTACAACTTGTTACACCTGGGATATTCTTCTCTGTAGATGCTACTGTGTGCTGTGGTCCAAACGGGCCCATAAATTAATGTGGTTGAATAGCAATACATTCAAGTGGCAATTACACAAGGGACAGTCACTGTGAGATGTCCTCATGTGTGACTGTCCTTGTCACAAATGAGGACATCTCACAGTGACTGTCCCTTGTGTAATTGCCACTTGAATGAGGACAGTCACTGTAAATACAACATGATAATGTACACAAGTACCATGAAGGTAGTTGCAAGTTACGGCTGTTTCATTGCATACCTGAAACAATGAAGATGTTACGGTCCACAAAACGTTTGTGCTTGAAAGATGAACAAATAAAATTAAACTTCTAAATAACCAAAGCCGCTAACAATAAATTCAACACAGATATGTCCTCATTTCTGGGTATTTTAGCTCTGTAACAGCTGAATACCAGATTACATAATAATGACAAAAGAAAAATAAACCCAACGTACTCAGAAATTGTAGCTGTGATTTCACGGAGGGAATCTCTCTCGGCACTGTTGAAAATACAAATGACAACGTTTCTCTACATTATCATGTTGCCTTTACAGTGACTGTCCCTTGTGTAATTGCCACTTGAAGGAGGACAGTCACTGTAAAGACAACATGATAATGTACACTTATAGCCCGTGTACATTATCATGTTGTCTTTAGAGTGACTATCCTCATTTGTTGAAGAAGAAAAGCATTAATGTGGCTGAATAGCAATACATTCAAGTGGCAATTACACAAGGGACAGTCACTGTGAGATGTCCTCATTTGTGACTATCCTTACAGTGAGTGTACATTATCATGTTGTCTTTATAGTGACTGTCCTCATTTGTTGAAGGAAAAAAGCATTAATGTGGTTCATTAGCAATGTATTCCCAGCATCTGTACCTGCATCTCTCTTATATACTACAAGTTGCTTGCCATCAGAAATTGCAGTTCCCTCACGTGACATTGATGGTGAAGTGTTCTTTTCAAAACCATCATCTGTGGTTACCAATGCTCCTGTTTTAGGCAATAAGTTTGTTGCATTCCATGAGCCATTGGTCAAGTTTCTTCTACGAGCTTCTGATGCCTCAAAATCTAAGCAGCGCCTACGCATGCCTCGTTGTGGTTGATTATCATTCTGTACATGAATTATAATGAGTAATCAGTTTTGGGCCTTGGAATCTTGTATGTAACATGCACAGGCATTTCATGGCTAAATGAATCTATTTTAAAAGCATCAACTTTTCTTACATGATGCTGGATACATAAGTAGAACAAGCGTATATCAAATTGGAAGCAATTAGAACTCCACAATGACATATTATTTAGAGTACTCTTCAGTTTAAGTAATAATGCATATATTGACACTGTAAAGACAACATGATAATGTACACTCACTGTAAAGACAACATGATAATGTACACTCACTGTAAGGATAGTCACAAATGAGGACATCTCACAGTGACTGTCGCTAGTGTAATTGCCACTTGAATGTATTGCTATTCAGCCACATTAATGCTTTTCTTCTTCAACAAATGAGGATAGTCACTGTAAAGACAACATGATAATGTACACTCACTATGAGTGTACATTATCATGTTGTCTTTAGAGTGACTATCCTCATTTGTTGAAGAATAAAAGAATTAATGTGGCTGAATAGCAATACATTCAAGTGGCAATTACACTAGGGACAGTCACTGTGAGATGTCCTCATTTGTGACTGTCCTTACAGTGAGTGTACATTATCATGTTGTCTTTACAGTGGCTGTCCTCATTTGTTGAAAGAAAAAAGCATTAATGTGGTTCATTAGCAATGTATTAAATAATTTATTTTTTTTTTAATCCACCCATGGGTGTCGCAATTGCGACGGGAACCCGTCGTAATGTGATGCAGGCGCCCGTCGCAATTGCTTGGGAGGCCCGTCGCGATTGCGACGGCCCTCCGAAGCCATGCGACGGGGGGGCGATGCCCATGCCGCTAACAAATCTTAGTCACATTGCGATGGGATATGTGTCGCAATTGCGATGGCTACCCATAGACGTCGCAAATTGCGACTAAAAAATAGCGACGTCTATGAGTGTTGCTATTGCGACACATAGCTGTCGCAAAATGCCCCCAAATGTATTAGTGCATACATATAGTGTCTCTGTCCTGGTTAAAGCAATTTAGGACTTGTTAGAAGCCTCAACCCTGTTAGGAGTTTCTATTACAAAACAAGATGTTTTCAAGATGAGCTCACTTCCCAAACATGCAATATACAATGATAGCTTCAGATACAAAGGTAAGATACAAAAACCTTTTGTTGGTGCCGAATAACTTTATTATTTTGATCTAGCTTTGTAGGCTCTTCACTCTGATATATAGTACTTTATTCTTTTCTTCTTACAACATACAATTTCGTATCATATATCAACTTCTTATAATCACTATATACTTCATACATCTTTGCATTACATTATTCTTACTTATATACAAGTTATTATAAAATAACTTCCTGTCGGCTTACAATACATTATACTCTCCTCAAAATATGAATTCATTTTGTGCTTCCTTAGGGTTAACATCTAGGATTTCTCCCTAATTAGTTAAGTCATTATTTTGATAAACAAAATAATCCCTTAACTCAATATAATCATATTCTGTCTTTTGCTCTGTTTAGGTTGGCTCAACATTGTCTCTGTAAAACATTAATATCTTCTTCCATACACGTTGTATAGACTTGTTCTCTCATATATAGCTTTGATATACATAAAATGATCTATATTTGAGTGCGCATGAACTTAACCTTCTTCTGCGAACATTTCTAATCAAAACTATCTCTGTGAAGAATGGAAATCACTATTATACTTAGACAATTTTCAAGTGCACTCATACAAAATTGTTTCCTCTAATCATATTGTCTTAATTATGAGTATATGTTGTCATAATGAAAAAATTATGATATCCTACTTAGCCAAATTTCTAAGAATCTCCCCCTTTTTCATTTGTGGCAACATATGGGAAAATTGGCTAAGTCCCAAAAAAATAAAAAATTACAAAATTAAAAAGGTGTAATATAAGGCCATTACAAAATTTGTGGATCATACATGTCTATACATGTCTACTTATTTCTCCAAAATGATACCCCCCCTAAGAGTATACTTTATACTATTCTGCATATCTATATCTTCTACATATATACAATTTTCATACTATACTACTACTCCCCCTTTGACAACAATGACAAAGGTGTCAATTATATATAAGTATGTCAAAATTGTTTACCTCCTTGATCTCAATACTGCAAGGCTGGAAGACTTGTTACACAATCTGCAAAATTCGCCTTCATATTTTCTATCTCCTTATCCCATGTCTTCTTTATTGAGTTTGAAATGCTGAGTAATGCACATAGTCCATAAGATGCTATTTCAATTGCCTTAAGATTTGCATATGCAAACTTTCCGTAGGATGTCTTCAATGAAAGACATTTTTCCAGTTGACTTTCCACATTACTGATCTTTATTGATAGATGCTCTTTGAGTAGAGCAAATCTCTTCAATTTCCTCTCTTTTTCATCCTTAAGAAGTTTTATTTCATCATATATTTTTCTTTCTTCCTTCTCAATATCTATGATTTTCACATTAGGAATCTGCAAATCATTTAATACTTCTTGCAAATCTACTTTCCTATTCTTTATGTTCTCTGATATTTCTGATGTGTAGCTATGGGATAGTGTACACTGTATGTACAATGCTTTTCCTCTCTCTAAACATCTTCTTAACTCTTTTACGCATATATCTAAGTTATCCAAATCATTTTTGATGTTCTGACAAACAACTTGAAATAATTGTGCATCATGGGCTGCTTGAGCTTTGACTGATGCAATATGTTAGCACATGCAAAAGTTTTCATGGCCATGACCTTCTTTTTTCCTTGGTCTCTGCAATTTTTCCTAGCTTCTTGGTCCTTAAACACTTGGAGTTCAAAAACTAGCCATTGCATTTCAAATATTCAAATGTGCCCTGGCCCTGTTCTAATTTCAAGTTACTTTATCCGGTCACTTAAGACTTTAATCCGCATGTGCCCTTTTAACCTCTTGCTTTATTCTCTACGCGGTTAGGTCTTTTATATGTCTGGTGATTGGACGAATATGTATTCATGGAATCTCGTAATAGATTAGTCATGCCCCAAATGTTTCAGCGACCTGGTGAATAGAAGTGTTTCCTCTTTGGTCGCTTATTCTCAAGATGTAACTCAAGGTTAAGGAATCATTCGGTGAACTGGAGAAAGCTTTTGTTCGCGTATTCTCAGGGTTTGACCACGGTTAGAGAAAGTATCTTGTGAATTAGAGGTTTCCTTTGTTTGCGTATTTGCTGAATCCCCTAAGGTTAGTCTTGCAGTGAGATGAATAAAAAAAAGGTATTTCTTTGGGCCCTATCTGCCAAGTGTGCATCGTTAGAGCCTCATGATTGGTCCACAGGTGAACAGATTAGAGATAAAGTGGGACCTAATTTTTCAAAGGCTTAGCGGGCCCTGACGATGTCAAAGGATCAATGGCCAACATATCTTCTCATGCAATTTGTCAGAGCCTTGCGATCATGCGACTATCATTGATCTTTCCTTGTGGGCCCGATTTATTTTCTCGGCGTCCTTGGCGGTTGTGATAAAAGTGTCTAGTGGCCCGATAAATTTTACATGTGCTCGCTCATTCGTGTAAAGATTTGGTGATTCTCCAGATGGACTAGCGACTCAGCAAACAAGTGGGTCACGTAATCGCTAAATATTTTAGCAATGGTGGTAAGTATTTCGTGAACTAGCAAAAACCTTCAGTCGCCAGTTCGCCAGATAAAGTGGGGCCAGTGTTTTCGGTGACTGAGCATGAACCAATGAATGGTATGGTGACAAGTGGCATTAGGTAGGCCCAGGTGGGGTCTAAGTTTTTAGCAGTCCAGATTAAAAGAGTTGGCGGTGCCGATAAGCGTAGTCTTGTCGCGCATTCGTGAGAAGATTTGGTGGTTCTCCAGATTTCTAGCGACTTGGCGAACAGCGGTCGCGTAGTCGCTAGAGTTTTAGTGAAAGGCATGATATTTCTCATAAATTGGCGGAGGTCTTTGTCGCTAGTTCGTTGAATATAATGGGGTGCTGTTTTAAAAGGAAAGTAAGCCTCGAAGGTAAAGATTGATCAGACGGTCATGAGTTAAAGATAGCAGAGATTCAAACAAGGACCGCCGATATGCTGATGGCACCATGAAGTGACCATTATGATTCAATTTTGAACTCTGTAGAGGATTTTCAAGCACAGAAGTACCAGAAATTCAATTCTTGAGCGACCAGAGTGGGTGGAAGTGATTGCTAAGCATTGCGATGTGGTCCAGGCTGCCATGGTAGTTGCAGAGGAATGTCTTGCCACATGTAATAAATGAATCAGTACCCTGAAGTGTGTTGTAGGGGTCAATTTGGCTAGATTTCTTAGGGCTTGATGATGATTTAGTACTTAGACCAGTACAGGGCTAGTTGGCTGATAATTTCGATTGTTTGAGCTTGCATGTTGTGGCCTGATCTCGATCTTGTCTGTGTTAAATTCTTGGTGGGATTAGGTGGATTTGAATTTTGATTTTGAAATGATCATTATGCTTGCATTGTAACCCTGCTATAAAGGGATTTTTATGATCATTTTCTGGCATTGGGAGTTAGATTTTAAACTTTCTGTTGTGAGTCTTCTGCCTAGTCAGGATTGTAACATTTTGGCATTTAGTATTTTGTTGATGATAGAGAAAAAGTTGCAGGTCTAAGCTGTAATTTGCAAGCATGACTCCTCTAGTTTGATTGTTTATACTTAAGGATTCTTCATACTTAATGCAAATACGTGACTCTTATCTCTCCTTTGTGTCAACTTAGATAGGTTTTGAACTTTCTAGCTCTCTGCATATTGTTTTATGTATATGTATCCATTCTTAAGTTCTAATCCAGGATTAGATGAAATGATGCTTTAGATGGGACATAGATCTATCTAATTGTCTATGTAAGGATATCTTATAAGTAGTAAAGGGGATTGTAGGTGTGTTTATGGCTTTGAATCTCAGCTATTATCTAGTGTGTATACCATTCTTGTTCTAGGAAATATTGCCCAATGGATGAGGCACTGGCCTGAGTGAGGATTTCATTATCAACAAATATTGATTTGTGTTGTTATGATCTCAAAAGCATAAATCAAGAACCATTCTTTAAATTTTCAGCAATTGGTTGTTTGTGGTTCTACCCTATAGCAATGGAGAGTCAATGAGTGTGTGGTTAACATTCAGTACTTTCTTGCTATCCATTTATCTGTTATTCAAACCTAGTTCTTGGTGTATGAAGTGTATTTTGTACTAGGTTAGGTGCACCCGACTTGGTTTTGCAGAGCCAGAAGAAGAAGAGGGCAGTCTTGTCCCTATAGTTGGTCTGGTTACCCGAAGACCTCAAAGCAATTTTGGAGCTAACCATTCCTAAAATCCATCTGAGGGTATACTGGTGGCCTGTTAGAGCATAAGCATCATTTTGGACACCAACAAGATGGTGACTCTACTGGGGAAGTGTTATACATGTTCATCTTAACCAGTAGGTCATTATTGGAAAATAGGGTTATCCTTGTCCCTTGTCCCTTGTCCCTTTAACTCATTTGAGCATTTTTGAAGTCAAGAAATCATCATATAATATTCCCAATACACTTGGGTGGTGACTCAAAATCTTGGTAGCAGTACTGGTCATTGTTTTGTTTTGCAAGATGAGTTATAGAGCTACTAGGTCCCGGAGAAAGGAACATCCTGAAGATGTAATGGAACAAGGCATTCCAAGTACTTCAAAGCCTAGTCAGACAAGGGGAGGAAAGAAGAGAAGAGGTGTTTCTCAGACTTGGAGAAATAAGAGAGATATTAGACAAGAGACCCAAGCCAGGCCTAGTCAAGAAGAAGATAATTCAGAATATGAAGAGACTTCTATTGACTTGTGACTGAATCAGTATGAAGATGAAGCTCAAGTGGGAGATGATGAGTCTCAAACCACTCTCCCTGAATCTGAGGAGATCTTTGAAGAGGTTTATGAACTAGAAAAGTTCAGGAGCAGATTGCCCTTAGGCAGCAAAGAGAAAAGGATAGAGAAGAAAAAGTAAGACAAGCCATGATAAGGGCTGATCAGCTAAAGAGGTAGTTACTAGATTTGGAGGCAATTAATTTTGTCCCAGAGCTTGAAAGAGTAGATGAACAACCTATTATTCAAAGAATATGTGAAGAAACTAGACCAAGAGATAAAGGTAAATAGAAGGCTGTTGGAGTTCAGATCAATGAACAAGCTAATGTTGATAGAACATCACATCCAGGACTGAGATTAGATTCAGATTTGGAGATAGAAAGAAGGAAGAAAGAGATATAGGACAAAGAACTAGAGAAGGTTGAGTTGGAGGCTTTTGCTGCAGAGATCAGAAAAAAGATAGATTTTCTCAAGCATGCTTTAGGACCTTCACATGTTGCTGCTTCCTTTTTAGGACAAGGTGGAGCTCATGGTAACAATGCAGCTCAAGTAAATGGTGTACCGGGTGCTGCTAGGGTTCCTGATGGTTCAAACACAAGAACATCTACATCTCAAGGAATGGATCCACCACATGGAGCTCCTATTCATGAAAGGTACAAACAACTTACCTTCTTTGGTATTCTTGGCTATCATAATGTAATCCCTGATGAAATTAGAAAAAAGCTTCCTAAATTTACTGGAAATAATGTCGTCACATGTGAAGAACATCTAAATTTTTTTATAGATGTAATAGATGATTATAATGTAGAGCCT
The DNA here is from genome assembly GCA_027943335.1 of Chamaecyparis obtusa. Lineage (NCBI taxonomy): Eukaryota > Viridiplantae > Streptophyta > Pinopsida > Cupressales > Cupressaceae > Chamaecyparis > Chamaecyparis obtusa. The sequence continues at coordinate 1,106,326 of BSBK01005655.1, forward strand.
GATGATGTTATAATGAAACTATTTATGCAATCCCTGATTGAGGATGCTAGGGATTGGTTTAGAGGGTTACCCCATGCTAGTATAGGGTCATGGAATGAATTCAAAAATTGTTTTAAGGAACATTATGGAGATAAGACAAATGAGGGTTTTATCTTGAATGAATTCAATAACATAAAGAAGAATCAGAATGAAGAGGTCCTTGAATTTAACATAAGGTTCCAAAAGGCTATGCATAGGCTCTTGCAGGTTATCAAATTAGATGACAGGGTGTGCCTTGTGACATACTTGAATTCCTTTGATGCAAAGATGGGATACCTCTTGAGAGATAAGAACCCTAGAAGTCTTGGGGAAGCTTACAAATTGGCCATCAATATAGAGAGTAATAGAAGAATATCAGGAAAGATAGGAAGAAGAGATGATTGCAGACCTCAAATGTAGAGTAAGAAAGAAATGGGAAGATCTATTGACATTAAACCCAAAGAGGATGACAATCTAAAACAAATCTTGAAGGCTTTGGAAGGTTTAAAGCCAGGTGAAAAAGGAAACAACAAGGCTGTGACTATGGAGAGGTCAGCTCCAAACAATTTTAGCAGACAACCAAGGATGCAAAATTATCCTTACAACACTTAGTGGAAAGATGGCAAGCCCATTTCCCCAACCAAGCAAGAAAGGCTTGATGGAAGGATCCCTGATCCTTTGCAAGGAAATTCAGTGAATTTAGTTGATGAGGTTCCATGGTGTGCTGCTTGTCAATCTCCTCATAGTCCAGAGCATTGTGTCATTGCTTTGAATTTACCTGATAATCAAGAAAGTGAGGAGCAGTATGATAAGGAAGGATGTGGTATGACCTCTTCACATGCATGGGATGAAGTTGACTTTACTAATGAAGAAGGAGAAGATTTTGATGATGTTGGATGTAGTGCAGTGAGGGGTGAGGAGCAAGTTTCTTTAAGAAGACCATCAGATGAAGAAATTGCTCAAATTACTGCAGACATGGTCACTCAAGCTAGAAGCAACTACAACTTGAGGAATAGGGCAGTTGGAAATGCAACTGGTAGAGAACGCAGTATGTTTATCAAGAGGACGGAAAATAGTGTACACCATCATGGAGAAAAAGGGAAGGGTGCTGATGATACTAACCAAGTGAAGGTAAGAAGGAAAGTTGTACCTGCTTCAGCACCTAGGAACAAAGCGAAGACATCAGATGTGGTTGTTCTTGCCTTTCAGAAGGAAGAGGAATCCTCTCTCAGAGACAAATCTGGTTTCACGAAGGATAAGGTTGTCACTATCTTTGAAGAAGACATGAATAACCAAAAGTATGTTCCAATTGATATGTCTAGGTTGCTTTCACAGATCACTGTCAAGGTTCCACTTTTAGTAATGATAAGAATAGAAGAACACAAGGTCAAGGCCTTGAATTGGGTAAATGGTGTTTCTTCTGTAGGAATCCAAGAAATGAGTAGAAATGACAAACATGTGGCTTCCTTGGAAGACACACCTGATAGTAAGAGTGAATAAATTATTTCTAAGATCCCTCAAATCTTCTTGGATACAAATATTGTAAACAATGTAGTAGGGACAGTTGATCCTTTCTTTTTGTCCCTTGAGATTGATGGTAAAATATTGAAGAATTGCATGATCGATTCTGGAGCATCAAACACTATCATGCCTGTAGAGATCATGAAATCATTAGGACTGAAGGTTGATTCACCTCATGGGAGATGCCAAGCAATGGACTCAAGAGAAGTGCCAGTTATTGGTACCATCAAGGCTTTGCCTTATAAATTAGCTACATTTCCTAACAAACAGTTGACTATGAATGTTCTTGTAGTTGACATTCCTCCTCAATATGGAATGTTGTTATCTAGAAAGTGGAGTGCCTCTATGGGAGGAAGTATTCAATGTGACTTGTCCTTTGCCACTTTTGATAGTGAAGGAGAGAGGGTGAAGGTGTCAAGGGAAGCTAGAACTCCACATATGATTGAGGAGAATGAAAAGGATAGTATGAATTGTTTTGTTGACACTGACATTGGTTCATTCCAAGTTCAGAGGAGTGAGATGTAGGAGAAAGTCAGGCCTACCCTTTTGGCTAATGATGAGAGTAACATGGTAGAGGGTAATGTCCTATGGACATTATATTTTGATGGAGCAAATTCTAGAGAAGGTGCTGGAGCAGGAGTGTTATTGGTATCCCCAAGTGGTAAGACTTTTAAGTTTTCTTTCACTCTCTTGTTTCCTTGCACAAACAATGTTGCTGAATATGAAGCCCTATTGATTGGTTTGAGACAAGCATCAAAACATGGGATCAAACATCTTAGGGTGATTGGTGATTCTGAGTTAATAGTATCTCAGATTAGATCAAGGTATGCATCTAAGAATCAAAGGCTGAAGCAATATAGAAATGCTGTATGGGATGAAATTGAATATTTTAGTGCCTTTGGTATTGATTGGGTGGATAGAAGCCAAAATAGGATGACAGATTTGCTAGCAAACATAGCTTTAAGGCTAGAGGATGTTACCTTTGCAGGGATATCCAGAATTGAGTGTAAGTCCAAGCCTTCTATCCCAAATAATGTTGAGAATTGGCAAGTATTTTTTGATGATCAAGACATTTTGAGGTTCTTGCAGTGTGAATCTCACTTTGATGGTTAGGAAATGGATTTCAGTACCTATGTTGACAAAAAAGATGGAAAAGAGAGTGTCCTTGGGAAGGAGGTGCTGCAATTGAAGTCAAATAGGATCCCTAGGGGATTGGTTGCTCTTGAAAGGTCATTTGATAGTAAAGAGAGGGCTTGTGTAGCTAGGCTTGCTAATAGGGTAAGTGATTTGGAGGAGGTGAATCTAGGGACAAGCCAAGAACCAAAGAATGTTTACATAGGTAAATGTTTATCTCAAAGAACTAGAAGAAATCTGATTGATCTTCTCAAGAAATTTAGACATGTTTTTGCATGGTCTTATGAAGATTTGAAGGCATATAGAGAAGATCTCTTTCAACATGAGATACCATTAAAGGAAGGAACTAAACCCTTTAGGCAGAAATTAAGGCCTGTGAACCCTACTTTGGCACCCAAAATGCAAGATGAACTCAAAAAGATGATGGATGCTAGTATTATAAAGCCTGTCAGACATTCTACTTGGGTGTCAAATTTGGTTCCAGTCAGAAAAAGAATGGTGACATTAGGCTATGTGTTGATTTTAGAAATCTGAATGTTAATTCTTTGAAAGACAACTATGGTCTCCCTAATATGGAAAACATGCTGCAAAGAGTCACTGGATCAGAGTTGATGTCAATGATGGATGGCTTCTCTAGATATAATCAGGTCATGGTCAAGGAGTCAGAATAATTCAAGACTGCATTCACAACTCCTTGGGGGACCTATGTGTATGTTAGGATGCCTTTTGGCTTGACAAATGCAGGAGCAACTTTTCAGAGGGCTATGGACGTGGCCTTTGCTGATTTTATAAATAAGTTTTTAGTGGTGTATCAAGATGATCTCACAGCATATTCAAAGAAGGAAGATCAACATTGTGAGCATCTTGAGAAGATTTTCATCAGAGCTCTGGAGTATGGGATTTCTTTGAATCCAAAGAAGTGTTCCTTTGGTGTTGTGGAAGGTAAGCTCTTAAGGACACATTGTGTCTAAGGATGGAGTAAGAATTGATCCTGAAAGGGTCATAGCAATAGACAGGCTTGCACCACCAAGGAATGTTAAGGGAGTACAGTCTTTCTTTGGGTAGGTAAATTTTCTAAGAAGATTTGTTACTAATTTTGCAAAAATTTGTATTCCCATCTCTAGAATGTTGAAGAAAAATGCAAAAGTGGAGTGGAATGAAGAAGCAAATGAGTCTTTCAAGAATATCAAACAGGCCATCAAGGAAGCCTCTGTTTTGAGGACCCCTGATTATGGTAAGCCCATGCAGATTTTTTCTTTTGCTTCTTATCATATGGTTGCAGTAGTCTTATTACAAAAGAATTTAGATGGGTATGAGCAACCTATATCATTTTTTAGCAAGTCCTTACATGCAACAGAACTAAAATATGATATCACTGAGAAACAGGCTTATGCCTTAGTCAAAGCAGTCAAGGATTTTAGGTGTTATCTTGTGGGAGCTAAGGTGGCTGCTTATGTCCCTAGTGCTACTGTTAAAGATATATTAGTGCAACAAGAGGTCTCAGGAAAAAGATGTAGATGGATCAACAAGATCCAAGAATTCAATATAGATATTCAGATTACAAAATATGTGAGAGGCTTAGGCCTTGCGAAGTTGATGGCATAGAGTAATCTGGTGGAAAACCATGTGAATATGCTAGAGGAGGAAGAGAGGCCATACATTTGTGATATGGATTACTGTGACTGGTATCAAGATGTCATCAATTACTTGCACAAGTTGGTCTTTCCCCCTGACATGAATGAAAATAAGAGGAGGACTGTCAAGTTACAATTAGCAAGGTATGCCATTATACATGGTGAGTTGTGGTGGAGAAGCAATGAAGGAGTATTGATAAAATGTGTTGATCATGAAAGATCTAAGATGCTAATGGAAGAAATGCATCAAGGTGTGTGTGGAGGGCACTATATGGCAAAAACCACAGCCCATAAAATCCTTAGGTCTGGATTTTGGTGGCCAACTATCTTTAAGGACACACATCAGTTTGTGAGGAAGTGTGATGCATGCCAGAGGTTTGCAAGAAAGTTGAAATTTAGTGGGAATTTTCCACTCAGTCCAGACTCCTTTTCAGAAGTGGGGTATTGATTTTATTGGTGAGATTCCAAACAAGTCTAGTGGTGGACATTCATACATACTAGTGGCAACAGACTATTTTACCAAGTGGGTTGAAGCTATCCCTACCAGGAGGGCCACTAGTAAAGTTGTTACTGATTTCATGATGCAGAACATTCTCACTAGATTTGGTTGTCCAGAGATAGTTGTGGTTGATAATGCAATGTGTTTTAGATCATAGGAGTTTGGTGACTTTTGTCAGCAATATGGGATACACATTTCATTCTCTTCCCCATATCATCCACAAGGAAATGGCCAGGCTGAATCCAGTAACAAAAGCCTTATTAAGATACTCAAGAGGGTGTTGGATAGAAATAAGAAAGCATGGGACTCAAAGTTATGGTGGGCATTGTGGGTTGATAGAGTAACTGTAAAGAAAGCCATAGGTTGTGCCCCTTTTGACCTAGTTTATGGAATAAGTGCTAGATTACCTCAGAATAATTTATTGCAAATGTACAGGTTCATCCAGGCATATGATGAAGATTTAAATGATGAGATGAGGGTGAGAATGGATGAATTGATCTAGTTAGAGGAAATAAGGAGGGATGCACATGAGAAAAATGAGACATTGCAGCGGCAGTGTAAAAATTTGTTTGATAGGAGAGCAACTCAAAGGAGCTTTGAAGCTGATGATCTGGTCCTGATGTGGAATGCAAGGTTGGAGGATAAGGGAAAGCATGGAAAATTTGATCCTATTTGGTTGGGCCCTTATCTGATTGAAAGCAGGTGGGGAACAGATTCATATGTCTTAAAGGATTTAACTAGTGGTACTTTGGAATTGCCTGTTCATGGACAATTCTTAAAGCTTTACTTCTCTTGAAGTATCTCTTCCATGAACAGTAGTTTAGGTTTCCCTTGTTTTTGTCTGCTTTGTGTTTTTTGTGTTGAAATTTTGAGTTGGTCTGCTCCCCCAGTGATTCTGAATCCTTGTCATGCCTGCAAGAGACATGCATCCCCTAATATGAGCCACTGTTAGCACATGCAAAAATTTTCATGGCCATGACCTTCTTTTTTCCCTGGTCTCTGCAATTTTTCCTAGCTTCCTAGTCCTTAAATCCTTGGAGTTCAAAAACTAGCCGTTGAATTTCAAATATTCAAATGTGCCCTGGCCCTATTCTAATTTCAAGTTACTTTATCCGGTCACTTAAGACTTTAATTTGCATGTGCCCTTTTAACCTCTTGCTTTATTCTCTACACGGTTAGGTCTTTTATATGTCTGGCGATTGGGAGAATATGTATTCACGAAATCTTGTAATAGATTAGTCATGCCCCAAATGTTTTAGTGACCTGGTGAATAGAAGTGTTTCCTCTTTGGTTGCTTATTCTCAAGATGTAACTCAAGGTTAAGGAATCATTCGGCAAACTGGAGAAAGCTTTTGTTTGTGTATTCTCAGGGTTTGACCACGGTTAGAGAAAGTATCTCATGAATTAGAGGTTGCCTTTGTTCACGTATTCACTGAATCCCCTAAGGTTAGTCTTGCAGTGAGATGAATAAAAAAAGGTATTTCTTTGGGCCCTATCTACCAGTGTGCATCGTTAGAGCTTCATGATTGGTCCATGGGTGAACAGATCAAAGATAAATTGGGACCTAATTTTCTGAAGGCTTAGCGGGCCCTGACGATGTCAGAGGATCAACGGCCAGCATATCTTCTCATGAAATTTGTCAGAGCCTTGCGATCATGCGACTATCATCGATCTTTCCTCGTGGGCTCGATTTATTTTCTCGGCGTCCTTGGCGGTTGTGATAAAAGTGTCTAGCAGCCTGATAAATTTTAGATGTGCTCGCTCATTTGTGTAAAGATTTAGTGATTCTCCAGATGGACTAGAGACTCAGCGAACAAGTGGGTCGTGTAATCGCTAAATATTTTAGCAATGGTGGTAAGTATTTCAAGAACTAGCAAAAACCTTCAGTCGCCAGTTCGCCAGATAAAGTGGGGCCAGTGTTTTCAGTGACCGAGCATGAACCAATGAATGGTATGGTGACAAGTGGCATCAGGCGGGCCCAGGTGGGGTCTAAGTTTTTAGCAGTCTGGATTAAAAGGGTTGGCGGTGCTGATAAGCGTAGTCTTGTCGCGCATTCGTGAGAAGATTTGGCGGTTCTCTAGATTTCTAGTGACTTGGCGAATAGTGGTCACATAGTTGCTAGAGTTTTAGTGAAAGGCATGATATGTCTCATGAATTGGTGGAGGTCTTTGTTGCCAGTTCACTGAATATAATGGGGCACTATTTTAAAAGGAAAGTAAGCCGTGAAGGTAAAGATTGATCAGACGGTCACGACTTAAAGATAGTAGAGATTCAAACGAGGACCGTTGATATGTTGATGGCACCATGAAGTGACCGTTATGATTCAATTTTGAATTTTGCAGAGGATTTTCAAGCACAAAAGTACCAAAAATTCAATTCTTGAGCAACCAGAGTGGGTGGAAGTGATTACTAAGCATTGCGATGTGGTCCAGGCTGCCATGGTAGTTGTAGAGGAATGTCTTGCCGTAGGTAATAAATGAATCAGTACCCTGAAGTGTGTTGCAGGGGTCAATTTGGCTAGATTTCTTAGGGCTTGATGATGATTCGGTACTTAGACCAGTATAGGGCTAGTTGGCTGATAATTTCGATTGTTTGAGCTTGCATGTTGTGGCCTGATCCTGATCTTGTCTATGTTAAATTCTTGGTGGGACTAGGTGGATTTGAATTTTGATTTTGAAATGATCATTATGCTTGCATTGTAACCCTGCTATAAAGGGATTTTTATGATCATTTTCTGGTATTAGGAGTTAGATTTTAAACTTTTTGTTGTGAGTCTTCTGCCCAGTCAGGATTGTAACATTTTGGCATTTAATATTTTGTTGATGATAGAGAAAAAGTTGCAGGTCTAAGCTGTAATTTGCAAGCATGACTCCTCTGGTTTGATTGTTTATACTTAAGGATTCTTCATACTTAATGCAAATACATGACTCTTATCTCTCCTTTGTGTCAACTTAGATAGGTTCTGAACTTTCTAGTTCTCTGCATATTGTTTTATGTATATGTATCCATTCTTAAGTTCTAATCCAGGATTAGATGAAATGATGCTTTAGATGGGACATAGATCTATCTAATTGTCTATGTAAGGATATCTTATAAGTAGTAAAGGGGATTGTAGGTGTGTTTATGGCTTTGAATCTCAGCTATTGTCTAGTGTGTATAGCATTCTTGTTCTAGGAAATATTGCCCAATGGATGAGGCACTAGCCTAAGTGAGTATCTCATTATCAACAAATACTGATTTGTGTTGTTATGATCTCGAAAGCATAAATCAAGAACCATTCTTTAAATTTTCAGCAATTGGTTGTTTGTGGTTCTACCCTATAGCAATGGAGAGTCAATGAGTGTGTGGTTAACATTCAGTACTTTCTTGCTATCCATTTATCTATTATTTAAACCTAGTTCTTGGTGTATGAAGTTTATTTTGTACTAGGTTAGGTGCACCCGCCTTGGTTTTGCAGAGCCAGAAGCAGAAGAGGGCAGTCTTGTCCCTATAGTTGGTCCGGTTACCCTAAGACCTCAAAGCAATTTTGGAGCTAACCATTCCTAAAATCCATCTGAGGGTATACTAGTGACTTGTTAGAGCATAAGCGTCATTTTGGACACCAACACAATATATGACAAATTGGTGAATTCAGCATCAAAATCTTGTATTACCTCTTTAGCTTTAGCTTGGGGATCAATCTCACTTACTTGAGTTGATATCACTCCTTGAATTTTTCTAGCTACTTCAAGTAACACTCCTTCCAAGATTTTTACCTTCTTGTTCTTTCCAATTATCTTATTTCGGGATGAGATCAACTCTATTTGATCATCATAAGCTTGCAAAAAATGATTCAATAGGTGGTCTAGATAGAATTTCTACTATGCTCTTAGTCTGTGAAATAATTTCAGTCTGCTCTTCTTGCACCGCATGCTCCTCTTTTACTATATGAATCTAAACTTCTTCCTTCTTCTCTTCTAATATTGTTTCTATAACTTCCTCTTCCTTATTTTCTCCTTCATCCTTCTAGTCATCAACTTCTATCAAATTGCCAACAATGGGTCCTATTGTAGATAGTCTTGTTACTTCACGTATAAGATCTACAGTGATTTCTATAACTCTATCATCGATCGAAAACTTTACATTATGTATTCTGATCAAGATTATCTTGGTCCATTCATCATTCTAAAACTCATAGTGAAATGTGTACTTAATGATATCCACTTGACCTAAATGCTAAAAACCTTCTTTATAGGTCATGTCTTGCTTATAAATCTTACTGTACTCCATGGTTAAACTACCATCTCCTACAATCTGAAACTTACATTTCAAATATCCTTTCACATCTTCCAAATGAAAAACTCTTTCTGGAATGGTTAACAAAGCCAAACTAGGGTCTTCCTCTAATGGCTCTTCTGGTTTTGATGCAGGAGCATCTTGGGTCCTTTGCAATCCTGTATTACCAAAAGATGTTTGCAGTTTTCTATGTTGCTTGGTTTCTTCTTTGACCAAGTTGGTCGGTTTCCTTTGGTTACCAAGTATGGTCGATTATCTCCTGGGTTGTCGATTATTTCTCTAAAGATCGGTGATGCTTGTTTATTGCTCAGTCATCACTGCTTACCGAGTAGTGTAGATTTGTATTTCTTTAAGGCCGACTTTCTTAGTTAATTTGGGTCATGGATTTAATGATTGTATCTGTTATTAAGAAGCATGTGGACCTAGATTTGGTCGTCCCTTCCGTGATTGATGGATTTGAAGGCCGACTCATTGTTGGTTGTTTCTTGTATTTAAGTAGATGCTAGGATTAGGAGTAGAGAGTTTTCAGTTAGAGTTTTGGTATTAGATAGAAGATTGAAATTATGATAGATCCTCGCATGTTTGAGGACTTATGTACTTCATTGTAATATCTATCCATAACCAGAAAGGCCTTACAACCCAACATGTGTAATTCAATTGATGATTAATAGAATACTAATCATGCATTCTCTCTCTCACATCGTTGTTCTTGTTGTTATTACTTTCGCATAGTGTTGAGTAGGGGAGATCTGGATTAGGGTGTGCCCTAGGCCTCTGATCTGACCTTCTCCTTGAGTCAGGTTCTTTTTTTAACTTAGGTCTATCTGAGTCTCTGATGTTGTGAACTAGTGATGCATCCATAATTCTATCAAAATGTAACTTCTTTGATAATGAATACTTACTTAAATACCTCGGAATCATGATTTAGGGCTTTGCGTAGATCTGACAAAGAATTTGTCTCCAAATCTTACAAAATACTTTCAATCTCCATTGGCTAGCTCTCTATAACTCTTGTAAACACTTGAATGATCAAATGATGTCGATAATCTTCTTTTATCCTTCAAATATTTCTAGATACTATCATCACATTAAATTTCTTAGGTGCATTCATGCCAAAAGTTGTTCCTGGTTACTTGCAAAACTTCATTCTTTTTGTGTACTCGCATACATGTTCATAAATTCATGCACTCTTAACCATAGCTTCCTTATATCATATACTAGCTCATATTAACTTTGCAAGGCTTACTTTAACTTATTCTAAATTCTACACTATTCTGATGCTTTACTCTAATACATAGCTCATAAAATAAGTGCTTAATTGCTTTGAAATGAATTAGGAATTGATTCACACTTACTCTCAAATAATTCACCTATCTGATTTCCTGGTATACTGAGTGTGCTCTCTTGATGTGTAGCTTTAACAAATTCAACTTCTTGCAAGTTATTGCAACTTTCTTTTTGACTGTTGTTGGTGTTCACATTTCTCCTGGTGTAGTTTGCATTTCTTCTAGGATTAAGATTTCTCATGTTTTTCATTCTGTAATACCTCACTGCGTGACCCATGTTATTGCATATCTGACAAACTATTTCATTATTTCCATATCTCAGTCCTGACTGATTGATTTGTGATCTGCAATTTTTGGCAATGTGTCCAAACTTTTTGCATCTATAACACATAACTCCATTTCTCTTGTTCATGTCTCCAATAGGTCTCTTATCTGTAGGGTTAGTATTTCTAAACATTCTACTATTACCATTATCATTAGATCTAGGTTTCTTACAATCAATAGCTCTATGTCCAAAACCATGACAATTATAACAATAACCAGAGATAGGTTTGAATTTCTTACCTGTGCAATCTCTTTTCATGTGTCCAAAAGAATTGCATGAAAAACATCTACCTTTGAATTCTCTTTACATCTCTTTAGGTGGTTCATCTTTCTTAGGTGGATTAGGTGTGTCTTCAAATTTGTTATATTCATCAAGATTATTTTCATCTTTATTCTCAGTGTGTTCCAAATCTGGTTCTTTGCACTCCTCAATTTTCTTTGGGAATTTATCTTCAAGGTATCCAAGACCCGTTTTATCATAAGATGGTTTCTGATAAGACATTTGTTCATCAATCTCTTCACTGCTGGAATATACCTTTTCAAGATGTTGTTTAGATTGGGTTAGTTCTCCTTTCACAATTGTATTGTACTTCACAAGTTTGGCATACTGCAATTTTGTTGTCTCAAGTTCAGATGTCACTTTGGTAAGTTTAGATCTCAGATTTGCATTTTTTGACTTTAGATTTGATTCATCTTTGTTTTTATCATCTTTCAAGCTTAATTTCAGATCTACAATATTTAGTTCATGTTTAGGGATCTCATTTTCTTTCTCCAGTCTTGAAATTTCATCATAGTCCTTGACTTGACTTGTAGGTTCTTTCATTGAATTCAGATCTTCTAACTTTTCTTTTAGTTTCTCAATGTAGTCTTTCACATTATCATATTTCTCTTTTAGAGTATCTCTTTCTTCATTAAGCATATCAATCTGTTCAAGAGCTTCATCAAGATTTTTCTGCAACTGATCCATATCCATAGAGATCTTACTCAGGCTATTAGGCTTTCTCTGAATAAATTTGTTCTGAGTAATGAAGATCTGATACCAATTGTTAGAAATAGGAAATACTGAGAGGGGCAGTGAAACAATATTTCACAAATTTTTACTTTTTCCCTATTATGGATATAATAAATCAACTTGAAGCTTGCATAGAAAACAATAAAATGAATGAACTCATAACACCATGATTGTTCTTGAGGAAACCCTGGCCAAGGGAAAACCCTGGTGGGGATGGTACCCACAACTGATTCACTAATCAAAAGTATCCAGTTAAGGATGTTGATCCTATTAGGAGTCTATTACATGCATATAGTGTCTCTATCCTGGTTAAAGGACTTTAGGCTATGTTAGAAGCCTCAACCCTGTTAGGAGTTTCTATTACAAAACAAGATGTTTTCAAGATGAGTTCACTACCCAAACATGCAATATACAATGATAGCTTCACATACAAAGGTAAGATACAAACACCTTTTATTGCTATAGAATAACTTTATTATTCTGATCTAGCTTTGTAGGCTCTTTGCTCTTATAGATAGTACTGGCTTCTTTTCTTATTACAACATACAATTTCGTATCATATATCAACTTCTTATAATCGTTATATACTTCATACATCTTCGCATTACATTATTCTTACTTATATACAAGTTATTATAACATAACTTCCTGTCGGTTTACAATAAATTATACTCTCCTCAAAATATAAATTCATTATGTGTTTCCTTAGGGTTAACATCTAGAATGTTGTCCCTAATTAGTTAAGTCATTATTTTAATAAACAAAATAATCCCTTAACTTAATATAATCATATTCTGTATTCTTCTCTGTTTAGGTCGGCACAACACTGTCTCTGTAAAACATTAATATCTTCTTTCGTACATGTGGTACAAACTATATTTCACTCACAGATGTAGCTTTGATATGCATAGAATGATCTATGTTCAAGTGTGCATGCACTGAACCTTCTTCTGCAAATATCACTAATCAAATCTATCTTTGTGAAGACTGGAAATCACTATTATACTTAGATAATTTTTAAGTTCGCTTATACAAAACTATTTTCTCCGATCATGTTGTCTTAATGCTGAGCATATGTTTCTATAATGACAACATTATGATATCCTACTTAGCCAAATTGCCAACATATCCTTATTATGATTGCGGGAAAAGTGTAGAATGGTGACAAGAAAAGTGGAACTAGGCAGAACTTCTGCACAAATATGAGAATAGAATTGAGGTGGAAGTTATGATGTGCATGATAGATGATGGATCCAAAGTCTACTATACATGGCGCTTGAGACATATTTTCACCATGGTACTTGTCTAGAGTGCTTGTTTACCAAGTTTTCACTACTGGGCGATTTATTTCTCTTTACTTTTTTCTGATTTTCTTTATTTTTTTATTATTTCTTATTAAATTATTAAATTATTATTATTATTTTGTATCATCAAGATGCTTGTTTACCAAGTTTTCACTAGGATGATGATTTTTTCAGGACTTTTTTCTTCTTTTTATGGATTTTCTATTTTTTTAAATTTTTCATTGTTGATTAACCATAGTACAAGAATTTTGTTGAGGGAACTATGTATAAAAGTGTTTCAAATGCTAAATATTTATAGGATTAGGGCGTTGGTATTCTCAAATTTTTTTAGAATACCATGATTAAATTTTGCTAAGGCATGAAATAAAACCTTGAGCACTGTTTGAGAAGCCCTATTTTGACATCTAATATCTGAATACCCTATCATTTTCATGAGTGACCACTTTGAAGGTATGATCCTATTTTTCCATTCAGCTCATATATCCATTTGTAGCCCCTTACATGCATATTTGATGATTTTGTGAAGTACCTATTTCAAGGGGTTTGTTCAATCTGCATTTTGCCCATGTTCAGTTAATTCGAAATGGCCTACTTTGATGACTTGGTTTTTATGATCTATTTTTGAGTATTACAAAATGAGTATTTTCCTACATTGTAGGCATGAAAAATATCCTTTGTATGTATTATCAAACCTTGGTGAGTTCATTTTCCCAATTTGCCTAGCCAATTCTAAATCCAATTTTATTCAATTTTACCGAGTGTGAAGTATAAAACTTACCAGATGACCAACTTTGAGAGCTAATAAAAATTGACTAGTTGAATATTAGGGAAAACTAGTTATAACCTTGTATTTCCTATATGTGAATGAACTTATGCCCAAGATTTTAGATCATAAGGTGTTCATTTGATTTTTTTTAAGATGCAATCTAGAAGCAACTTATTCAAGTCAAAGTGCACATTCAGTGATACATTTGCAATGTAGCCATTTTTGAGGATGTTATATTTTGAAACCTATTACTTGTCAATAGTTTCTAGGTTTTGTTTCATAATGATGGTATCTTAATGTGCTGGTGCACAAAGTTTCAGCCTTCTAGGACCCTGTCTAAAATTTCCAACAAGTCGTTATGAGATACAATTTTCTATGTTTTGAAATGGCATGTATAGGACATTGTGAAAGTAATAATGTTAGGTTACTAATAACATGCAAGTTTGAAGGTGTCAGACAACCTTTTCTAGTACACATATTCTCTGCACCTAGATGGTAAAATATTATCAATGTTAGCATCCTGGGGGACCATTTGATATTTTTATCAAAGGCTTTGAAATGAGTGTATACACTTAAAACTGGCTTCATTAATTAACTAAATATTTACTATTTAATTGATATTGACTTGATGAATTAATTAAATATTTATTATTTAATTAATATTTATTTCCTCTATTTATTAAATAAATTATTCAATTTATTTGGTAAATTCACTATAGTTTATTCTCCTATCCTAAGTCTTCTAAATTAGTCTTATTAATTAATTTATTAATTACACATTCACTAAAATATGACTAAGTCTCCTAGTCCACCTCATGAACCTAGTCACTTGACACATCATCTTGGCTAAAATAAATAATAATTATTAATTATTTATTAATCATTATCCTCACCCACACATGTCCTATTCTTAAGGGCTATGTGGCTTCATAAGACTTGGTCTCATACACTAAGTCAAGAGGCAATCCCTATTCCTAAGGAGCTTCTCAAGCCACCTCAAAGAGTCCAAGATGACTCATGTGACACTTGTACCAAGAGTCCTCATGAGGAAAAAGTCCTCCCTCCTTCCTCTCAATGGTCTTTGTGAGACACTTGACATGTGTCTTTTCCTTCCACCTTCTTCTCTTCTATGCCATTGTAGGAGAAACATCCTCCCTATTCTTCCTCTCACATTCCAACTATATCCCGTTTTCTCTCAACCCCTTCAACCAAGTCATTTGTAGCCCTAGGATCTTCCACCTTTCAATCTACACCCTTGGATTATGCCACCCAGGCTTATGTCCTCCAAAACTCTATAAAAAGAGCCTCATTTTCCCTTTTGTGGGCTAATAGCTAATAGGAAATCAAGCATTCTAGAGATCAAGAGAATTCAAGGATTCAAGAGCATTCGAGCATTCAAGTTATCCTCATATCATTTGCATTTCATCCATTAGTTTGCATAATCAAGCTTAGGCCATTTTGCATTCACTCACACGAATCTCCACACTTTGGTGACATCTTGGAAAAGGAGCTTCAAATTGGAAAATCTGAGAGCTCAACCAATCCAAGAAATCAAGGCTAGGAGTACAATGAAGACAAGCTACATGGGTAATGTGAAGGTAATCTTATTTTAAGTTTTTCATTTGTTTACTTTGTAATCTTCATTGAGATGCATTTAGATTGTTTTATTAACTTAGATTTGTTAATATAGCATTTAGCATAGTTTACATCTAATTTGCATACATTTTTTGAACCCATCGTGGGGCCATTCCCACGTTTTTAACATTTTATTTGCAATTTTCTGTGTGCAGATTTCTACAGGTCATTTCTGCACATTCATTCATGATTTCTGCGCATATATCACTTTCTACTGGGTATCCATTTCTGCTGCCATAAACACTTCTTTTTCTCTATCTTTTCCATTCTATCTGCTCAACCATTCAACATTTCTACACTTTTATAACGCTCTACTACGCATCTAGTTTTTCTACGCATTGATACCATTTCACTGCGCAAATGTTCATAATTTCTGCGCATACATAATTTCTGCGCATTCGCCTTCTATTTCTGCACATTTATTCTCTATTTTTGTGCATTCATCATTTTTAGTGTTAAAATTTAGATTTTTAGTTTCTCTATTTTAGCTAACTTTTTTAATAGGTGTTTGTTCACTCTTGTAGTTCTTAGGCTATTTTGTAGGATGATAATCTGAAGACCCCACTTGAAAAATTACTAACTGTTTACTTGCAAGTTCTTAATGGGGTTTGCAAAATAAACCATAATCTCATTTGAGTTTTAAAATATGATATGCTTTTTATTTTGATGTGCCTTCCTTAGAATAGATTATTTGTTTGTTGTGTTATGCTTTCTAAGCATTTTTGTAATCTCAAAGTTATAACAATGTATCCTCTTCCCTCGCCATTCATGGATCTTGGGTGTAAGAGAAACTGTTATAATCTTTAGAGGGCAGTCTTTGGTGGGAAAAGAGGTACTCACCCCAAGGAATGACCCAACCAGTAACAACCTAAAGCCAAGCCCTTCCAAAATGGTATATAAAAAAATGCCAATGTGATTAGTCTCAAATTAAACAGGTGTGAATTTGTTGTGGCAACCAAATTCTCCTCTAGTACCCCAATGGTGCGTTAAAGTCCCTACATTGAAAGGTGAAAACCTTGCTTTGAAAGGATTGGGAGAGCCCCCTTAATTGGGAAAATGACTTGATCACAACCACCTGAATGGATGTCCTTACTAAAAACTTTATTTTAGTGGCTAAAAATTCTCTATTTTCTGGCTCAAGGGGTCACCGAAGCTTGTGAAGACACCCCACATTATTCATAGTTCATAGTAGAGATAACAGTTCTTTGGGAATTAATGACCCATTGAATTCAGAACTTGGTGTGCCAGAGAAGTGAGTGCACTGTAAGGAGGAGCTCATACCTCCAAGTTCCTAGGCTATCCGCTTTGAATTGTGTGGTTGGATTTTATTATCCAAGTGGGGATTCAACAAATATTGCCCTTGCCATCCTTAGGATTGTAAGCATGTTTATACATTCATACTAGATTAATTTAGATTAGATCATTTCTGTCTTGTGTGTGTGTGTGTGTATGCATTTTACTCTGCCAAAATAATCACCTGAAAAACTAAAAAATTTCAAATTTTTAGCCCAAAATCATTAGAAACCAGAAACTATGCATTTACAACATTCTGCTGCGCATCTATTCATTTTTCCAGTGCATTTGTCATTGTCATTGTGCATTTGTATCATTTTGTTGCACTTTTGTAATATACTATTGTGCATATACCTGATTGTCCCACGCATTTGTCGTTACAGATACACAACAGAGAGCATCTCCACAGATCCCAACAAAATCTTATAAATCTTTTTGGATACCCATTTTTGTCTATATTACGATTCTGGAAAAAATTCAATCTTCACAGACCTTTGATCTTCTGTTTGACCATTTTCATCATTCTTAATCATCCTTCTTTCATCCAAATCACCAAAATCATTTCCTCAAATCTTCAAAATATCCAATTTAGTGTTGAAATATTACCTTACTTTAGATTTTGGCTTTTGTGAGTTTTCATCATATCAGGATCTATCATCCTCAATCAAAACTTACCTAGGTCACTATCTCTTGATTTTTCTTTCTCATATCATAGCGAGATCCATACCTCCTATTGACTTAGATTTATCAAGCTATCCTATCCATTTAAACACTTTTGAATCTCTTTCTCACATCTTTTCTATCATAATATCTTCATCTATTTCATCAAGATATTTATCCCACAACTTCTTCCCCATTTTATGGTTCAAACTCGATCTCAGAAACATAAGAAAACCATTGATCTAGAATCTATAGACAAGATGGAAGGAGACAACAACAACAATGATGAAAACCCACTACTACATTTGGGGTTGAATTCTGACGCCAATTTGCGACGCCACTACAATTTGTGTTAGTTTTTTGTGTTATTTTTTAAGGTGCCCCCGACAATGTTGTAATAGTGACGATGACATCATAATTGTGATACCCCTTTGGTTATAAATAAACAAAAACAAAAAGAAAGTGTCATTTGTAATTTGTGAATTTGAAGAGCTGCCACGAAGACGATCATTACATGTTTGTGTGGCATGAAGAGGGCATTTGAGTTTGGCGTGCGCGAAGAGGCCGACACTGTGTGGGAAGAGGGCACTAGCACTTGAGGTATGCATTCGAGCTTTGTCTTCTCATTAACTCAATTTCATTTTGATGACATTTGTTGATTTAATGGCACAATATGAATGTTAATAGTGGCATTGTTTACATCTTAGCATTTGGAATGCTCAATGACCCGTGAGCTTTGAGAGCTAGGGCATCGTTGCTATTACCTTCAAGGCATTGTGTGAAGTGTTTGATCTCTCTTTATTTATTTTTATGTTGATATTCACTATGTGGTACTCCCCGTTTATGATCATTTCATGAGGAAATGTCTTGATGGCTCGTGGGTTGCAAGTTAGGGCATCATACATTGTCATGAGCTCACTGTTTAATACTAGCATTGTTTACATCTTTTCATTTGGAATGCTTGATGACCGGCGAGCTTTGAGAGCTAGGGCATCATTTCTATTACCTTCAAGGCATTGCGTGAAGTGTTTGATCTCTCTTTATTTGTTTTGCTATTGATATTTACTATGTGGTACCCCCCGTTTATGATCATTTCACGAGGAAATGTCTTGATGGCTCATGGACTGCATGCTAGGGCATCATACATTGTTCATGAGCTCACTGTTTAATACTGACATTGTAATTTGTAATTTATAATTTGTGAATTACAAATTACAAATTGTAATTCACCCCTTTGGTTATAAACAAAAAAAAAGAAAAAGAAAGTGTCATTTGTAATTTGTGAATTCGAAGAGCTGCCGCGAAGATGATCATTGCATGTTTGCATGGCGCGAAGAGGGCATTTGAGTTTGGCATGTGTGAAGAGGCCGACATTGTGTAGGAAGAGGGCACTGGAACTTGAGGTAGGCATTCGAGCTTTGTCTTCTCATTAACTCAATTTCATTTTGATGGCATTTGTTGATTTAATGGCACAATATGAATGTTAATAGTGGCATTGTTTACATCTTAGCATTTGGAATGCTCGATGACCCACGAGCTTTGAGAGCTAGGGCATCGTTGTTATTACCTTCAAGGCATTGTGTGAAGTGTTTGATCTCCCTTTATTTGTTTTGCTGTTGATATTCACTATGTGGTACTCCCCGTTTATGATCATTTCATGAGGAAATGTCTTGATGGCTCGCGGGCTGCAAGCTAGGGCATCATACATTGTTCATGAGCTCACTGTTTAATAATGGCATTGTTTACATCTTTTCATTTGGAATGCTTGATGACCCACGAGCTTTGAGAGCTAGGGCATCATTTCTATTACCTTCAAGGCATTGCGTGAAGTGTTTGATCTCTCTTTATTTGTTTTGCTATTGATATTCACTATGTGGTACTCCCTGTTTATGATCATTTCATGAGGAAATGTCTTGATGGCTCACGGGCTGCAAGCTAGGGCATCATACATTGTTCATGAGCTCACTATTTTATATTGGCATTGTTTACATCTTTTCATTTGGAATGCTTGATGACCTATGAGCTTTGAGAGCTAGGGTATCGTTTCTATTACCTTCAAGGCATTGTGTGAACTGTTTGATCTCTCTTTATTTGTTTTTCTATTGATATTCACTATGTGGTACTCCCCATTTATAATCATTAATGAGGAAATGTCTTGATGGCTCACAGGTTGCAAGCTAGGGCATGATACACTGTTCATGAACTCACTATTTAATACTAGCATTGTTCATGAGCTCACTATTTAATATCTGGCCAGGCCATGTAAATGGTACCAGGCCAACCCAATCATCCCAACAAAATGTGTCATGTTTATCTTTGTCAAATACACTCGTTCACCATTTTGTTCTTGTTCTTCACACAAATATTGCATCAAAAGTAATTGTAAACAACAATTCAAAGAAAAAAGAAACAACTACAATAGATCAGACCCCAAAAGAATACAGTCAAGGAGAAATAGTGCCCTAATCAGAGGAATTATGAAATATAGTTGTAGGTAGTTATCTCTTCTATAATGATTGAGGAGTGAAAGGTAATGATCAATGAGGTTTCTACTATTAGATCATACATTAATACACTTACTATTTTGAATTTGAGCTCGGGTATCATGCAATGTTATTGCTGTCATTGCATGCTTGCTGCTGTTGTGCACCATATATTGTTTTATACACTGTTTATTTCATTGAGACCGTGAGTTTGGCATTTGTAATGTATTTTTTGTTATTGGATCAATGCTACCATGTTGTTGAGTCTGTGTATGGCTTGACTATGCACATGCATGCATAATTGTAGATGAGGATCAATAATAGGGTGCCAGGCATTGCTTAGATCCTTTGGATATAACCCCATCTTTTCCTTCCTTGTAGGTTTTGGATCATACAAGAGCATACTAGATTGAACCCTAGGTCAACACTTCATTACTTCAGGCAATGTTTGGTACCTTCATTATTTATGTTCATCCACTTATGTATGTTTGCATTCATTCATATTCTTCTGAAATTTGGCTATTAGCGACCATATATGATGATTTTTGATGTTTTTGGGTCATTTGATGAAAAGATGTAAAAGTTTCTTAAAAGTTTATATTTTTTATTTCAATTTTTAAAATCATAAAATGAATAAAATTTAAAGATAACAAATTAAGATAATCTTTGTCTTCACTTAAAAAACATAAAGATCATAAAGCATGGTAAAAGAGGGCCCTAACTGTGGTAAAATGGAAAAGTTTCCACCTTGCGCTGCTCTTCATATGGCAGCTGCTAAGGAACTATGTTATAAAATTTCAAGGCATGAAGTTTTATGCTTTTTGACATCATACTTTTTTCTCCTTAGCATTGAGTTTGCAATGCGGGGGAGTCAAAGAATCAATGTGGAGGAGTGAAAGGTAATGATCAATGAGGTTGCTGCTATTAGATCATACATGAATACACTTACTGTTTTGAATTTGAGCTCGGGCATCATGCAATGTTATTGTTGTCATTGCATGTTTGTTGCTGTTGTGCACCATATATTGTTTTATACACTGTTTATTTCATTGAGACCGTGAGCTTGACATTTGTAATGTATTTTCTATTATTGGATCAATGCTACCATGTTGTTGAGTCTATCTATGATCATTTCATGAGGAAATGTCTTGATGGCTCGCGGGCTACAAGCTAGGGCATCATGCATTGTTTATGAGCTCATTGTTTGAGCACCTCATGTCCCTATTTGATTGGTCAGTGTTATGTTTGTTATATTGATGCTATTGGATCAAATAGGGACATCAGTAATAAAATAATACACTTAATATTTTTAATTTCAGCTCTAGCATCATGCAATATTGTTTTTGCTGTCAAAATAGTAAGTTTATTAATGACGTATATGATCTAATAGCAGCAAGCTCATTGATCATTACCTTTCACTCCTCCATCATTATAGAAGAGATAAATACCTACAACTATATTTCATAATTCCTCCTTTGAAGTCATAGGTTAGTTTAAAATGGAGAGGGGTCTCAAAATATTGTAAGTAAGAACATTACACAGTGACATTCAAATTAAGTACAATATGAATTCACATGCCTTTAATTATGATGCACTTTTGAAATTATCACTCATTGGTCATTTGAAAATTCAAGATATAAGTATCAGAATATAAACTATTGTAAAAGGATGAAACACATATGTATCATCATTTAATACAAAATATAAAAGTATTATATGGTCTATCATGTGCAAATTTCTTCAAATGCAACTTCAAAACAAGATTGCTAATTGAAAAACCCTATATAGGATAGTCAAGAACAACTTGTAGACATACACTATCAAGCAAGGAAGAGGTTGTGATCAAGGATACACACCTCATCCATTCATGTTGTAGCTATTGGAAGTTATTCAAAGCTTCTATTCAAATTGAATAATATTTCAGCTTACGCCTCGGGCCAAAACTAATAGAATGCCTATGCTACATGCATTGCAATAGTGTTGTTGTTTTCTAAACTCACAATAGAGATTCTTCAACATTGTGCCATCTTCATTATTTAAGTGAAATAGATATTCTTCAACATTGTACCAACCTATATCACCTGCAATGTTTCCTTGCTTATGAAGAGGAATAGTATCACCAAAACACATTATTATCTTGTCTTTATCCCTGCAAGTCAGTGGTATTAACTAAAATTTCTCTTTGCTTTTGTGAACAATATATGTATCAACTCTTATATGCATAGCATAATAGGTAATGAACATTCAAATTTGCCTAAGCATTACTTTGAGTAGCCCTCCAACACATGTACTATTGTGAAAATCATCACAAGTCCATTTGTTGGAGGGCTACTCAAAGTACACATGTTTGGAGGTCTGAAGGAAACAAGAGAATTTGAAGAGTCATGAGTCTTAAGATTGTACTTAATATAGCCAAGCTTCATTCAATGGTGCATTCAAACATGAAACAAAACATTCTTAAACCAGATTAAACTAGTAAACCAAAGGACATACTAATTATAAGTAAACTAGTAAACCAAAGGACATGCTTTTATTACTAAGTCTCTATTTGTTGGGCATACTGATTATAAGTATTTGACATATATCAAAATTAAATTCAAATATTTCTCATAATATTTATTCTTGTAGAATTAAGATATCCTTATCTCAATAATAAAACAATCTTGCATAATAGCTTTTGAATCACATTAACACACACCCATGTTCTATAGCATAGTTCATTTCAGAAGTGTATGACTTGACTATGCACATGCAAAATTGTAGATGAAGACTAGTAATAGGGTGCTAGGCATTGCTTAGATCATTTGGATCTAACCTCATCTTTTCCTTCCTTGCAGGTTTTGGATCATACAAGAGCATACTGGATTGAACCCTGGGTCAACACTTCATTACTTCAGGCAATGTTTGGTACCTTCATTATTTATGTTCATCCACTTATGTATGTTTGCATTCATTCATATTCTTCTGAAAGTTGGCTATTAGTGACCATATAGGACCATTCTTGATGTTTTTGGGTCATTTGATGAAAATATGTAAATAGGGACATCAGTAATAAAATAGGGATATGTTAATCTTTATGAGCTCAAATTCAAAATATTAAGTGTATTATTTTATTATTGATGTCCCTATTTTAATATTGATGTCCCTATTTGATCTAATTATAGCATCAATCAAATAGGGACATGAGGTGCTCAAACAGTGAGCTCATAATTTTTTTTTTTATTCTTAATAAAATCTTATAAAATAACATATATTGTGTGAAGTGTTTGATCTCTCTTTATTTATTTTGTTGTTGATATTCACTATGTGGTACTCCCCGTTTATGATCATTTCATGAGGAAATATCTTGATGGCTTGTGGGCTACAAGCTAGGGCATCATAATGCTTATCATTTTCAAGCTTCAGAGAGGCTTCATACCATGCACTGTCTACAAATGTGTCATGTAAATCTATGAACACTACGTGGTATGAAGTCTCACTAAAACTTGAAATGTACCACTCCTCATGTTATTGTTAAAATTAAATTCAAATATTTCTCAAAATATTTATTCTTGTAGAATTAAGATATCCTTATTTCAATAATAAAACAATCTTGCATAATAGCTTTTGAATCACATTAACACACACCCATGTTCTGTAGCATAGTTCATTTTAGAAGTGTATGGCTTGAGTATACGCATGCATAATTGTAGATGAGGAGCAATAATAGGGTGCTAGGCATTGTTTAGATCCTTTGGATCTAACCCCATCTTTTCCTTCATTGCAGGTTTTGGATCATACAAGAGCATACTAGATTGAACCCTGGGTCAACACTTCATTACTTCAGGCAATATTTGGTAGTTATCTCTTCTATAATGATGGAGGAGTGAAAGGTAATGATTAATGAGGTTGCTGCTATTAGATCATATATTAATACACTTCATTGCTTAGATATTTTTTATCTAACCCCCATCTCTCTTTTCTTTGTAGGTTCTGGATCACATAGGGGCACACTAGATTCATACTCGGGTAAAAAATTCATCACTTCAAGCAATGTCTGACACCCTTATTATTTATGTTTATGCTCTTATTTTCCTTGTATAGTATATACAAGTTATTTTTCATATATATACATGTAATCTTTAGATGCAAAAATTTCTTTTCCTTTACATGTATCTTTGCACGAAATGAATACAAATTAAACAAGATCATCTAATAATGAAAACTAGGGTACTGCAGTCACTCATATAGTAATTAGTTCCCCAAACCATTACTAAGGATTGAACATAAGGCTAAGCTCCCAAACCTATTGTGATATATTTCAAGCTTCAGTAAGACTTCATACCACGTAGTGTTCATATATTTACATGACACATCTGTGGACAATATGTGGTATGAAGCCTCTCTGAAGCTTGAAAATAATAAGCATTATGATGCCCTAGCTTGCAGCCCGCAAACCATCAAGACATTTCCTCATGAAATGATCATAAACGGAGAGTACCACATAGTGAATATCAACAACAAAACAAATAAAGAGAGATCAAACACTTCACACAATATATGTTGTTTTATAAGATTTTATTAAGACTAAATATTTTTTTTATGAGCTCACTGTTTGAGCACCTCATGTCCCTATTTGATTGGTTGGTGCTCTGTTTGTTATATTGATGCTATAATTAGATCAAATAGGGACATCAATAATAAAGTAATAGTAATCATGATGAAGTAATAATGCATTAAATATCTTACTGATGTCCCTATTTGATCTATTTGTTATATTGTTGCTATCAAAATATAATGCTAGTGGTGATTCAATGAATCTACAACCTCAATAACATGGTAGCATTGATCCAATAATAGAAAATACATTACAAATGCATGGTATGAAGGCTCTCTGAAGCTTGAAAATGATAAGCATTATGATGCTGAGGTATGGTGTGGTAAGCACAAGTGAGCTCATGAGGTGTTCAAATAGTGAGCTCATAAACAATGTATAATGCCCTGGCTTGCAGCCCGCGAGCCATCAAGACATTTCCTCATGAAATGATCATAGATAGACTCAACAACATGGTAGCATTGATCCAATAACAGAAAATACATTACAAATTCCAAGCTCACAGTCTCAATGAAATAAATAGTGTATAAAACAATATATGGTGCACAACAGCAGCAAGCATGCAATGATAACAATAACATTGCATGATGCCTGAGCTCAAATTCAAAATAGTAAGTGTATTAATGTATGATCTAATAACAACAACCTCATTGATCATTACCTTTCACTCCTCCATCATTATAAAAGAGATAACTACCTACAACTACCTTATCATGCATTATTTATGAGCTCACTGTTTGAGCACCTCATGTCCCTATTTGATTGGTTGGTGCTCAAACAATGAGCTCGTAAATAATGCATGATGCCCTGGCTTGCAGCCAACAAGCCATCAAGACATTTCCTCAAGAAATGATCATAAACGGGGAGTACCACATAGTGAATATCAACAACAAAATAAATAAAGAGAGATTAAACACTTCACACAATATATGTTGTTTTATAAGATTTTATTAAGACTAAATATTTTTTTTATGAGCTCACTATTTGAGCACCTCATGTCCCTATTTGATTGGTCAGTGCTCTGTTTGTTATATTGATGCTATAATTAGATCAAATAGGGACATCAGTAATAAATTAATAATAATCATGATGAAGTAATAATGCATTAAATGTCTTATTGATGTCCCTATTTGATCTGTTTGTTATATTGCTGCTATCAAAATAGAATGCCAATGGTGATTCAATGCATCTACAACCTCAACAACATGGTAGCATTGATCCAATAACAGAAAACACATTACAAATGCATGGTATGAAGCCTCTTTGAAGCTTGAAAATGATAAACATTATGATGCTGAGGTATGGTGTGGTAAGCACAAGTGAGTTGATGAGGTGCTCAAATAGTGAGCTCATAAACAATGCATGATGCCCTAGCTTGCAGCCCGTGAGCCATCAAGACATTTTCTCATGAAATGATCATAGATAGACTCAACAACATGGTAGCATTGATCCAATAATAGAAAATACATTACAAATGCCAAGCTCACGGTCTGAATGAAATAAACAATGTATAAAACAATATATGGTGCACAACAACATCAAACATGCAATGAAAGCAATAACATTGCATGATGTGTGTGAGTGATTTACATCTTCATGAAATAACAAGATTAAAGAGAATTTACACTATTCAAAGCAAACTAATCTAAATAATGCACAAATTAATCTAAATATCTCATGGTTCTCTAAATTGAAGTGGTAAATGAGGCTCTCAGCTACAAATCCTCACTAGTGACACTCTAATTATGAGAATTGAACTAAGAATGATATGCAAACTAGATCTAATTATCAAATTCTAGCTCTATTTGATAAGAAATCTACAAAATGATCAACAATTGAAGCTAATTATCAATGAAAATTGCTAAGTGAGTGATGTGGATGCAAATTGCAAGAGCTTTGCTACAATTCAAAGACATGGAGTGGATGAATAATGCCTCAAAATGCCTTCTATTTATAAGATTTTCCCAAGAGTAGGGGGTAGAGTGAGATAACCATGGTTATGCTTGGGTAAGGTCAATTGGCTTTGCTTTGTCCATAAATTGGGGGACAAACATTTAAATGGTTTCAAAAGGCTGGACCATTTCAACAAAAGTGAGTGATTTGTGTCCATTTTGTCTCCTTTTTTGCTTTGTTGAGGGAAATTAGTATTTATTAATTAATTAAAGTAATTAAATTTAGCCATGAAGGGTAAGATGTTCATTTTGATTTTTGCTTTCAACAACTATGTCATTAATTGAATTTAATCAATTTCTTAGTGTTTTTCCCCTTTTCAAGATTTATTTAATCATTTAATCATTTAATTGAATTTTCCTTTGATTTGAATTGCCTTTGTTCCATTTATTGATTTTTCGTGCTATTTTGATGATTTGATTGCACCTTTTTATTGATTTAAGCCTTTTGCCAATTTTCCGTGTCTACAAATGCCCCTCTTTGAGTCGATGTGCGAAGAACACCGATTCAAAGATTCCCTTAGTATGATGATCTGATTCAGTTCTGGTTCTGATATGCCTCTGATCATTCTGATTGATGTACTTCCTGATGATGATGATGTGCCTCTGATGATGGTGCTGATATGATTCTGATGCCTCTGATATGATATGGGTCCTAATTTGATGATAGGTCCTGGGTTTACTAATAAAGGTGTTTATTGATAAAGGTTCTGGGTTAATTGATTGCTGATATGTTGATAGGTTTGATATGATAGCAGATTTGATATTGATTTTCTCCTGATATGAAACTGATATGATATGATTTACCTCCTGATATGAACCTGATATGATATGATAACTTGATACGATACGATATGAAATGATATGATATGATATGATATGATATGATATTGATATGCCCCACTGAAATTTTTTTTGATGTGATGCCAATTTGATACTCTGATGCCCCCTCAGAAATAAAACATATTGATTCCTTGATTTGAAAGATTTTAATTGATTGGAATATGTTTTGATTTCTGATACCGTTTGAAAGAAATAAGCAAGTTCTATTCATGCCCCGGTGAATGAAGATGTCATATAATAGGTCCAAAGGGCATTTTTAAGTGTTTATTAGGACCAATTTCACCTTAAATATGGTAAAACCCCTCATTTTACTATTCATTTGCACCGTTCCCTCTTGAGATTTGAGCTCTGATTTTAGCCCTTTTTACATGATGGTGGTCCCACATCATGAGCATCGGTTTGAGAGAGCGCGCCGATTCAGTCGGAGAGTGACCAATGGTCCTCCGGTATGTCATTCAAATTTTCCTCATGTTTTGAAAGTTGCATTTATGACCTCATTTAATGCATTTTAAAATTTTGATTCTGCATTTGTGAAAAGAAATGTCACCTCCGTGCCTTTTAATTATGCCTGAAAATTTTAAATGTCACCTCTGGGAATTAGAATATCGCCTTCCTTAGGTTTGTTCACGCATTTAGAAAATCCTTTATCGCCTGCGAAAAATTGAATATCGCCTAGGGTTCAAGCATTTTTAATTGTTTACCGCGTGAAAATCTTGGATAATAAAATGTCGCCTGCTGAAAATCTTATACCGCGTCCGTGAAATTAAGTCACGCGAATGACTAAAATCACGCATATGGAGAATTTGATGTCGCATCTGGTAAAATAAATAACGCCTAAAAGAAAAGTCGTGTAAGTGAAATTTTTTTTATGTTATGTGAGACTTTTCTAGGACGTCTAATTGCTCGATCGCGTCAACTTGATTGATATCGATCACGTCAATGAATTCAATCAAATGTTTAGTTAGGGTGTTCCCCTTGTTTGATTTCAACAACGAATTAGGACATTGGTAACTATAATATCGAAGGATAAGGTTAATCAATCTTCATCACGAATGATAGGTCATGGATCTAATCGTCCATTCATTTTATGCTCAAACGCTTAGAGACATAAAACTAGGAGCATCCTTCCTCAATGCTTAGAGTTAGGATTGATAGGTCTGATAGGTATATTTAAATTGATGACTATGATTGATTGTTTGATTTCTTGATAGTAAGTTACTCATGTGATTCTATTGTTTTAATTAAACAGGAGGATGTCCCTGTTCTGTACCTCCGGACTGTACCACACTGGGCGATGGAGCTTAGGGAGCAGTTGACTGACGCCGAGAGGTGAGTGATTAGGTGCTGCAGTTTACTATGTGTATTAGAGCTTCCTCGGTTCCAGATGAACCGGGGTTTGATTACCGCTGTCGCAGAGCGTTGGCACTCTGAGACACACTTTTTGGCTACCACAGGGCGAGATGATGATTACTCCTGAGGATGTATATAGATTGCTACGGATCCCGACTCATGGAGAGATAGCATATTACGATGTAGTCTATGATGGGACGTATTGTCAATGAGTATTCAGAGATCCATCTATAGGTGATGATTGCATCTTATGGCCTCAGTTTGCCTCATTTCCTATTTTACCAGCATTGTTAGGTGCTATCATTGGTGGTGTATTATTACCTGATCGGCGGGGTCACGGATTTTCAGTAGGATGGGGCAGGATTATCGAGGATTTGCTACATCAGCCTCAACGCTTTGACTGGGGATCTTGTGTGCTGGCACAACTTTATCATGATCTTCATGAGGTGGTTTATAGGAGATCAACTTCATTATTTGCTGGGATTCATATTTTGCAGCTGTGGATATGGGAGCACTTACCAGTCAGTCGTCCTATATCAGAGCGAGATTGACCTTTAGGATATCCTTTTGCATGGCAGTATACTGGTATGGTGACATAGCATCACTTGGGTCATTTGGAGTATTGGCGGCGTCAGATTGATGATATGGATGAGGTCTATTGGAGACCATATGTCGAGGTCAAGGATTGGAGAGAGGATAGCTTGGAGTTACCATATATGTTTGCTCCTCGATGGATGATCGGCAGGATCGACTCTGTTCTTGAGAGATTCTTGGTAGGTAGAGTACTACGGCAATTTGGGTGGATTCAGCCTATGCCTCAGGGATCAGCAGTGTATGCTCGTTCTAGTGCAGAGAGGGCTACTTGGGGACATATTCCTTCATATGATGATGCTATTGAGTAGATATCACTACTGGGTTATATGGACTGGGATATGAGGTTACACATTAGAGATGCCGGGGTTACTCAGGAGTATCTAGCTTGGTTGATGGAGCATCCTATGCCTTGATTTACAGACCCTGCAGAGCCAGTGCCTGGGCGAGATGATGATGGTGATGATGTCAGTGGTGGGAGGAGACGCAGAGGTAGACCATGAGGTAGGGTGGTGATTAGACTCAGAGGACAAGTGAGAGATACACAGATACAAGCACCACCTCCTCCTCCTTCTTGTCCTGCAGTAGCACAGAGACAGAGGATAGATCGTCAGGATCATGTGAGGGCTGCTAGGCAGGATCCAGTTGCAGGACAGGATACGGGAGCAAGATTTCAGCAGGCTACCGTGGATGGTCAGGATACAGGTGCACAACAGATGCCAACAGCTTTTTCCCGTGATCAGGGAAAAGCTCCTATAGATACAGGTGATCCTCAGAGTACCTATGAGGTTGGGGAGAGTTCTAGTACTACCCAGCTATGAGCAGATGTGGGAGCATTACAGACAGAGGTATCACAGATGTCTTCTATGATTCAGTAGTTAGTATCAGGTTTGGCTCCATTGGTTCCTCTCCTTGTTGCTATGGTTGGTCAGATGCCTCCTCAGCCACCTCAGCAGCCTCCATCATAGCCTCCTCCACAGCCTCCTCCAGGACCTCCTCCCAGTGGTGACGAGAGTTGAGCTATGAGTGCTCTTGTTGATCATTTGTGTACTGATGTTGAGATACTTGACATTGTACCATATTCTTGTGACCTTGGTGTCACCTTTCCAGTTGTACTTTGATACTTGTTTGACATTGATGCCCCTGTTGATGGGTGATTATAGAGTTGATTTATGATATCATTGTTATACTTGATGCATTGAGTTTTTGAGTAGACATGTGATATGAGGACATTTATGATCTTTTCTTCTTTTTACTTGATGATATATGAGATTACCTTTAGATGCTGCTATATGTGTTTATCTAATGCATTTGTTTTTGGATGGATGTGTCTATGAATGCAACGTATCTTATGTATGATATAGATAGATGGATGCATTTCTTTCTTCATGTATGGATGCAAGCTTTTTTGTTTTTGATATGTTATTTCTCATGTATGCAATCTATATGGATGCACATATAAATGATTATTTCCTTCTTTTCCTTGATAATATATCCATGTAATGATTAATGATATGGAATGAATGCAAAAATTATAATCTCATGTTTTTATTGTAGAAAAGATGATATTGAGGTGATGTTGTCCTTGCTGATTTGACCTTGTTGATGATGTTATGTACCCCCTTTTTGATGCGAAATGAAACCCTTGGGAAAAAAATGCATGTGCAATTAATCTAACATGAGAATGCATTTAAGCTTTTATGAATGCAGCTAAGTGTCACTAGCTTTTAGCAAATAAATGCCTTGAGGATATATTTTCATCATTGAGCACTTGGGACCGGAAAGTCGATACAATCACCACTGCCCACTGACATGATGATATGAATATCACTTTTTATTGCTCATATGGTAACCTTCATTTTGCTTTCCCATCGGTCTCGTCAATACGACTATCACTGATTACAAACAATCATGAGAGTACGAATACTGATTTTGTTAGATTCTATGTTGCAAGTGGATTTTGTCATTTAGATATGAAGAATCTAAATATCCAAGGTATCCGGTTGCGTAAACAAACAAAGGTTAACTCATTGTTTTATAAGATAATCCTCGATGGTTCTTTGATGACCATGTCTTTAGATGAATTCTCATAAGGCAATGAATCTTCCTCCAAACATTCACTTCATAGTCAAGAAAAATATCATGTCTCCCTCATTGCCAATCTAGTCGAAACATCATTGGTTAGCTAAAAAGACTTGATACAAATTGAATTAATGTAAGTAAATAGATTTTTAACCAACTTTTCAAAAGAATCTATCTAGGTGTTTTGCATTGTTTTCTGATCTTCAAATAATATTTCCAAGTGTTTTGATCATGTAATGATGTTTGATTTTTTTTTAATCCTGAATAATAAGTCAATTTAGGCTCAAGGATTTTGTTGTGGTAGTCAACTTCTTGGTTAATAAACAATGATATCAATCAAAGGTTTACAAAAATCTGATCTCTCTTCTGAAAATGTTAATCCCTTTTTGCTTATGACTGAATGTTGCTCATTTGAATCCTTTTTTGAGGTACCCACTTTCCGATCTATTTTATGCTGCCCCCAAATGTTTGATGTATCAAGTTTGACAACTTTGGACAATGCAAAGGATGATGCTACAAAATGTTATTATGACTATGTACAAATGACGAATGCAATGAAGGTTTAGACAAATGGGATGATGAGATGCATTATGTACACATGTGACTAGGAAAGAAATGACTTAAGGGAACCAAAAGTGCTTGTTGCCAAGTTTTCACCTTTGGGTGCTCTCTTTTTTTTTGCTACCGAGGCACCTATTTGCTAGGTTTTCACCAAGGCACTTTTTCTTCTTTTTCATTTTTTTTGTATTTTGTATTTTTCATTTTTTTTATTTTTTTGTATTTTTCTTTATCACCTTGGCGCCTATTTGCTAGGTTTTCACCAAGAGATAGTTTTTCAAATGTTTTTGCTTTCTTCATGCTCAATTTTCCACTGTTTTTGATCTTTCTTCTTTTCCAATGTTTTTGGATTTTCCATTTTCAAATGTTTTTGGTATTTTCAAGATCCCTTTTGAACTATGTACAATAATTATGATGCTCTCTCATCTGATACTCTTTATACTCTTTCATCTGCTTTAGGTGTAGAACCTCTTCAAATGAATGCTATTTATGGGTTCTTGTAATTCTTCACCATTACAATCTGATAACTTATATGTTCCAGTTCCAAAGGATGACACTATCACAAATGGGCCTATCCAATTAGCTTCCCACTTTCCTTTCTTTTCCCTTTCAACTTGATTTTTGGGATTTTCTCTTAGTACCAAGTCTCCTACTTGAAAAGTTCTTGGTTTGATGTGTTTGTTGTAATTGCGTGCAATCCTATTTTGATAAACTCTTAAATGCTTATAAGCTTGAGTCTGGTGTTCCTCTAACAATTCCAATTGTTGCAGCATGACAATCCTATAATCCTCATCAGTGATCAATCCTCTTAATGAAACCCGTAGAGATGGAATTTCAACTTCTAATGGTAGAACTGCTTTGGTTCCATAGACTAAAGAGAATGGGGTGGCTCCTGTAGGTGTTCTAATACTAGTTCTGTAAGCCCATAGTGCGGGATTTATTTGCACGTGCCAATCTCTTCCTGATTTGTTAACTGATCTTTTTAATATTTTGAGGATATTTTTGTTCGTTGCTTCAGCTTGTCCATTGCCTTGTGGATAATAAATGGATGATGAATGATGTGTAATGTGAAATGTCATACAAAGTTCATCAATATCCTGATTTTTGAATTGTTTCCCATTATCCGTGATAATGGCATGTGGAATACCATAGCGGCAAATTATGTGGTTCAAAATGAACATTGAAATTTGTTTGCCAGTTGCTGTTGTTAATGGAACTGCTTCCACCCATTTGGTGAAGTATTCTGTTGCTGTGATGATATACTTGTGTCCGTTTGAAGATGGAGGATGTATGATTCCAATCAAGTCAAAACCCCATTGATAAAAAGGCCATGGTGTAATGAATGGGTGTAATTCTTGAGCCGGTGCATGTATCATATTACCATGATATTGACATTTGCTGCATGTCTTCACAAATTGACAAGCATCCTTTTCTAATGTTGTCCAAAAGTACCCTAAACGAAGGATTTTCTTAGCTAGATTAAGACCGCTTGAGTGTGACCCACAAATGCCTTCGTGGACCTCGCGTAAAGCTAACTTAGACTCTTCTTCCTCTAGACATCTAAGTAGCGTCCCATCAAGACCCTTATGATACAATGTGTCGGAAAGGATTAGGTAACGGGCGGCTTGGCGTATGAAGTTACATTTTTGGGCACGAGTTTGGTCTATGGGGAGTACTTGGTCTTTAAGGTAAGTATAGATGGGTCCATACCAAGGAGAGTCATGTCCATGTAAAAGAGCAACAATTTGGGTGTCAGGAAGGTTGAATGCCAGTTTTACCAACTCTTCCACCAAGAACTCATACTTCTCATTTTGATCTGGTTTTTGTAACAATGAAGCCAAGGTAGCCATGGCATCTGCTGCTCTATTCTTTTCTCTTGGAATCTGTTCAAATGTGATCAAAGCAAAGTACTTCTTCCATCCATCAATCAAGATTTTATATTTCATCAATGTTATATCTTTGGTATTGTATTCATTATTAACCTGATTGATTATGAGTTGGGAATCCCCATACACTTGTAATTCTACAATATTCCATTCCAAAGCCATTTTGATGCCAACGACTAATGCCTCATATTCCGCTATGTTATTGGTGCATGGAAATAAGAGTTTATAGGACTTTGGAATGGTGTACCCTTGAGGGGTAACCAATAATATACCTGGTCCAGAACCTCCTTGTGTGTAAGATCCATCAAAATATAATTTCTATGTCTTTGCTTCTATGTTGACAATTTCTGCATTTGGAAATTCAATTTGCATGGTTTGTGTAAACTCCATTGGGTTATCTGCTAAGTGATCTGCTATCACTTGTCCTTTAATTTCTCTTCTATCAACATATTCAATATCGAATTCACTTAGGATCATGACCCATTTTGCTATTCTACCTGTTAAGGTAGTTTTACTTAGCAAGTATTTGAGAGGATCAATCTTGGCAATTAATTTGATCTTATGCATCAACATATAATGTCTTAGTTTTTGAGATGCAAAAACCACTGCTAGACATGCTCTTTCCATGAATGAATAATTGAGTTCATATTTTATTAAGGTTCTACTAAGATAGTAGATTGCCCTTTCTTTTCCTTGCTCATCTTCTTGTGCCAACAATATGCCTAGAGACCTTTCTGTGGCTGATATGTATAACAACAGTTCTTTACCCTTGATAGGTGACATAAGAATAGGTGGGTTTATCAAATAAGTCTTCAAAATAGTGAAGGCCTTATCACATTCTTTATCCCACATAAATGTAGTGTCCTTGTGTAGCAATCTGGTGAAGGAGTGACACTTTTCTGCTAATTGAGAGATAAATCTCCTTATTGATTGAATCTTTCGTTGTAGTGACCTCATTTGGCTAATATTTCTTGGAATCTCCATT
Organism: Chamaecyparis obtusa; assembly: GCA_027943335.1. Classification (NCBI taxonomy): domain Eukaryota; kingdom Viridiplantae; phylum Streptophyta; class Pinopsida; order Cupressales; family Cupressaceae; genus Chamaecyparis; species Chamaecyparis obtusa. The sequence continues at coordinate 1,141,008 of BSBK01005655.1, forward strand.
TCTAGAATGGCTTGTACTTTTTCAGGATCAACTTCAATGCCTTTTGCTGACACTATATAACCCAATAACTTGTCGGATTGGACACCAAAGGCACACTTCTTTGGGTTTAATCTAACTTTGAATTGTTCTAACCGAATGAATATTTTTCTTAGGATTTGCAAATGTTCTTCTCTATTGTGGGACTTTGCTAGAATGTCGTCCACATAATTTTCTAAGAAAGTGTGCATCATGTCATGGAAAATAGTTGTCATGGCCCTTTGATATGTAGCTCCAGCATTTTTTAAACCGAAGGGCATGACATTCCAACAAAAAGTACCCCAATGGCAAGTAAATGATGTCTTTTCTTGGTCTTCGGGAGTAATCTTTATTTGGTTGTAGCCACTAAATCCATCCATTAATGAGTACATTGCGTGACCTGCTGTCAAATCCACTATGGTATCAATGCTTGGCAATGGGAAGTCATCTTTGGGACATGCAAGTTTTAAATCTCTGAAATCCGTACACACACGGATAGATTTATCATGTTTAGTAATTGACACAATGTTAGAGATCCAATCAGCATATGCTATTGTTCTTATGAACCCCACCTTTAACAATTTTTCCAATTCTACCTTGACTAGGAGAGCCATGTGTGGGTGCATTTTCCTTAGTTTTTGCTTCACAGGTTTAACTCCGGGTCTAACATTCAGATGATGCATTATGAAATCAGGATCCAGTCCGGGCATATCGGCATATGACCATGCAAAATTTACTTGTTGTTCTTGGAAGAATTTGATAAAGTCCTCTCTTTCAAGAGATGTAAGTGATGCAGCCAACTGTACAACCTTAGGCTCTAGTTCTGTACCAATGTTAACTTTTTATGTTGGTTCTATAAGAATAGATGACCTTTCTTCTTCATGTTCAGGAAAAGTGTCCAATCTCTCTTCTAATGGTGCCACAGTTGGGTTTTCACCAAAAGAAACATCTTTTATTTTCATTGTTTTTGGTTCTAATGGTGCCACAGTTGGGTTTTCACCAATAGAACTTCTCATTTTTTTATTTTTTTTCATTTTTTTCATTTTTTGACTAAGAGATTGGACCCTTGCTGTTGTCATTATGTCCGTATTGAGTTCGTTGGTGAAAGAGGGTTCAACCACATTGAGGTATTGGTTTGTTGCTTGGTCATTCGGGAAGTAAAGTAAGTCATGTGGTTCAGTTTGATCCCAATCAATGAGGTCCGGATGCATCAAAATTAAGGAGCTATTGGGTAAGGTATCATCAATAGGATTTATGGACATGACTTCGTTTGAGGGTTCATACATTGTATTGTTTAGATCTATGATGTGCGCTTCCTCAAGATGATCCATAAAAGCAGGGTCAAAGTCCCCTTCGCTTGAATCCTCGTCGACCTCTACGGGAAACAATGTGGGAAAAGCCACAAGCGGGTTAAAACTAACATTTGAATTTCCCTCCTTTGAAGGTGTCCAAAATGTTTCTATCCATGCTCCACTACTAGATGCTTGTTCTATATGAGGCCTTTGAATAGGAGATTCTTCATTAATTAGAGCATCTTGTTTTGGGATTTTTGCATAAGTATGTACAACAATGACTTCTTTATCTTGATATGACTCATCTGATAAAGTATCCCATTCATAATCCCTAGAGTCATCACTATCTCCTTCGGATTCTAATGCATTTATTTGAGGATGAAAATCATGCATTGGACTTGAACTTTCTCCCTTGTATTGAAAACCTACTCCGGATTTTTCATGACTTGCCCTCCAAATAGGTTCAATAGGTTCTAATAATCCTCTATTTCTTTGGCCTAGGGGTCCTCTTCCTTTGTATCCCATCTTTTGCATAATATCAAATCCTTTCCCATATTGTTCGGTTTGTATATTGACATGCTAAATTCTTCCCATGGGAGTGTCTAAGGTACCATCGTCATCATGATAAAGCCATTGAAGGACATCATATTCTTCCTTATCCCATGTTGCTTTGCTATCTTCCCTCACAAAATAAGAATTATACTTATGTGGAAGATGTTCTTTTGATGGTTTTCCATGTGACTTGGGAGACATGGGCATGTCAAATAGAGAAACTGAATATTCTCCTACCCCTTTTGAACTAATCTTGCATTGTTTGTCAAATTTGTTCATCATCTCACTCATGTATTGGTAATGATCTACTTTAGGTTGTTCTTTTTCCTCTTTAGTAGGTTTTTAGATCACTGTCTCCAATTTAGGTGCCACATATGGACTTTCCATCACATTTGGACCCTCGTAGCTCACTTTTTCCTTGCCCTTAGTTGATGTAGTTGAGCTAGCTTGAAGAGGATTTTGTGCATCTTCATTGGTGATTCTTGGAACAACTCCTTCATGATTATGTGGAATGTATAATTCATGCAAGGGTTTGAGTGCATTACAATATTGAAATGGATTTGAGTCTCCTCCAACTGTGATTTCTTCACCCATGTATGGGAACTTGATGCATTGGTGGTATGTGGATGGGACAGCTTGCATCTCATGAATCCATGGTCTTCCCAATAAGATGTTATAGGTTAATTTCATGTCCAACACTTGACACTTGGTTTCCTTCTTGACTAGTCCCACTTGGATGGGCAACACAATCATGCCTTTAGAAGCTCTTTCAGCTTCGTCATAAGCTTTTATGGTGATTTTCTTTGTAGGGTCAATGCAAGACTCGGATAAACCTAAGGATTTTACAAGACTTAATGTGCATATGTTAAGGCCATCCCCTCCATCAATAAGGGCTCTTTTGACTATATGCCTTTCGATCAAAACCTCTATATGTAATGGAAAATTTTGAGGATGAGTTATAGACATGTCATCTTGATTGGAAAATGAAAGACAATGAGGAGCCACAAGATGTCCTACCATATTTTGAAATTTTTCTTCCCCTAAGGTAGTAGAAACATGTGTCTCTTCCAAAGATTTTTCCAAAATCTCTTTATGATTCGATGACAACTTCAATAACTCTAAGATTGAGATTTGTGCTGGAGTACGTTGCAATTGGTCCACCAAACTATAAGGCCTTGCTGCTATAGGAGGTTGTTTAACCACAATGTTGGATGGTGGGATATTGGTGTTTTGAGGGACTATCCCTTGTAAAGTCATTCTAGAATTCTGCCCTCTTGTAATGACATTTGTTGCTTCCTTTTGAGGCTGTTCATTAATGATGATAGCATTAACAATATGATCATATGATGGCGCAAAGTTGAGATTATTGGCACTTTGTTTCTTTCCATTTGATGACTCACCTTTATCATGTTTGTAAAAAGGTTGTTTGAAGGCCGTATGATCTTCATTATTTTGGGGTCCATCAACAGTGATTATGTTATTATCTATCAAGTCTTGCACCACATTCTTAATTGTAGACATTCATTTGTAGTGTGCCCCCGAATCCTATGATATTCACAATGATGCTTAGCATCCCACCAGCCTGGCTTGTGTTCTGGTTCATAAGGCTTAATAGTGGGTAATGTAATAACATTGTTAGCCATGAGAGCCTTTAATGCAGTTTCAAGTGATTCTCCCAAGGGTGTAAAGTGTCTTGCAGGAGTGGGCTTCAAATACTTATCATACTTGCTGTTTTGATCCTTGTTTCCTTGATTATTCTTGTTGGCATTGTTGTTGTTGTTGGAAGGTGCATTATATGCTTGATTAGTATTATTCACTTGATTTGGTGTCTTTGTAAGGACAAATGGAATCACCTTCAAGTTGCTCGATTCCACTACACCATCATTAACAATGCCTTTGTTGTTATTCTTTGCAGCATAATGGCTATTGTTGTTGTACCAACTTTTATTTGGATTGTTGTTATTGTTGGTATTGTTGTTGTTGGAGTTAGAGTTATTCTTATTTTCCTTGTACAATTTCAACTCTCCACTCTTAATCAACACTTCTTCTGTTTTAATTCCGTTATCAATCAAATCTTGGAAGGTTTTAGGACATTGCATCCTTAGCCTATAATTCAATTCGCTTCTTAAACCGTTAATAAAGATATCCATTTTTTCTTTCTCCGGTACACTTCTTGGATATCTAGCAAATGCAGTCCTCCATCTTTGCAAGAATGTGAGGAAGGCTTCTCCATCTTGTTGCTTCGTGTTACATAACGTTATCATTGTGACCTCATGTTTGATGTTATAAGAGTAATGAGTCACAAATTTAGAAGCTAACTCTTCAAAGGATTTTATGCCGGATGGTAGTTTTGAAAACCAATCCATGGCCGTGCCTCCTAAGCTTCTTGGGAATAGTCTCATTAAATAGGTTGATTCATGCATGAATTCAAGACTCAATGCACAAAACCCCCGAAGATGATCATGTGGGTCAGATGTTCCTTCATACCTCTCATATTTAGGAAATGTTACATTAATGGGAAAAGGCACCATGACCAAACTCTTATCGAATGGAAAAGGACATAATGTTTCAATAGAGAAAGGCTTAGGAGCCCCATTTTGTTTCAAACTGTCAATTTCCATTTGTAATGCCTTGAATTGTTCCCTTATTGCTTCCATAGGGTCTTCTATTTCCTTGGGCTTTAATTGTTCTATGTCAAAATCTTTAGGTAGCTTTACCCCCATTTGTATCAAGTCCATGAAGTGTTTTTCTTTATCCATAAGCATGGTCTTTTTCATTAGTTCTATGAAATAAGGGCATTGTCTTGCCTCTAATGCTCTTTCAACCGTGGCTTCTTCCGCAGTTGGGGGTAAGTTTGTATTGTGAGGAGGAAATAAGTTGTTTCCTTGTGAATTTGCCTCTTGGGAATTAGGATCTCTTCCTCCATTATTAGAATTTCCTTGATTGTTGTTAGGATCCATACCCCCATTCATGTTGTTCCCTTGGTTGTTGGGATCGGTATTTCCTAGGGTACCGCTAAACATCTTGTTAATGTCCTTTGCCTTAGCGGGTTTTTCAATCACTTGTGAAGTAATGAAAGTGTTCTTTGGAAATGGGAGCTCTTCTCCATTGTAGGTCCTGTCTGTTTGTAATGCTTTCCTTATAGAGAGTGACCTTGTAATAACAGGCATGAACAAACTTTAAGGGTATGTTGACTTCTTCTCTTGATAAGCTGGTTTTTGGAATAAGGTAAAAGTTTTTGATCAATAACTTTGGAATATCTTGTTTGAAAATATAAAAAAAATCTCAACACACACTTCAATTGGGTACCATATCCCTAGAATGCTCTAATGTGTGTATTTTTGAACATTTTCACAGGTTAAACACAAGAATAGCTTCCACACAATCTACCTAGCACATAATTGGTTCGTAAACATGGCTCTAATAGGTAGTTTTGCCATTTTACCGTTATGTAGTAAGTTTTCCATTCAAAATAGATCTTAGCTTTTCATCCCCCAAGTATGTTAAGGGGCTTCCCACACACACAAAAGCACGATTTTGCGCAATCCATTAGGACTACTAGAGGAAGTTTGAAAGAGCTAAAATCCTTTTTGTCGTGTACCCCATTAAGGATACCCGCGTTTCATTTTATAGTGGGTCAGATTCTTGTGGCAAAAGCAAGTGTATCCCACTTTGGGCTGTCCCTCTTACCGGCCCTCTTAAGGCAATCTCGGGAGGCGAGCCCACTAAGTTTTAAACATGTTCATTTGAAAGCATGAAAAGTGGATTTGGTAGAGCAAGTTTGGGAATTTGATTCACTCAAAGAGTGAAGAGCATATCCCTATTGCTTTTCCCTTATCCCAAACACTCACAATCAATTTGGTTCTTTTTCAACCCCGTGACAAAGGGGTTCTTAGAATTGAAGTGTTTATTTTTTTCCTTTTATGATTAAACTATGTTTTGAACTTTGAAAATGCCACAATTTAAGGGAAATTTGTAAGCTTGATGAGAGAAATACCTCAAACGATGCTAGCAAAGGCTAGGCGCATTTTTAAGTAGTAGATTTTCTTTTTTTCTCTCCAAATCCTTCCCTTACCTTAGCAAAACGTTCCCTCCACCAACAAGTTAGTCAGCACAATACAAACAAAGTGAGGGGAAACCAAAATCAAAGCTTAAAATGATATAATTGATTATGCTTTTGATTCTTTTTACCAAAATACTTGCAAAATTCTTACAAACTTAAGGACTAAACTCCCAATTTAATGATACGTATTTTTGTTTGTAAGCATCTACAACAGCAATGTACTTAGCATATAATTCTACTTCCTTCTCTAAATCATTGTTGAGAACAAAAGTAGAATGTACCCGATTTTCTTTCCTTATCCTCTTAGAGATCAATTTTTCCTCTAAGTTATGCCTTCTCTCTGGTTTTCTCACTTTCTTATGACAGACCATACTCTTGAGACAAAAAAAAAGACCGTGAAGTTAGCATACAGTCATCATTTTAACATTTTTGAAAAAATAGAGAAAATACAGCCACACAACATTATCCAGACTACAGGCGAGATAAGATTTAATAAAGACGTGACTACTTTAACCGTGAGCATCACCAAAAGGGGCTCAAGCGAGATTAAAATAAGCAAGTGCGATATTAAATTTTAGCAAAGCGTGAAATCTTTACTAGACGCGACAACAGTAATTACTCTGATACAATATAAATGCTCAATCAGGTGACATTGTCTATGCTGAACGCGAGATCTAATTTAATAAAGACATAATTACTTTAACCGCGAGCGTCACCAAAAGGGGCTCAAGCGAGATTAAAATAATCAAGTGCGATATCAAATTATAACAACGCGTGAACTCTTTAATAGACGCGACAAATTAATTCGATAAAAGCGACATTTTATTATTCTAAGGTGACATTTAAAATCATCAAAGCGAGAAATTAAATGAATAAGGCAGGAAAGTCCCTTTACACCAAGCGTAAAATGATTCCTTGGCCGCGGCTTTTAATTTTGTCCAAGCGACATTTAAATGACCAAAGGCATCAACTGCTTGTTCGTGACGCGAGAGTTTGATTTCTGTAGGCATGATTTCTTTTGCCGGAAGCGTGATTTTGCAGGCTGAAAAGTGTAATCATTCAGACTTCAGGTGATATTTTAATTTCCTCGCGCGACATCTCTTTGCTTTAGGTGTGACTTCTTTACTGGTAGGCGTGATTTCTTTTCTGTAACCTGCAAACAGTGAGCAAAATCATGCAATTCTAGCCTAAATTTTACAAATAACATGGAAATTATGATGAATTTGAGGCCTAGGGCCCCACGGTGGGTGCCATTTGTGTGTGAGTGATTTACACCTTCATGAAATAACAAGATTAAAGAGAATTTACACTATTCAAAGTAAACTAATCTAAATAATGCACAAATTAATCTAAATATCTCATGGTTCTCTAAATTGAAGTGGTAAATGAGGCTCTCAGCTGCAAATCCTCACTAGTGACACTCTAATTATGAGAATTGAACTAAGAATGATATGCAAACTAGATCTAATTATCAAATTCTAGCTCTATTTGATAAGAAATCTACAAAATGATCAACAATTGAAGCTAATTATCAATGAAAATTGCTAAGTGAGTGATGTGGATGCAAATTGCAAGAGCTTTGCTACAATTCAAAGATATGGAGTGGATGAATAATGCCTCAAAATGCTTTCTATTTATAAGATTTTCCCAAGGGTAGGGGGTAGAGTGAGATAACCATGGTTATGCTTGGGTAAGGTCAATTGGCTTTGCTTTGTCCATAAATTGGGGGACAAACATTTAAATGGTTTCAAAAGGCTGGACCATTTCAACAAAAGTGAGTGATTTGTGTCCATTTTGTCTCCTTTTTTGCTTTGTTGAGGGAAATTAGTATTTATTAATTAATTAAAGTAATTAAATTTAGCCATGAAGGGTAAGATGTTCATTTTGATTTTTTCTTTCAACAACTATGTCATTAATTGAATTTAATCAATTTCTTAGTGTTTTTCCCCTTTTCAAGCTTTATTTAATCATTTAATCATTTAATTGAATTTTCCTTTGATTTGAATTGCCTTTGTTCCATTTATTGATTTTTCGTGCTATTTTGATGATTTGATTGCACCTTTTTATTGATTTAAGCCTTTTGCCAATTTTCTGTGTCTACAAATGCCCCTCTTTGAGTTGATGTGTGAAGAACACCGATTCAAAGATTCCCTTAGTATGATGATCTGATTCAGTTCTGGTTCTGATATGCCTCTGATCGTTCTGATTGATGTACTTCCTGATGATGATGATGTGCCTCTGATGATGGTGTTGATATGATTCTGATGCCTCTGATATGATATGGGTCTTGATTTGATGATAGGTCCTGGGTTTACTGATAAAGGTCCTAGGTTTATTGATAAAGGTCCTGGGTTAATTGATTGCTGATATGTTGATAGGTTTGATATGATAGCAGATTTGATATTGATTTTCTCCTGATATGAAACTGATATGATATGATTTACCTCCTGATATGTACTTGATATGATATGATAACTTGATATGATACAATATGAAATGATATGATATGATATGATATGATATGATATGATATTGATATGCCTCACTTAGCAATTTTCATTGATAATTAGCTTCAATTGTTGATCATTTTGTAGATTTCTTATCAAATAGAGCTAGAATTTGATAATTAGATCTAGTTTGCATATCATTCTTAGTTCAATTCTCATAATTAGAGTGTCACTAGTGAGGATTTGCAGCTGAGAGCCTCATTTACCACTTCAATTTAGAGAACCATGAGATATTTAGATTAATTTGTGCATTATTTAGATTAGTTTGCTTTGAATAGTGTAAATTCTCTTTAAATCTTGTTATTTCATGAAGGTGTAAATCACTCACACACAAATACCCGAGCTCAAATTCAAACTAGTAAGTGTATTAATGTATGATCTAATAGCAGCAACCTCATTGATCATTACCTTTCACTCCATCATTATAGAAGAGATAACTACCTACAACTACCTTATCATGCACTGTTTATGAGCTCATTGTTTGAGCACCTCATGTCCCTATTTGATTGGTCGGTGCTCAAACAGTGAGCTCATAAATAATGCATGATGCCTTGGCTTTGCTCCCCGCAAGCCATCAAGACATTTACTCATTAAATGATCATAAATGGGGAGTACCACAAGAATATCAAAACAAAAAAACAAATAAAGACAGATCAAACACTTTAAGTAGGCATTTGAGCTTTGTCTTCTCGTTAACTCAATTTCATTTTGATGGCATTTGTTTATTTAATGACATAATATGAATATTAATAGTGGCATTGTTTACATCTTAGCATTTGGAATGCTTGATGACCCGTGAGCTTTGAGAGCTAGGGCATCATTACTATTACCTTCAAGGTATTGTGTGAAGTGTTTGATCTCTTTTTATTTGTTTTGTTGTTGATATTCACTATGTGGTACTCCCTATTTGTGATCATTTCATGAGGAAGTGATTTATAGTGAATTCATGATTTATAATGAATTAATTTTATAATTCCCCTTGATTTATAATGAAAGGAGGCATCTCCAATTTGTTTTGTAGATATACACATTAAGGATCATGTCAGATAATACAAGGGAATTCAATCAAAATAGGGAGACAATCACTAGATTGCTGTCTAACTTTCAAAAAGAAGGCAATGACAAATGTTATTGTCCATGAAAGAGTTGTAACGGCTTAAAGACAAGAAGAATCAAAATCAAAACAACAAAAAAACATTGTAGGGAGAATGGTCACATTGATGGGGGGTTTGATTATAATCCTGTGGTAAGTTGTTTGTTATATTGTTTTCACAATTAATATACATATGAACCATGGAAGGAGGTTTGATTATCACATTGAAGGGGGGTTTGATAATCATCATTTTTATATAGGTTGATCTCCCCAGTGTGAATATAGAGGAACATAGAGGTGTGAGTATTGAAGTTGAAGATCATGATCCCATGGAAGATGACAATCATGAGCCATAAAACACATTTGAAGATGATGGTATGAATGCATTGATCGTTGACACATTTGGTACTGGTGGTGGTGGTGGTGGTGGTGGTGTTGATGATGATTATGATGAGGATGACATTGATGACGTCCATGATATACCTCTACTTGAGAAGGTGGACATGGCCCTTTATGAAGGCTCCCAATCTACTCTTCTCTTTGTTGTATTGCTGTTGGTGAATTTGAAGGTTATGAATGGTTTATCCAACATAGCAATGTCACGTCTGCTAAGGTTTGTCATATATGTCATTATAGTCTATAAAAGGTGAAACATGTACCATTAAGATTGTTTATAGTAATGACTTATATTATTTGTTGCAGATTGATAGGTGACTTTCTGTTACCACCATCAAATGTTCTCCCTCACTCGTACCGAGAATTATGTGCCACTATGAAACATATTGGAATGGAGTATCAAACAATAGATGCTTGTCTCGAAGATCATATTATTTATTATGAATAACACAAAAATGAAACTAAATGCCCTAAATGCAATATGTGTAGATATCGAGATGATCAAATGATAAAAAAGGTGCCTCGCAAGGTTCTTCGTCACATCCCCATTATTCTATGTCTGAAATGATTATTTAGGTGCAATAGCTTGGTACAATTTATGGATTACCATTCACGCGACAGGAGTCAAGATGACATTATTCGAATGCCTGCGGATGGTTCAACATTTATGGACATCGAGGAAAAGTGGCCACACTTTAAAGAAGAACCTCAAAATCTTAGGTTTTCTTTGGCAGTAGACAATGTCAATCTGCATGAAGAGATGAGATCCATTAACTCGGTGTGGCCTATTTTTGTTATAAACAATAACCTTCCTCCATGGATGTCAATAAAGAGGGAGCACATTATGTTGGCAATGATTGTTCCAGGTATCTTATTATTTTATAGTTATCTACATGTAATTATAAGTCTTGGAGTGAAATGGCCATAATAATTATCTAATGTTGTTGTTAATTCAACTAGGTAAGTACCAAGTGAAAGATATGAATGTATATATTGCACCTCTTATCGATGAGTTGTTGGTGTTATGGAATGGTTTCACTATGTATGACATCTCCCAACCAATTGGACAAAGACAATTTCAATTCCATGCAATGCTTGTGTGGACAATTCATGATGCTCCAAGGTTGACACATTTTTGTGGTATGTTATGGTGTTAATTCTAGTTGTACACGATAATTCAAATTCTAAAAATATACATATTTAATCCAACTGTATCGTTATCTTGTAGGTTTTTAACCAAAGGAAAAATTTGCATGTCCAATATGTGATCCAAAGATGAAATCCCGTTATTCCAAAAGTTTAAGAAAATAGGTGTTTGATGAGTATAGGTAGTTCCTCTCTAGAAATCATAAGTATCAAAGTGCAAAAAGATATCTTTTCAATGGGAAAGAAGAGAGTACATCAAAGCTCTGAAGAATGACACCTCACCTATGGCAGTTGAAATATAATAGAATTCTAGGTAATATCATTCCATGTAATGGTCAATGTTTGAAAATTATATATTTTGATTGTGTTTTGTTGGCTAATTATGTAGTTGATGATCTTGAAGGTCGTGAATGCATCACTGACCAGCTTCCAAAGGGACTAAAATGCTATCCCAGAGAATTTAGTAGCCTGCCCTACTATGAGCATCTACAAATTGTGCATTTGTTTGATACTATGGATATTGGAAAGAATGTAACAGAGACATTGTGGAAAATATTAGACGGAAGGCGTGACAAAGAAAAACTTGAGAAAATTTTTAGTGACATTCATGATTCCAATCATGCAATGAAAAATATCATTGAATCAAATAGCAATGAAGACCGGATTAATGCAAGTGCTCTTCCTTGGTTATTAACAGAGCAACAAAGTAATGCCATAAAAGAAGTGATCCAAAAAATTTGATTTCCTATAGGATTTGCTATAGATGTAAGCAATCTCATATCAAAGAAAAATGATTTTGGGTCAGGGATGAAAATGCATGATTAACATACTTTCATCAAGGTAAGTCATAGTATTTTGTATTTACAATATATTTGTGTACTTGCTGTAGACTATGATTTTGAACCTGTTACCTGTCTTGAAAGGCTGAAACATTCAAACATTAGACTAATCTAACATATTCATGAACTAAAAAAATAGCATAAGACATGAAAACAAAACCAAAGCCACCTCAAGATTGTTGCTAAAAAAACAAGTGCTATAGAGCAAATGTTTGATTCGCTTCAATTAGAGGGATGTGGGTGTGCTCTCTAAGCACTTGGAGCATATTCTAATGCATACTAAGATTGATTTTAGACCAAATATAGGTGTGATATGATGCTATATGCTATGCAAAACAATAAAAGAAACTATGTTAATCCATTATTGCTAAGCTATGATGTTCTTTAAGAAAGCTTGAAGATGATAAAAAGAAACTAACAATTAGTATTGCTTATGCTAAGTCTAGAGCTAAATGGACATGATAACAATGCATAAAATGAAAGGTGAATGAATATTTTGCTCTTGAAAATGAGGACTATTTATAGACTTTTGGGAGGATGAATGAGTGGCTAGGATCAAAATACTTAAGAGAGGCCAAGATTCATTCAAAGGGGAGCACATGGATTGTGCTAGTTCAAGGCCACCTCCTTGTGACAAGTGTCACAAGGGCATTGGGTTGAAAGATGGGAGGAATGTGCACAATTTGGAAAATGTGCCTAACGTCAAAGGGTGTAAGAAAGGGGTGAGGGGCTTCTTAAATGCATCATAAATGCATGTAAGAGGGATAAGGAGGCTTTAAATGCACTTAATGCATGTAAGAGAAGCCTCTAGAAGTTTGTTGACTTTGGGTCAAGCTTAGGAGTTGGCTAACCTTGTTTAGGGAATGTGACAAGGTTAGGGGGAGGATTAGGATTAGGATTAGGGGATTTTAGGATTAGGATGGGTGAAGAGGTTGGGTTGAGAAGATTCTAGAAGAGTCTAGAATTCTCCTTGGTTTTATGGAATAAAAGTTTATTCATTCCAAAAGCTTAAGTTTTGGGAATATTTATTGAAATATTTTCAATAAATATGAAAATTAAATATTTAATCTTAATTAAATATTTTGAGTTGAGATTAGGGTTAGAAAAGGTGGGATTAGCCTTTTAATCGAAATTAAGAAGGGATTAGAAGATTTTGGAAGAGGTTAGTGGTCTTAGGAAAAAAGGCTAACTTTTGGTCAAAAAATAAATTAATTATTTTTTGGGGGATTTTTGGTCAATTTATTAATTAAAATAATTAATAAATAAGGGATTAATGTTTAAATAAGATTTAAACATTTTTGGGAGGGATTTCTTAATTAAATATTTTTAATTAAGATAAAGGGATTTAATGACATAAAAATAAATTAATTAATTAAATAAATAATTAATAAATAAATGATGATGTCATCAGGGATTTTTCAGAAAATAAAAATAATTTATTTTCTAAAGGATTTTTTAGGTGTCTACATTTTGCCCCTCTTTGATGCGATGTCGCAAGTGGCATGGCGTCAAAGACAAGAAAATAAGATGCCCAAGGCTAGAATTTAGAGGAATAAGGGATTGTGCCCCCTCGAGAAAATAACGCAAGGAGCAAACATTGTGAAATTTTCTTGAAAGGAAACAGAGAAGGAAGGACCTAGGAAGAAGGGGAGATAAATAACCAAGCTTCCAAGAGCAAAGATGAGTGAATGCAAGATGAGATGGAATGCAAAATGCAGGATGCAGCTACATGAGGATGCAAGATTAATCTATATGATGCAGGATGCAGGGGAGATGGGGAAGCTCCAAGTGCAAATGTGGAGAGCACAACCTAGTTTAATATAGCAATGCTAGAGACCTGCCAAGGATACTGGGATCACGAGGCCTTGTCACCAGTGTTGCATAGGACTGACGCTAAAAAGACACGCAGGGTTGCCCCAGCATCGCACATGAAACCCGAAGGAGGCATGGTGGAAATGATGCTGAAGAAACTACAAACACATGACTGACTCACAGGCAGAAGCAAAAGATCAAAAGACCTTGCCCCAGATGATCCTCATTCACAGCACACCATGATATAAAGGATCGTGGTGACGTTGAGTAGAGAACAATGAGAGGCTGTAAAAGATTAACAAGACCCAAAGGACAAAATCCAAGGTCAAAATGAAAACTCCAAAAAGACATCCTTTGCCAAGGAGAGAGATTTGATGTGATTGATGGTGGGAAGATTGGTCGGACAGGAGGAGATATATCCTCAAGGACCAGGATGGAAGATTAGGTCAGACAGGAGGAACGATATATCCTCAAGGACCCATGGGTTGGTGAGAGAATAAGTGTAGTTGTTCGCTGGCAAAAGCTGAAGTTCAAAGAATAATCAGGATGAGCAAGGATAAGTCGACAATTGATGTTGCTGAAGCACAAGGCCTGAGTGGGACTAAAAGTTTTCTGAGGCTGGGGATGGGACAAGATATTTGATCAAATGCTGCTGCAGGACGGACAAAGGTTATGTACAACAAGGAGGAACGATATGCACAAGGGATATGTACAGAAGCTCAGGATTGGGGATAGGAAGATCACACTCGGCGGGACTCTCACTAGGACGGAGACAAGAAGGATATTTATAGAAAGGATTGCGCTGTACAGGAAAGGGAAAAGGATATGGTACAAGATATGGTACAAAGCTTTGGAACAAAATATGGATTGCAGATGGGTTGGAGGAAGATGGGAGCTGAAAGGACTACTGTATAGATAAATAGCTCAGTTTACTATGTTGGCGCCTGTTTGCCAGGTTTTCACCAACATACTTGTCCAAGGCGCTTGAATTGCCAAGTTTTCACCGTTGGACAATTATTTTCTCTTTCTCTTTTCTTTTTTGCTTTTTTGCTTTTTTGCTTTTTTTTGCTTTTTTTGCTTTTTTGCTTTTTTTTGCTTTTTTGCTTTTTTGAATATTTTTTTGGATTTTCTGATGTTGCTGGTTCAGGTTCAGGCATAGAACCTCTTCAGATGGATGATGTTAATAGGATCATTCAAGGGCTCACCTTCTGGTGTTGATAGCTGATAGGCTTCGGAGCCAAAGGATGCGGTGACAACATAGGGGCCCAACCAAGTAGGCTCAAACTTGCCTTTCTTTTCTCTATTTGCTAGGACCTTCTGATTTTCTTTAAGAACCATGTCACCGACTTGGAATTGTCTAGGATGGACCTTTTTGTTATAACTCCTTTTGAGTCGATTCTGGTATGCAACCAGGTGATCGTAGGCTTGCTGTCTCTTTTCATCTAGCAGATCTAGCTGTGTGAGCCGGGCCACACGATAGTCTTCATCAATTGTATAGTTCTTCATGGAGACGCGCAAGGATGGGAGCTCAACCTCGATCGGTAGAACGGCTTCAGCACCATATACAAGAGAGTATGGGGTGGTGCCTGTGGGAGTGCGATAAGAAGTGCGGTAGGCCCAAAGGGCAGGATTGATTTGGAGGTGCCAGTCACGACCAGAATCATTGACAACCTTGTTGAGGATTTTCAAGATAGTTTTGTTAGTTGCCTCAGCTTGGCCATTTCCTTGAGGGAAATATGGACTGGAGAAACGGTGATGGATGTGGAGTCTGGCACATAGATCATCCACATGCTGGTTTTCAAAAGGTGTGCCATGGTCTCTGAAAATGGTAGATGGTATGCCGAAGCGGCAAATGATATGGTAGAGGATGAACTTGGATATTTGGATGCCAGTAGTAAGGGTGAGCGGAATCGCTTCAACCTATTTGGTAAAATACTCTGTGGCTGTTATGATATACTTGTGTCCATCCGAAGAGAGGGGGGTGATCAAGCCAACGAGGTCGAGGCCCCAACATGAAAAAGGCCACGGTGGTGCAATAGGCTGTAGATCCTGTGCTGGTGCATTTATCAAATTGGCATGCTGTTGACATGGCAGACATTTCTTGACAAATTCACATGCATCATGTTCCATTGTTGGCCAATAATACCCAACTCTAAGCAGCTGCTTTACTAGAACCATGCCACTCGTGTGGGCACCGCAAATTCCAGCGTGAACTTCTTGTAAGGCTAGGACGGCCTCGTTTGAGTCTAAACATCTAGATAGGACATTGTGATACCCACGACGATATAGGGTGTTGGCTACAAGAGTGTAGCGGGAAGCTCTGCGAATAAGGTTTTGGCGTTGGTTATTGGTGAGATGGGGAGATATGATACCATTTTTTAGATATGCATGGATTTCGTGGTACCATGGGGATTGGGGACCAACCAAGACACACACCATGTTTGCATCGGTGTTCTCATAAGCTGGTGAATGTAGCTGCTCGACTAAAAATTCATACTGTGATGCATCTCGTGGTATTTCCAATAAGGATCCGATGGTTGCCATTGCATCTGCTGCTTTGTTCTGAAGCCTTGGGATCTGATTGAATTGTAGATGTAGGAAATGCTCTTTCAGTTTATCCACCAGTTGCTTGTAGGGTAGCAATTTGTCGTCCTTTGTCTGATACTTGTTAAGGACTTGCTTGATAATGAGCTGTGAATCTCCAAAAACTTGTAGTTCTGTGATGTTCCATTGGATAGCTGTTTTGAGACCTAAGATGAGTGCCTCATATTCTGCAATGTTGTTGGTACAGGGGAATCCCAACTTGAATGATTTTGGAATATAGTCACCTTGAGGTGTGACGAATAGGATTCCTGCCCCAGAGCTATGGGATGTGTTGGAACCATCAAAGTATAGTTTCCACATGGGCTACTCTTCAATCATGCATAAGTGTTCATCAGGGAATTCCATGATTAGTGGATAGGCATCCACCAGTGGTGCTTCTGCTAGTTGATCGGCAATGACTTGCCCTTTGATTGCTTTGCGATCTACATACTGAATGTCAAATTCGCTGAGTAACATGACCCATTTTGCCATACGGCCTGTGAGGGTTGTCCTTGATAACAGATACTTAAGAGGGTCCACCTTTGATATGAGCTTGATTGTGTGGCTAAGCATGTAATGTCTAAGTTTTTAAGTGGCAAAGACCACTGCTAAGCATGCTTTCTCCATGGGTGAATAGTTAAGCTCATAGCCCACAAGAGTGCGACTGATGTAGTAGATAGCTCGTTCTCTATTTTCATCATCATGCTGTGCTAGAAGTGCCCCTAGTGCTGTAGCTGTTGTTGAGATGTAAAGGATGAGTGGGCATCCTGAAACTGGTGGTACTAGGATTGGAGCATTAGCTAGATACTCCTTGAGCTTATCAAAGCTTCTTTGACATATGGGATCCCACTTGAAGTTGGTGTCTTTGCATAAGAGATGTGAGAAGGGTTGACACTTATCTGCTAGCTGAGAGATGAATCGCCGAACTGATTGAAGCTTGCCCTGTAGGCTTCTGAGCTATTTGAGATTTCTTGGTGGAGGCATCTCTGTTATTGCTTTTACCTTTTTAGGATCGATCTCTATGCCTCGTCTAGAGACGATGAAGCCTAGAAGCTTGCCAGATGTTACGCCGAAGACACATTTCTTAGGATTTAACTTTAAGCCATAATGATTCAGACGATCAAATACACGCTCTAGGATGTCGAGGTGCTCATCTCTTGTTTTGGATTTTGCAAGGATATCATCCACATAGTCTTCAAGAATCTTGTGGATCATGTCATGGAAGATCACTGTCATTGCTCTCTGATATGTTGCTCCTGCATTCTTTAGCCCAAATGGCATCATGTTGTAGCAGAAGGTACTCCATGGGGTTGTGAATGCTGTTTTATGTTGATCTGCTTCCGCTATATGAATCTGGTTGTAGCCGGAAAAGCCATCCATTAATGATAACATCTCATGACCCGCTGTGAGGTCTACAAGCATGTCTATGTTTGGCAATGGGAAGTCATCCTTAGGACATGCCTTGTTCAAGTCCCTGAAATCAGTACAGATTCTGATGTTGCCAGAAGGCTTTGTGACTGGCACCATGTTAGAGATCCACTCTGAATAATCTATTGCTCTGATGATCTTAGCTTGGAGGAGCTTCTCAAGCTCTACTTTGACGAGCAATGCTACCTTTGGATGCATTTTCCTTAGCTTCTGCTTCACTGGCTTGACGTTTGGATCTACTGATAGGTGATGAACAACAAGGTTTGGATCAAGCCCAGGCATGTGGGCTTATGACCATGCAAAGTTGATAATGGATTCCTTGAGCAAGGCACTGAGAGTGATTTCTTCTCCTTCTGTTAGGTTGACTGCAATGTAGGTAATCCTTGGACATTCTTCTGTTCCCAAGTTGATTGGCTTGGTTTCCTCTATGATGATCGGCGACTGCTCTGGTCTATAATCTTGGATAGGGGGAAGAGGCAAGGCTTCATCTTCTAGCGCCTGAATTGCCAGGTTTTCACTAGAAGATACGCCCTTTATTTTTACTATTTTAGAATCAGAATGTGCCCCAAGGGGGTTTTCACATAAAGACTCATGATGTTCTCTTGCTATTTCATTTTTGTGACTAAAGCTTGCCTCTTCCCCAAAATATCCTTTTGGGTGAAGCTGATAGACAGAGGTTGATGTTGGATCCTGGTTGACTGCTGGACCTGATGCCCCCATGAATTCTAGGAGTGCTTGTGCGCTTTGGAACTCGTCGATGTGTGCGATGCTTGGTTGGTCCCAATCTATGAGGTCAGGGTTTGTGAGGGGAAGATCTATGAGGTTAATGGAGAGTTGTTGGAGAACAGAAGTCCCCAGGAGGGTGTCGTCGGCAAAGATATCGTCGTAGGATCGGATGTCTTTCTCTTCGGGGATGTCTTCGATTTCCACGAGGTCATCCCAGCTATTCGAAAAGTTCACGTTGGTCATGTTAGTGCCCGCAGTTGTGGTATTGGGCTCTTGTTCAAGCAGGTGAGGGGTATTAAAGCCAAGTCCTTGTTGTTCTGGGTTCTGGGATGGTATGATAGGAATCAAATTTCCATCCTCTTGTGGTCCTAGACCACCACCTTGATAGTTATAGTGTTTTGTGACATTTTTGAAGGGGATTGGATATTTCTCTTTGAAGTACTCAAGAAGTTGTGTGTCACGTGATGGGGGATCTTTGTATAACCATTTGTTAATATCTGGATCCATTTCTTTGCTGTTGATGTTACCATGAGACTCAAAAGTCATGTTTCCGATTTGCTTGAGCTTATAATGTTCTTCAACAGGCTTGTTTTGACAACTTGGGCGCCCTTGAGTATGTGGATCACGTGGAAGAGCTCCTACAGCAAATGCATCACTGAGGCTGTATTCGCCACAACCCTGGTTGTTGATCTTGATGGATGATAAGGTGGAAGAGAGGATGGTCTCTGGATCGCGATGGGATCGGGATGAGCTAGCAATAGAAGTACCAATATCGGTTCCAGGACAATGAGTAGAATGAGGGAAAGATGCTTCCATCGCAAGGCAGTATGCGAAGGGGTTAGGGTCAGCGTGGATGGTAACCTCAGTGCCTTGATGTGGAAACTTGATGCACTGATGGTAAGTAGATGGTACGGCCTTAATGGAATGGATCCATGGACGACCGAGGAGGATATTGAACGGTAGGTCAAGATCAACAACGTGGTAGAGAGTATCTTGCATTGCTGGGCCTAGCTGGATAGGCAAAGTCATAGTACCTTCAGAGGTACGCTCCAAGTTATCATATGCTTTGATAGTGATTTGCTCATGTTGTATGTCGGCCTCCGTGAACCCGATCTTCTTGATGAATTTTAATGTGCACAAGTTGAGGGCTGAGCCATTATCCACTAGAACTCGTTTGATGGCGAAATCTCTGACCATGACAGCAATGCGGAGAGGGAGAGTATGGTCAGGAGCGACATCTGGTATATCAGATTCTTTGAAGGACAGGGCACATGCTGCTGATAGGTGTCCCACAAGAGTTTCAAACTGAGTTGTGTTAATGTCCGTGGGGACATGGCCTTCTTTTAGAGCTTTGTCCAGGATCTCCTGATGGATGGGTGATGTGCGGAGCAAATCCAAGATAGATATTTGGGCTGGCATGTTCCCAAGATGCTCTATGATATTGTATTGTGCACTTGGTGCATTATGCTGTGTTGCGCGTGCATTTGATGATGGCCTGGTGTTAGACTGTGCTATGGATGCAGTAGATGTTGGCCTTGGAGGAGCAGCTGACCTCGGAGGAGCACCGGCAACAGTTATCCTACCACTGCGGGTAGTTGCAGCACATTGTCGATCCGGCCCTCTGACGTGGATGGTATTGATGGTGGGCTCATCTTGGATGGGCTCAACTTGAGTTATGCATCCGACATACTTGTCATAGTTGATGTAGGCCGCTGTGTGATCTTCTTGCTTGCCTTTGCCACGATTTTGGGGCTGATTGGCATTGGCTTGATTCTTCCCGGTATCGTGTTGAGGGAACACATTTTGATATATTTGCAAACCGGCATTGGGTGAAGCTTGAGTTGGTGCATCGACCTGGATTTCCTTGCGATCGATGAGATCCTGGATGTAGTGCTTAAGCCGCATGCACTTCAATGTTGTGTGCCCCTTCACACGATGGTAATCACAGTATTCATGTTCTTTATACCAATCAGACTTTGGTGCGTTGTCATCCTTCTGTGGGATGGGCGGATATGTGATCATATTTGCCTTGGCTAGCCGATAAAAGATCTGATCCAGAGGCTCACCCAAAGGTGTGAAAGTCCTCTTTGGATTGTTCTGATTGTTGGGTTTGTTCTGCCTTGGGGCAACGTTAACTGCGTTAACAAGATTGCCCTGACGTGCTGGCTGTTGCTGTTGGTATTACTGCTGATACTGTTGCACAGGTGGTTGATGAGCTTGAGGAGGCTGCTGATAAATAGGTGCTTGATATGTGGGAGCTGGTGGTTGCTGATAGATGGGCGCTTGTGGCGGTTGGTATGTTTGAGCTGGTGTAGGACTAGCCACAACGAATTGTACATTCTTAGTGTCAGTGGCTCCATCTGTAACAAAATTTTTGTTACGATTCCAGTAACGAGATTTATCATTGTTGGGTTTGTTCTTGGAATCATCCTTGAAGTGACGAATAGTGCCTTCGTCTAGGAGAGCTTTCTCGATGCCTATGCCTTTGCTCTTGATGTCTTGGTATGTCTGGAGACAGTTCATTCGCATGTGATGGGATAGCTTTGGATGCAGGTTATCAATGAAGATCTTTGTTAGATGCTTCTCTGGCGGCTGATATGATAACCTGGTTGTAAGATTCTGCCATCTTTGCAAGTATTCTGCAAGGCTTTCTCCGTCTTTCTGCTTTGAGTTGCATAGGTCTAGCAAGGACAACTCATTCTCCACATTATGGGCATAGTGTGTGATGAACTTCTCAGAGAGTTCAGCAAAGGTTTTTATTGTCCCATGTGGTATTTTGTAAAACCACTCAATAGCAGTTCCTCCCAAGCTTTTGGGAAACAGGCGCAGGAGATAGTTATCACTGTAAGCTACTTCTTGGCACGTCATGTAGAACTCTTTGATATGGTTTACTGGATCTCCTTTCCCCCGATACTTATCGAACTTGGGCATCTCAAAATGCTTAGGGAAAGGGATAGTTGCTATGGACCGATCGAAGGGATATGAGCACACCTCTTCAAACTTGTAGGTTTTATTCTCTGTTCCACTTTGTAGCTCTTTTAGAGCATTTTTCATTGCTTCCCACTCAGCATTGAGTGGCGAGGGAACTGGAACTTCTGCTTGTGATGGAGGCTGTGGAACTAGATATGGCGTTTGCTGTGGATAAATAGGTTGGAACTGATTTTGGGGCAATGGTTGTTGGGGATATTGCTGGTGTGGCATAGGGGGATATTGATATGGGACCGCTTGATGTTGTTGGGCTACTTGCTGTTGTTGAACTGGCGGTTGTTGTGGGACTGCTTGCTGATATTGGACATTTGGACCTTGCTGTTGTAACTGATGGGTGGGAACTTGTTGTTGCTGGGGGATGATAGGGATTTGTTGCTGAGGCTGATAGCAAGGGACTTGCTGTTGTTGAGGAATGATGGGTGTTTGCTGAAAGGGGACATGTGGTTGCTGTGGGGGAGGCTGTTGGAATGATGCTGCTTGCGGGTATGATGGTGGTAGTTGCTGAGGTTGGCTTTGGTTTTGGCAGATATAAGCTGGGTGCATGCCTGCGTTGTTTAGAGGTGGAACAAATGTGGGGAAGCTAGAAGCAAAGGGTGATGGGGTAAGATAGCTGGGGAAAGTTGGCTGTTGAAGTGGTGGAACTTGCTGGAAGGTATTTGGGATTTGGGATGAATAGCTTGAAGCCGGCGGTGTTTGGGGTAGTTGCTGCTGTGCTGCTTGGGCGAAGGCGGTTTGTTGACTTGCAACCATAGATGTAGGGGATTGAGATGGGATCCCCCATGCCTTCATTTCTTCTTGTGTAAGGCCCCACTGAGAGCTTGTGTTAGGGGGCACTGCAGCGGATGATGGAATGGTAGGAGCAACGGGAGCTTGAGACATGAATGATGGTTGGGAGAAAGGAGCTTGTTGAGGTTGTGGTTGAGCGGATGCTTGTGAGGAGGAAAATGAAGGAAACACCCAAGAGAAGGATGAGGTTGGAATGGGGAGCGATTGCACTAACCCCAAAGAAGAAGGTACAGGTGCTTGGGGGGTGAAGGGTGACGGTGCTCCTTTGATGGTGAAAGGCGTTGCTTGACTTGTGGATGGCGGTGGTGTAAAAGCTTGTGTGAGAGGTGGAAGCTGACTTTGGGTTAAGTGTTGGATTTGGGCTTGGGCAGCCATAGCAGATGATGAAGCAAAAGGGGTATGAGATGGAGCGGATGGTGCTGCAGCTTGTGTTGCGGGACTGGCGAGGCTTCCTTGCAAGAAAAGGGGAGTGGTGGAAAGCTCTTGGGGTGTTTGCATGATAGGATCGGGAAATGATTGGACAAACGGAGAATACGCTTGTGCTGGAACTTGGATAGTTTTGATGGGGATGCGTGGATAGAGAGATGGTGGGATGGAGGTATTTTCTGGTAGGTAGTGAACAAACGTGCTTTGCTGATGTTGTGCTACAAGGGCATTGGTTGCTGATGGGCTTTCTGGAGGATTTACAAATGCTTAGTTTGCCAAGGGGGATGAAGGGATGTTTGGATCTTCACATGGGTTACTGGCTTGGATGTGGGGATTATAGGTCATCATGGCGTTGGTGAAAAGTTTGGGATTGGATGAGGTTGTTGGTGGATAAGGATTCATGCTTCTTCTTTTCCGAGATCTGGTCTCAACAGGCATGGAGATGCAAGTGCTAAATGGATGCAAGATGTTTGGCTAAAAGATGTTGATGGATGCAAAGTTGATGAACTTCTAAAGATGATGACTTTCTAGGATGCAATGCAAGGATGGATCAAGATGGCGATGATGGAAGCTGGATGGAACTGATATGGATCAAGATGGTGGAGGAAAGATAGGTTGCTGGTGGAAAGCTGGTGAAAGATTACTGAGTGGTCAACAAATGAGCTGCTATTTTTCCCAAATGGAGGATCAGAGATATGATGGGGTCAACCTAAGATAGACTGATGATCTTCGGTCAACAAGTTTCTTATCAATGCACTCCAATCTCTTGCTCGAGATGATGGCTATGCAAGGACAAGGTTTGATTTCTTTATGACAACACGTTGTGCCAAAAAAGAGGATGATGGTATCTGATCTTGGATATAGGATAGGAACAACTCAAAAGGTAGAACACTAAGTGTTGGTGGATCTCTGGATTTGGAACAAAGGATGGTGGATCTGCTGCAAAGATATGGAAAGCTGATGGGGGGATGCTAGTGGAAAAGGTATCGAAGGTTGAAGGGACAATGCTCTATGCGAATGACAAGGATTGATTCTAGAATGCTGGTAGGAAGATGAATGCATATGCAACTTTATGATGTTCTGAAATACAACTAAGGTTTTAATGCTGATGCAAAGGGTGAAACTAGGATGAAACTAAGATGCAAGGTTGTTTGAGACAAGATTTCAAGATCTGAAGATGGAACAAGACATGAACAAGGAATTGGCTAATCTTCTGGCTCAAGGTTGACAAAGTGATGGTTAACTCAGAAACGGAAGGCGAACTGTTTGATGCGAGCGTTATGGGCAATGTTCTCAAATCTGACTTGGGACTTCTCTTCTGCTTGGGTTGCTTGGATAGTGGATTGATAGGTCTTGAGTTTCTTCTTGGTAACTTTTCGCTCTTGATAGGCTTGGGATTTGGGCAACTTCACTTTAGGATGTTTGCTCTTGCTGGGCATCACTTTGGAAAAGAGGCTTCTAATTTTGAGGCAAAGGTTTCCAATGGCAAAAGTTAAAGTCAAAGCAATCTCCACAAGGGACAAAGCAACCCTGCGGGATACAAACAAAGACAACTGACTCTGACAAAGCTTTGAAAGTGTATGTTTCAACAAGTGTTTTCACGGAGTCTTTGACTGTCAAGCACTTCAAACAGATCTACCTAAGGAAGGTGAGTATCAAAATCGCTTGCCCACAGCTTGGTATCCCCTAGAAGGGAATACAAATGGTGAGTAATCTTGAGGCGACCTGGTAAACCCCTTGGAATTGGTCCTTGCACAAGGATTTTGATACTTTCGGATGTACATAGGGTAGCCTCTATTTTATCAGGTTTTTAATAGTTCCGTGGAGTCTCCATACCCGGTTTTGCTGATCATTCGTTACTCACCTAAGAGCCTTGCCAATTATGCTGGGGGAGAGGAATGTTTACCATCCCCAGTCACGTGTTTGGCACGAACGCCCGGCGATTAGGAGATGTAAGTGATTATTTTGTTCTTCACTTGTTTGTATACCGGTCGGAGGGGCTACCGGTTTGAGGTCGTTCTCCAAAGAGGAAGCGCTTCTCCCTGGACAGGCCTCGCTAAAAGTAGAAGAAGTGGACTTGTTCGAGTCCAAGTGTTCTACGTTGCTTAAGTTTAACAGGATTTTGCAAAAAGTAAAACTCCTAAATGCACATCAAGCAGTTGTTCATTTTTCCAAATTTGATTAAGTGTGTTTGAACCTTTGAAATTGAAGACACAAGTGTTTAAGATTTTGACTTTTTCTTTCTCCAAAAAGTAAATCGAGCGTTTGCAAGTTTTTTGACTTGGGCATTCAAGATTGAGTGTGCGTGTTGATTAAGAACTTTTTAAAAAAGCTTTGTTTTGATCTTTAAGGCATTCAAGATTGTGTTTTCTTTTCAAATGGAAAGTGATGCTTTAGGACCTAAGTTCTTCCTTTTAGCTTCATTCAAGATTTTGTTTTGACTCGTTTGAATGCAGATTTGATGTTCTTTTTATGCCCAAAAAGATATGATCATTCCTACTTTGCATGAATGCATTGTTAAAAATCTTTGATGTTGCAAGGATGCAAATGCCTTGATTAATTTTTTTGTTTTGTTTGTTAGAACAAATTTTGCAAATTTTAGTCCTTAATGCATTCAAGAATGATTTCGGGGTTCATTTTAAGCACTAAAATAAGGTGTGTCTGATTTTGCTTCCTTATGGATTTTATTATTATTTTTGGAAAAAAAAAATGGCCATGACCTCCTTGCTAGAAGAAGAAGAAGAAGGAGACGGAATAGAAGAAGAATATAGACAAGAAGAGGAAGAATAATATAGACAAGAAGAAGAAGAAGAAGGGATCGAAGTGCTCCGTCCACCTATAAGCTTGAAAAATCTGAAAATGGTCTAAAACCCATCAGAATGTTTGCAAAGAACCCGTGAAGTGGGTCCCACCGGGCGTGCCAGAATGTAGACTATGATTTTGAACCTGTTACCTATCTTGAAAGGCTGAAACATTCAAACATTAGACTAATCTAACATATTCATGAACTAAAAAAATAGCATAAGACATGAAAACAAAACCAAAGCCACCTCAAGATTGTTGCTAAAAAAACAAGTGCTATAGAGCAAATGTTTGATTCGCTTCAATTAGAGGGATGTGGGTGTGCTCTCTAAGCACTTGGAGCATATTCTAATGCATACTAAGATTGATTTTAGACCAAATATAGGTGTGATATGATGCTATATGCTATGCAAAACAATAAAAGAAACTATGTTAATCCATTATTGCTAAGCTATGATGTTCTTTAAGAAAGCTTGAAGATGATAAAAAGAAACTAACAATTAGTATTGCTTATGCTAAGTCTAGAGCTAAATGGACATGATAACAATGCATAAAATGAAAGGTGAATGAATATTTTGCTCTTGGAAATGAGGACTATTTATAGACTTTTGGGAGGATGAATGAGTGGCTAGAATCAAAATCCTTAAGAGAGGCCAAGATTCATTCAAAGGGGAGCACATGGATTGTGCTAGTTCAAGGCCACCTCCTTGTGACAAGTGTCACAAGGGCATTGGGTTGAAAGATGGGAGGAATGTGCACAATTTGGGAAATGTGCCTAAGGTCAAAGGGTGTAAGAAAGGGGTGAGGGGCTTCTTAAATGCATCATAAATGCATGTAAGAGGGATAAGGAGGCTTTAAATGCACTTAATGCATGTAAGAGAAGCCTCTAGAAGTTTGTTGACTTTGGGTCAAGCTTAGGAGTTGGCTAACCTTGTTTAGGGAATGTGACAAGGTTAGGGGGAGGATTAAGATTAGGATTAGGGGATTTTAGGATTAGGATGGGTGAAGAGGTTGGGTTGAGAAGATTCTAGAAGAGTCTAGAATTCTCCTTGGTTTTATGGAATAAAAGTTTATTCATTCCAAAAGCTTAAGTTTTGGGAATATTTATTGAAATATTTTCAATAAATATGAAAATTAAATATTTAATCTTAATTAAATATTTTGAGTTGAGATTAGGGTTAGAAAAGGTGGGATTAGCCTTTTAATCGAAATTAAGAAGGGATTAGAAGATTTTGGAAGAGGTTAGTGGTCTTAGGAAAAAAGGCTAACTTTTGGTCAAAAAATAAATTAATTATTTTTTGGGGGATTTTTGGTCAATTTATTAATTAAAATAATTAATAAATAGGGGATTAATGTTTAAATAAGATTTAAACATTTTTGGGAGGGATTTCTTAATTAAATATTTTTAATTAAGATAAAGGGATTTAATGACATAAAAATAAATTAATTAATTAAATAATTAATTAATTAATAAATGATGATGTCATCAGAGATTTTTCAGAAAATAAAAATAATTTATTTTCTAAAGGATTTTTTAGGTGTCTACACTTGCATTCAATTTTTATTGAATGAAATGATCAATTGACAATTGTTGCAGTATTTGCTACCCCTATCTCTCCTAGAGGACTTCAACATTAATATCAAACAAGTGATATATGATCTTGAAAAATACATGAGGTAAGCAGTGATATTTGTTCAATATATCAATCAAGTAATATATTGTAAAGTCTCATATTTATATATTTATATCTTGAATCCCTTGTAGGTGGTTGTCATGTAAATAAATCCATAAAGAAGATATAAAATATTGGAAGAAAAGAATTTGTCGATTAATGTGTGAAATGAAAAAATGATTACCTCCAATTTTTTTCAATGCACAAGAACACTACCTCATACACCAAGTTGAGGAGATTGAATTGTGTGGACCTGTACATGCTAGGTCAATGTGGATGGTTGAGAGACACTTGAAATTTTTGAAGGGTTTGGTATGAAAAAGAGCACGTCCCAAGGGTTCTATGGTTGAGGGATATATGGTATACCAGATGATGGTGTACGTTACTCAATATCTTCCTAATCTTGTAGCAAAGACCCATATAGATTGCATTTGGGATCTCGACTCACTTAAAAAATTTGAAGGGGAGTACTTGGTGGACAACAGTAGATTGAGGAAATTGAAAGGTAATCAATTATGAGATGTTATTGTAGTTAATTAATTCTTAATCTTCAAAATAAATTTATTGTAAGTCATCTATTTACTTTTGTACAGCTGCTAAAGAGTGAGATACAATACATTTGTTTATTGTAAACAATCAAGATTAGATGGTGATATGGATTGAACAATGTTAGCATGATGGTCATAGATTAACATGGGAATTTATGTCTTCATTGGTTATACAAGCTCATCGTAATGGAGATCCCAATGTTACACAAAAGGAAATAGATTTAGCATTTGGTTTAAGAGATCACCAGGTACTTATAAATTTGTTAATTAATCAACCGTATGTTTTTCAACTTGTGTTGCACTAATTTATACATGTTTGACATTATTGCAGGTGAAACACCACAAGGCTATGTTTTGTAATGGTTATAAATTTTGCATCAAAAAGTTGGATAACACGAAGAGAACTTGTGATTCTGGGATAAGTGCAGTGTTCTAGGTGACTAATATTTCATCTAGAAATGACTTACATCCTCGAGAGTCACAAAATCGATACTATGGTATTTTGGTTGATATACTTAACTATGACTTTAATTCCTGTTAGCTTGTGGTGACTAATCAGGAAAGTACTATCCAAGAAAGTACTGTACACTTTTTCAGTTATTTGGGCCGACTACTTATAACTCATTCTAACCCTAAAGCGGGAAAATATTGTATAATATGGCTTAGGGTTAGGGTTTTTTTTTTAAAATAAAAAAAAATAAATTATGTATGATTTTAGTACTTGCGGCAGAATTGGGCTGTAAGGGATTACGGATTGTAATCAGGTTGTAATCACTGAATAATAATAATATTGGACTCACTGTTGGTGGACGTAGCCCAGGGATTGGGTGAACCACGTTAAATCTGTGTGTCTTGTGTTCTATTCTATGTGGTTTATTATTTTCTGATATTAGTTATATTTGCACATAATTGTTATTTTTGCCTTGTTAATCCTAACAATTCCTTCAAATTAGTTCTCTTCATTGTGAAATGGTATAGACTATAACTCAATAAAAATGATCCTGATAGAATTGTTATTGAACATGACAATAGATTTCCAATGATCAATACAAGGTTGTTTGAGCTAGTTGGAGAAGAGCCCTATGTTCTTCCAAGCCAATGTGAGCAGGTATTTTACTCAGAGGTTCCACATAAACCAGGTTGGTCATTTGTTGTTAGACATGATCCAAGAGGAAAACCGATAAAGTATAATGTGCTGGAAGAAGATACTGAGGAAGATGAAGAAGTGGAAGATGTAGATGATGATCATGATCGAGAGCTAGTCGAAGAAGAATATGAAGAAGACAACGATGATGTTGCTATTGATGATGATGACAATGATGCTGATGCTAATGGTGATGATGAAAATGATGACGATAGTGGTGGTGATGATGTCGTCGATGAAGATGATCTTGATGATGAGATGGATGAAGAAGAATATCAATGACATGAATGAAATGTAAAATTATGCAAGATGTTTGGCATGTTCTAATGATTGTTTTATATGTAATACTCTTATTCACCTTGTTTTATATGTCCTACTTATATATCTTTGATCTTTTGTTAAGAGAAATTTCATTTTAAAAGAGTATTTAATCTCCATATGCTTAAACAACCTCACTAGTTAAGACTGTTCTCATTTGTAGTGGGCATGACAAGAATCAAATCACTTGAAAGACACCAGTATTTAGAAACAAAGGGCTATTGTAGATATTAAATTTTTTTTAGAATTTCTAGTAAATATAGATAAAGAACATGCACATAAACATGAAAAATGAGAAACATAAATGTAGATATCACAACAACTGAGAAACATAAATGTAGGCATCAATCACAATTTTTTGGAGACACAACATAATTGAATGGTATGTTACAAATAGGGAATACTGAGAAGGGGGGGCGTGAATCATTATTCCACAAAATTTTACTTTTGCCCAATTATGGATATAACAGATAATCTTAATGTATACATAACATAGAAAGCTAAACAATGTGCATAGCAATAAAACTAAAGAACTCATAACACATTATTTGTTCTTGAGGAAACCCTAACCAAGGGAAAACCCCGGTGGGGATGGTACCCACAAAGATCCACTAATCAAAAGTATCTTGTTAAGATGTTGACCTTGTTAGGAGTCTATTACAAGCATATAGTGTCTCAGTCTTGATTAAGGGACTATAGGCCTTGTTAGAAGCCTCAACCCTGTTAGGAGTTGTCAGTACAAAATGTGATTACCAAATGAGCCCACTGCCGAAACAAGTAATGTACAATATTTACTAATTACAAAAAGAGGTCAAGGTACATAACCTTATACTACTTGTATCAATATCTCTTCATTACTCTTTTACTATCGCAATTACATGTACATCATATTTCGCATCATATTACTATATCACTATTGCTATTTTTGTCTCACTTTCTTTACAATTTACAATTACATTTATTCAAGTTATTAAAGCTAATAACTTTTCTGGTCAGCTGCCATATTAAAAAATAACTTTACCCAAGGGTTAACATCTAGGATTTTGTCCCTTCATATTGTTAATTCATTATTTTGATAAACAAAATAATCCCTTAACTCTTGATCAATTCTGTCTTCAAAATCTATCCTGTCGGCTTAACACTGTCTTCAATAAAACTGTCATAACTTCTTCCGTACATGTCATACCGACTTGTGCTCTGAGATGAGTCATCAGTA
This sequence comes from Chamaecyparis obtusa, assembly GCA_027943335.1. Lineage (NCBI taxonomy): Eukaryota > Viridiplantae > Streptophyta > Pinopsida > Cupressales > Cupressaceae > Chamaecyparis > Chamaecyparis obtusa. Next base: position 1,171,361 of record BSBK01005655.1, read on the forward strand.
GTCACCATAGAGTCTATGTTCAAGTGTGCAAGCATTGAACTTACTCCAATCAACATCACCAAACAAAACTGTCTGCTGGTTCACTGGCAAAAACACACTGTCTCATACTTAGACAATTTTACATTGCACTCTGACATACTAGCTCTCTAACCTATGTGATCTTCATGTAGATCATATGTTTCCATAATGACAATATCTATGTAACTAACTCATCCAAATTGCCAACAATCTCCCCCTTTGTCATTGGTGGCAACATATGAGAAAATTGGCTAAGTGTAAAACTCAAAAACTTCAAAATTGCAGCCATAGTATAAAATATATATATACTATCCTTATAACTCCAAAAAAAATCTTATTTCTATACAGTACTCCCCCTAAGAGTATCAATCCTTATCAATTTTATGCTATATATCTCTCCCACTTTGACAACAATGACAAAATAAAGGTAAGGAGGGTTACAAAACTATGCTCAAAAAGTTTTACCTTGATTCAATATTGCAAAGTTAGTAGGCTTGCAACACAATCTGAAAAATCAATCTTTATTGTCTCTAATTCTTTCTCCCATGATTTCTTAATAGAGTTTTCCACACTGAGTAGTGCACATAATCCATAAGATGCTATCTCACATGCTTGGAGATTCTCAAAACTAAACTTTTGAAAAGATGTCTTAGCTGAAAGACATTCTTCCAAATACCCTTCAATAATGCTTAACTTCATAGAGGTGTGCTCTCTTAAAAGAGTGAATCTTTTCATTTTTCTGTCCTTTTCATCTTGCAAAATTCTGATCTCATCAAATATCTTATGAATATTCTTCTCAACATCAAATACCTTTACAGTGGGGCTAGAAAGAAGGTTGGTTTCATTCTGAATTTCTACTTGCTTCATCTTTATTTTCTGATCTTCTACTGCTACAAGGGTCTCTGATTTTGTACATTGAATGTACAAAGATTTTCCTCTTTCCAAGTTCTTCCTCTATCTATCTATCTATCCGGCAGTTATCATCGCTAGAATAGATCGAATTCAGAGGGAGGGATCAGAGGAAGGATTCCATTCATCAGCTCTTGGGGATACGAAGAGGTAGGGATTTATCAACCATTTTTGTTCAACAAAGGGGAGGGGCCCACCACTACAGATGCCAGATGATATTCCTGATTCCTTTCTCGCCCCCTCCTACTAACTTTTCTACCTGCTTGCTCTACAAAAGGATCAAACTTCTTTTGGATCGTCGGAGTTCCCACCTTCTTACTCCTACCTGACCCCGGTATGACATCAGCTAGTGGAGTCCTTTATATAGATATCAAGATTATTGATATCATTCTTGATATTCTGGCTTATGTTCAAAAGTGTTTTGGCCTCATAGGCTGCCTGATCTTTTACCTTTTCTATATTAGACAAATTTATGAACTCACTGTCAAAAGTGCTCATTACTTTCTTTGCTTTCTCCAAAGGGCCAGCTTCTACAATTTGTGTGGTTACAACACCTTGTAACTTTTTAGTAAGCTCCTTCAGACATCCTTCAAGACTTTTAACTTTCTTGTTCTTTCCAATGATTTTGTTCAAAGATGTGATCAATTCCATCTAATCATCATCATCTACTTCCTTTCCCAAATTCTCAATCATAGATCCAATCTACTTCTTCTTTCCAGTCTCAGGTGTAAGACTATTTTCTTCTTTAGAGAGAACAGGTGCTTGTATCTCTATCACTTTGGGTTCTTCATCAATGGTTTGGGTCTGCTCTACTCTTGTAGTTGTATCCGGTTCATCAAGAGCCGAATTGTCAACAATGTTTTCCAGATTCTTGAATACATTATCATCAGTATCCAAGGTGATCTTTGTTCCTTCAACATCCATAGCTTCTTCCTCAATGTTTATAGCTGGTGGAGAGGGAATGTCCTCTTCTTCTTCTTCTTCTACTTGCTGTAATGTCCTCGCCAGGGAACCCATAAGGAATTGGGTCTATGACCTAAAATTACAACTAACAAATCTTTTTTAACATTCTAACATGTCATCATTACCACTCACAAGTACATTCCTTAAGGTTCCCTTAATGAATTCATTTACCATTTTCAAGTATTTCATTTTATTACTTAATCAAACAAATTCTATTTCCATTACAACTTCAATTTACATTGATTCCATTTCACATCAAAACTAATTACATTAATGAACTAGCGGAATTAATTTTTCCTTACAGACTAACACGTAATTTACCTTTAGAGTGAAACAAACACACATTACTTGTCACATCCACTAAGCACATTTATTCTTTCATATTTATTTACTCCTTAACATTATCTATGCTCAACTCAATTGCGCCATCAAAACTGAATTAAACTTTTCCAATAAGAGTCCTTACTTCCTATTTTCATTTCAAGACAAGAATAGAAAGAGCATAAAGTACCTAACCATGTATTGATAACCAACATAAATCATTTTTTCCATAAGTTTAACTTCCACAAATTATCATCTATAACCTTACACAAGTTTTAGTTAAGAATTGAGATTAAAACCTAGTTTGAATAACCACACATTGGTCATATAGAACTATACATTTAAGAAATCACTTCTTATCACTATTTTAATAACATACATGTTTCTTACCCTTATTATTTCACCTGGAGATACCCTTGAACCCTTAGCATATCTTTTCCACTAACCATATATCAAAACAAGTTTCCTTTTAAAGAAGTTTACATCCATAAGTACTTTTATTACAAAGGTTTGCATAGAATCATTACTTTCAATTTCATTTAAGATTCACAAGAGATAAAAAGTAGGAAATGCTCATTGATTTAACCATATTCAATCCCCTTTTAGATTCATAATTCAACCCTTCCCTTATACATAACTTATTTCTTACAATTTCCTTTTACAAACATAATTACAGTTACTGCACATTGCCCGAAGGCATATAGAAGGATAATTACATCAAGATCCCCTAAAGCTCACAATACATCTTTACATCTTGTTAACAAAAGATAGAGACACATGATATGAGAACATAATCTTCACCACTGAACAACTCAGAATCCAAGCCACGACATAAGCCATAGAATATACCTCGAAAGAGATTTTCCACCCAACCATGTGAAACTGATAAAGTTCCACCCCCCGTGCTAGGAGATAGAACCAAGGTTCTCTCAAGTCCCTAAGGCAATCTAAGTCTCAAATACCAATAAATCCAAGGCTCAAAAGAACAAGAATAAATCACATAAAGTATCATCATAATATAACACTGAGGTTAAGGTTCTAAGAAACCACCTAAGTGAGTGTCATCACAAAACCTGTATATGGGATCCACCCTGGCAACCATGTAACCCTAGTCCCCCCTTTATGAATAGGGATCCACCCTGGCAGTTATCCCTAGTCCCGGTACTCCAATCAGGTCTGTGTGGCCATTATTATGTTTTCTTTCATTATCTTTTGAATCCCCCCTTCCCAGGTTAATTTTTAAGGTTATCACTTTTTTACAAACCCACCCATAGGATCCTTCAGCAATCACTTTAGGGTTCCAGCACCTATGGTGAGCCACTCACTTAAGGTTCCTATTCCCTTACCCAATCACATGCCACAAAACCAGATAACATTTCCAAGTCCCGATCCATAGGCTTAGGAAACTCCCCTATGCACTCAGGCCCTTAGAACAAGTCCTAACCTTAGCCATATACATAACAGGAACTATTGGAAGAATGTCTATCACAAGACACCTCAAAACATAAAACCTTTCTCATGCACAAGTAAAAATTTTCAAGGCTCATTTATAGGTCTAAGAAACCCTCCCGTGCACACTGGCCATCGAGATGAGTCCTAGCCTCAAAAACTAAGCTCAAATCTATGCCAAGTGCAAAAATCATCACAAGTAAACCATATAACCTCAACAAAACAAGTAACGAATACACATAGGTGATACAACTTCACACATCACAAATAAAATACATCATAAACACTTTCAAGAACTAGAATCAAAGCATAGGAAAGTTTAAGAACGTTTGGGGGACATTGAGGAGACCTTAGAGTAGTCCTAATCCATAGAATAATCCTAACCCTAATTCTGATCCCTAAAACACATCCTAAACCTTATTCAAGCATCTAAATGCACCACATAATCCCAACAAAAACAAGCAATGAACACATTTAAAGTCTACACAAAATTTCATATGCCAAAACACAATGCTCTGCAAAATCTCACGTGCCTGAAAATAACTAAGTCTGATTTTTAAAGAAATCTCAAAATTAGAAGTTGCATCTTAATTCCTATGAATCTGGAACATATCTCAGTCATCTCAGAAGGTACCTAAACCCTTTATACAAGTATAACTTAAAGTATAATTGTATACTTAAATGTTATAATTGTATAAAGCCTGAATCCTATAAAATTTGAGCCCCTAAAACCCTAAACCTCCAAACAACTTTCTACATATACTCGTACGATAGTGTATGCACTCCCATATAACATTTGACCAAGTGTCGTATGGGGATGACTACAATGTCGTATGACACTGTAAAACACTTACACAAAAATTACATTTCAAACTCCCTGAAAATACTTAAAAATTGGTTTTTAACCCATACGAATTTGTATACATTACCATATGATATTTGACCAAGTGTTGTACGAGTATGAACCCAATGTCGTACGACACTACAACACACTTTTACAAATTTAATCCAGAATTGCCCAAAAAGGCCAAAATATGACTTTTTAAGGTATGGAGAGTGCCTGGGAAAGGTTCCCTGAGATCAACCTGATACAGGGACCTTGAAACCACATCCAAAACACATCCTCAACACTACCCAAGTCTCAGATAAGATTGAATCAAATAAAAAACTATAATTCACAGAGAAGCCTGTAGGAACCAAAATGAGGAAAAAAGGACTGCAACTATTACTAAAACCATCCCAAACCTTCCTAAACCTTCTCAAATCATTACATAACTCTCTAAAACCCAAAATGAAGTATCACAACAAATCTCAAACTCCCAGAAACTATTTCACCATTAAAACTATACAAACATTTACATAATTTACTTCCCGACATCACAATAGAAACACACAGAAGATAAACATTTACATTTCCATTTTAATATATAGAAAAATTTCAAATGACAATATAATATCATATCATACACAAATATACATACACACACAGGAAAATGGGGATTCTTCCCAGTTTAGACCCTACCTGGGGTCCTGCGGAGAATCCTCCCCCTTGGCTGGACACTCTCTACAAAATTTCCAGCCTTGAGTAGATAGCCTCCTAGAAATCTTCCTCTGGCAATCCACAGACATTTGTCTTTACCAAACTAGATACTCTCAAACTCACAGAACTTCAAATAAAATTTTGGATAAATCAATACAAAACACTCCCAAAAATCTTCCCCAAAACTCCTCCTTTCCAGCCACACAAAAACTACAAATATTTATCCTCCAACTATGTGGTTGGAGGAGTTGCTTTACAGGAAGCAACTTCTCCAACTTCCACAGTTGGTTGGAAAATAAACAAATCATTCCCGTAAGCACTAACAAAGTTTTAATAAATTTAATTAAAAATAACTTAAAAAGAAATCATAACAAGAACACTCAACAAATAACTTTCAAGAAAACCACATAGCACACATGGAAACCAACTAGCCTAACTTCTAGGAGGTCTCGAGTTCAACTCCCTCCTAGATAGCTAGTTTTACTACAAAGAGCATTAATCTTTATTATTAATATTATTTTCACTTTTTTATTTAATAGATTTATTTAATACACTTCATTGAATTCACTTCAAATAACATACCACTAAAACAATCAATAAATCCATACAAATATTATTATTTATATAAGCGTGGGTATATGCATGTGCACCCACATATACACATACCTATATAACATATAATCAATATAACACATACATAATAAATATATATATATATATATACATATACTTAAAAGGATAAATCCAACTCACATCATTTATCTCATAACTACATCAAATCAAAAGACCACATCACATACTGCATTCAACTTCCCCAACTAGGGTAACCTCCTAAGCAGAAATCTAAGTCCATGGTAACCTTGAGAGTAATCTTGGTAATACCTCCACACAACAACAGTTCCAGGATTTTTAAGGCATGCTCAGACCTGTGTAGCCAGGTGGAGTCAATGCTTGGAACCTGCATCTTGCAACACCAACCAACATGCATTTATACATATATACAAACAGACAATGGAAAACAAGGAGGGAGAGTGCGACATTGTGTGGACCTCCAGTAGGAGTAACTACGACTGCCTCCCCTCATCCTACACTCACATCAGACAGTGACATCAACAAAGCATGATTGGATTAGTGTGGTTATTACTAGAATAATCTCTTTTCCATATTGTATAAAAGGAATGCATCATAACATATTCATGTAAATGTAAACCATCTATTAACTTTCACAAACCCATTTAGCCATCAGGCATGTACTCAAAATGTCTCATTATCAAAACAAGATAAACAAATCATATAACCCTAAATACATTAATCATATCTAATCCCAAGTAACATTATTAGAGAAGATAACAGATCTAACCCTTAAGTGATTATGATCAATTAACCTAAGGTAAACATGAGCATTTCACAAAGAAGCCTATAAGTCTATCAGGTGATCATTTTATCATTACGGTCCTAAACTATCATTGACACGCAAGAAGATGTATAGTAACATACCCATGCAATATTACTATTCCTCAAACTAAAATAAGAAGTTATGGTGAGTTGGAAAAAGGTTCGGTTTAAGAAACCATCTCAAGAAGGATCATTCTCACATATATTTCTTCCTAATTTCAAGTGAACATAACCAAGACTTGATAGGGTTTGAGGGGCATTACACTTGCTCTGCTGCAACTGATGGTTCTCCAACATTTTTTGCCATAACCTTAATGATTGCTTGCTCTATCTCTGCATTAATTTTCTTATATTGTCCTTCCATAATCTGAATAGTTCTCCTTTTTGTCCTTAAATGAGTGCTAAGAGCCTTCATAATCTGCTTAAGATGTTCATTATCTCTCACATCACAAAGTTTCTTCACAAGATTTTCTCTGATAAACGTGTCTTCCTCTGATGCTCTCTTCTTCCTGTTCACAAGTTTCTTGAATAAATCATCAGGTATCTTACCCTGAAGTGTGTCAAACTTCTTATCAGATAGAATCATATGCTTTACCACTACATTTTCTAGATTCAATCTTTCTACATAGTAATAGAGATCATAGTATTTATTCATCTTTGTGAAATCTCCATTTTGTATAATCTCTTCATTTACTCTTTCAATTCTAGGTTTCTAGGTTTTCTTCTTAATAGAAGTGTCATCATCTTTAATCTCTACAACTTTCCTAAGAACTGGTGGCACCAAAGTTTTCTGCCTCTTGCCAGGTCCAGTAGCAATCTCTTTTATTCTCTTGCTAGGTGTGGAGGAGGTTGACCTAGTAGGTTCACTTGCTTCTTGTTCCTTCTCTGATTCTTCTACTTTCACCTTGACTTGTGTTTCTCCTTGCTGTACTGCAATTGATGATAAGGGTGGTATAGACAAAATTTCTTTCTGTCCAATTTATCTAACTGCTGCTGATGTCTACTTTGCTACCAAGAATTCTTGCTCTGTCATCCCTGTATCTTTCAGAATTCTCTTAATAGTACTCTCAACTCTTTTCTTTGACAATTTTTCTTCAAGTATAGCCTTTGCGGAGTTGAAATTCTCCTCAAAAGTTCCAAATCTGTTACTGTGAGTATCAATCTTGCACTTAAGTAACCTGCTCACATACTCTTCTATCTTAATCTCAGATATTTCATAGCCAAGAGGGTCTATGAACTCAACTCTAGGTTCTACTACTTCAATGTAAGTAAAGTCAGTATCAACCATAAAACATACTTCATTTTTGTACTTCTCCACAAGAGACTGTGGGATCCTTGATCTGCTAGTTACCAAGTTCTAAAATGTCTTAATTACCAATATTGCACTCTCATTCAATTTATCAATAACATGCCTCATATACACTTTATTAATCCTTTCCATTGTAGTTTATCCATCATTCTTGTCATTTGCAATGGTGTATGCAAATCTTCTCAATAGATGAAAAAACATGTAAGTGATCAAAGATGAAAATCAAAATTGTGCATACTTTGTCTTCTTAATCTTTTCCAAATTCTCAAACAGTTGAACTCTCATAATCTCACACATATCAACTTGCACTTTATCAAAACACATAAAATAAGCTATATGTACCATTCTAGCAGCCATGTCATCCTCTCTTGAATTTGCACAAAACTTAGTTGTTAGGATCTTGCATAAGTATCTAACATCATCTTGTTGGATCTTACTAATCACAATTCCTCTACCATTATAAGATGAATTTGTGTTGTCAATAACTATTTTTCTCATGTTCTTCTCATTTAAAGGAATGGCTCTAGTTTTAGATAGTCCAGTGACTTCATGGATCAAATTAGCTGTGATATCTATCACTCTATCTTCTAACCAAAACTTCCCATTATGAATTCTGCTAAGGATTATCTTAGTGCATTCTTCATTATCAAATTCATACTACAATGCATACTTAATGATCTCATTATCTTTCAAATGTTCAAATCCTTCTTTTAATGACATGTCCTAGTTGTAAATCTTTTCATATTCCTTAGTGAAATCACTATCACTGATAGTCTCTAGCTTTCATCCAAGATAACTTATAACATTCTTTAAATGTAAAACTCTGTCTAGAACGGATGATCAAGCTAACCTAGGATCATCTTCCAAGGGTTCTACTAGTTCCCTTTTCATTTTAGGTCTATTTTTATCTCTAAAATTATGAATCAAAGAAACATCCATGATTACTTCTAATTCCTTTTACCGATTCAAAGATCTGCCAAGTAGAATACCTTGATTTCACAATTTTAGGGCTTGCATAGATTCGACGCACAAATCCTTCACCAAATGCTTGCAAAATGCTTCCAATAACTGCTCTTTGATCTCCTTAGAACTTGTATTCACTTTGATGATCAAATAATACTGATTATACCCTTTTATTACTTCAATCTCACTTAGATTTGACATCACACTCAATTATTTTGCCGCTTCTTTCCAAAAAGTTGTTTCTGATAATCTGCAAAACTTAAAACTTCTTGTGATCTTGCTAAACATAATATTTTCCTTTGTGCTCTTAATCATAGGATTAGAACATCATATAGTACCTTGCATTAACTACTCAAAAATCAATTCATCATACATCTACTTCTACACTAATCTAAGTTCCTAATCTACTGTAATTTTCACAAATTAAGTGCTTTGAGATAGGTCAGGTAAGGATTCATTCTTACCATTTGATACTTCACCTTTTTGATTACCTTCAGTGCTGAATATGTCTCCTTGATCTGTGCTTTTAACAAGCTTCACTTCATCTGAGTTACTACAACATCCTTTCTGTCTGTTACTTGCATCTTCATTCCTTCTTGCATGACTTCTAGGGTTAGGGTTAGGATGAAAAACTCCATTGTTCATTCTGCAAAACCTTGCAGTATGTCCAATCTTGTTGCATATCTGACAAACAATTCCATTGTTCCCATATCTTGGTCCAGGTGGATTGATCTGTGATCTACAGTTTCTAGCAATGTGTCCAACTTTGTTGCATTTGTAACATATTACTCCATTTCTTCTATTCATATCTTCAGTAGGTTTCTTATCTACATGGTTAGTATTCCTAAACATTCTACTATTATTGTTATTCTCAACAAATTTAGGTTTTCTACATTCAATAGCTCTATGTCCAAAACCATGATAATTATAACAATAGCCTTTAAGGGGTTTGAATTGCTTACCTGTGCAATCTCTCTTCATATGACCAATAGTGTTACAAGTAAAACATCTACCTTTGAATTCTCTTTGCATACCTTTAGATGGTTCCTCTTGCTTAGGTGGTTCTTCCTTCTTAGGTGTATCTTCAGATTTGTTGATCTCATCAGAATTCTTCTCATCTATACCTTTAGATATTTTCAGATCTGGTTCCTTTCTTTCTTTAATTGTTTTGAATGTATTGAATCCAAGACCAATCTTATCATAGAATGGTTTCTGATAAGATATTTGTTCATCAATCTTCTCACTTGTTGAATACAGCCTTTCAAGTTGTTGTTTGGGTTGAGTCAGTTCACCTTTCACAATTGTATTGTATTTCTCAAGTTCAGCATACTACAAATTGACTTTCTCAAATTCAGATGTTACTTTGCCAAGTTTATATTTTAGTTCATTTTCAATCTTCAACTTTTCATTCTCAGATTTCAAATTTTCCTCATTCTTGCCATTTCCATCTTTCAAAATTAGCTTTAGATTTTCTATCTTTAGTTCATGCTTAAGGATCTCATTTTATTTTTCTAAATTGTCATCACAATCTTCAATAAGAACTTCAGATTCCTTTTCAGATTTCAGATCTTCTAACTTTTTTTTCAATTTCTCGATGAGGTTCTTTGCATCATCATATTTTCCTTTCAGAATGTCTCTTTCATCAGTAAGTATGTTAATCTGTTCAAGAGCTTCTTCAAGATTCTTTTGTAGTTGATCCATATCCATAGAGATCTTACTCAAGATACTAGGCTTTCCTTGAATGATTCTTTTCCGAGTAACTAAGCTCTGATACCAATTGTTAGAAATAGGGAATACTGAGAGGGGGGGTGAATCAGTATTCCACAAACTTTTACTTTTGCCCAATTATGGATATAACAGATAATCTTAATGCATACATAACATAGAAAGCTAAACAATTTGCATAGCAATAAAACTAAAGAACTCATAACACATTATTTGTTCTCAAGGAAACCTTGGCCAAGTGAAAACCCCGGCGGGGATGGTACCCACAAAGATCTACTAATCAAAAGTATTCTATTAAGAATGTTGACCCTGTTAGGAGTCTATTACAATAATATAGTGTCTTAGTCCTGATTAAGGGACTATAGGCCTTGTTAGAAACCTCAACCCTGTTAGGAGTTGTCAGTACAAAATGTAATTACTAGATGAGCCCACTGCCCAAACAAGTAATGTACAATATTTACTGATTAAAAAAAGAGGTCAAGGTACATAACCTTATACTACTTGCATCAATATCTCTTCACTGCTCTTTTACTATTGCAATTACATGTACATCATATTTCACATCATATCACTATGTCACTATTGCTATTTCTGTCTCACTTTCTTTACAATTTACAATTACATTTATACAAGTTATTAAAGCTAATAACTTTTCTGGTCAACTTCCATATTACAAAATATCTTTACCCAATGGTTAACATCTAGGATGTCATCCCTTCATATTGTTAAGTCATTATTTTGATAAACAAAATAATCCCTTAACTCTTTATCAATTCTGTCTTCAAAATCTGTCCTATCAGCTTAACACTATCTTCAGTAAAATTGTCATAACTTCTTTCGTACATACCGCATTGAATTGCGCTCTGAGATGAGTCATTAGTAGTTAGCATAGAGTCTATGTTCAAGTGCGCAAGCATTGAACTTACTTCAATCAACGTCACCAAACAAAACTGTCTACTAGTTCACTGGCAAAAACACATTGTCTCATACTTAGACAATTTTACATTGCGCTCTGACATACTAGCTTTCTGACCTGTGTGATCTTCATATAGATCATATGTTTCCATAATGACAACATCTATGTAACCAACTCAGCCAAATTTCCAACATCGTATACCTAGATGATGCAGCACAACTATCACTCCTTTGGTTCCAAGTTTACACTGCAGTAAACAAAACCCATATATAGATTAAGAATAAATTTAGAGAGAAGAGCAGGGCGGTAATGACCAAAATAATATAGGATCCCTATATTATTTTGGTCATTATCGCTCTCCTCTTGCACTCTTTAAATTTATTCTTATCTATGGGTTTTATTTACTGCAGTGTAGACCAGGAACTGGAGGAGTAGTTGTGTTGCATCATCTAGATATACCACTCAATTATGTTGTGTTTCCAAAAAATTGTGACCATGATGCCTACATTTATGTTTCTCATCTGTTGTGTCTTAGGACCCCTTATGACCCTTTACGACCTTTTACAATCCCTAAGAATACATCTTAGAGGTCTTAAAATATCATAAAGGGTCATAAGAGGCTCCTAGGAGAGGTCAGATGAGCTTCCACCTTCACGTGGTTGGCTCTATTAAGTAGAGAATGTTAAACTATTCTTGAAACAAAGAGAAGCTCAATAATCCATGAGCAGGAACTGGATCTGCATGAACACCCTTTTGAAGCGATACCAACAAGATCGAAAATATATATATATATATTTTAAAAAATTGATGTGCGTCGCAATTGTGACGGCCGAACACAATGACGCTTATCTGTCAAAATAAGTCAATGACTTGCCATTGCATTCACAGCATCATTGTCAGTAAAAGACTATAAATGATGGTCCGACGTCATAAAATTCTGACGGGTATTCATCACATGTACAACATCTCTGTCGTTAAAAACAACTAACAACATTTAATTGTCGTAAGATTCTAACGGATATACGTCGACTGGACTCCATATTCGTTAGCAAAAAAATTACAAATGATGGTAGACCATCATAATATTATGATGATATGTCATCATTTTCTTAATTTGTGATGGTGAGGCATCGTAATTGCGACGACCACAACTAGGTCCGACACTAGGATTGGCTTGTTGGAACTCCCAACTTGCGACGTCCATAGTTGTCATAATTACGATGGTCATTGTAGCTATCATTTTTTGTGACTGCAAAACTATGACATTGTGTGGTGTCATATCAATGGATTATCATCTCAATTTAGATGATCTACCATCGGAAAAGGGTCTCAAATGTACTAGTGACCCTTGGTCTAGAATTCTCAAGAAAAATTCAATTTTTACATCTGATCAAGAACCAACAGACCAAGATCTAAGAGATGCCATGAAAGATGCTAGGTTCTATAATGTTATGGAAAGACTTCTAGACATGGATAAGGAGATGTATTTCCTTATGCTTTCTCAACAAAGAGAAAAACTTCCAAGTGATTTTGATGTTTCCACTCTTAAGGAACCACCTACCATAACCAATCAAGAGATTTTGAGTGGTTCTTAAGAGACACATACTCATGGAGCAAAGGAAGACAAACAAAAGAATGCTTTCCAAAACACACAAGGATCTTATTCATGTTTGGATCCCATCTTACAACAAATCCAAATGCTTCAACAACAAATTCATGACATTCAAATTGGATCATCCACCAAGAAATATTCCTTGGATGATATATGTTCTTATCCTTTTGATAAGCATTTGACAATGATTTCATTCCCTCCTCACTTTGAGGTACCAAAATTTGACAAATATAAAGGGAATTCTGATCTACAAGACCACATTCGTGAGTTTTGTGCTACTTGTATTGAAGTCACCCACAATGATACATATCTTATGAGACTATTTCCATGTAGTTTAGGAGGACAAGCCATGGAATGGTTCTCCAAACTACCCCTAGGTATCAAATCCTTCAATGAGCTTATTGACAAGTTTGTGACTCATTACTCATATAATATCAAACATGAAGTCACTATGCTTGATCTTTGCAATGCACAACAAAAGAATGGAGAACCCTTCCTTACTTTTTTGCAAGGATGATGTTAATTGTTTGCCAAGTATCCATGAACTATTCCTGAACAAGAGAAGATGGATATCTTTGTGCATAACCTTACACAAGAAATGAGCTATAGGTTACAATTGCAATGTCCTCTAAACTTTAACAAGCTCATTGAAAATGGCATCAAAATTGAGGAAGATATGGTTAGAAAAGGTTAGATTAAGCTTTACTCTAAGGATAATGTTGGATCTTCAAATTCAAATCCCAACAAAAACAACAATGACAAGTCCAAATTTTGGAACAAAAATAAGAACGTTGTCAATGATGGGATTGTGGATAATCGTCATGTTAAACCAACACAACCCCTTTTGAATCTCACAAGCAAAGCCAATGCTACTCAACCTACTTATAGCAATCAAAGTGAAAATTAGAATACCAACAAAAATTCATCAAGATTACCTTTTATGCCACGTAGAAGAACTTTTATTCCTTTGGGCGAATCTCTTGAATCTGCATTAAGGAAGTTGATACAAAGAAACTCATTGTACTTCCTGATACTAGAGATTTTGAACCTAGGGTGAAGCCTTCTTGGTGGAATGATAATGATTATTGTAAATTTCATAGAGGGAAAGGTCACAAAACCAACCAAAGGCTCAAACATGTGATACAAGACTTGATTGAAAGCAGAGAGATTAGTGTTGATGGATGTACCTCAAATGAGTCACATACGACTTTTTGTTGGTTAACAGTTTGTCCTCTTCTAAGATTTTCAATCTTTGACTCCCAAATCACCCAAGGTAAGAGAACAAAAGGATGTTACCAACAATTGGGTCAGTGTATATCTTCAATCACTGCCCTCTGAATTAACAGGTACAACTCCCTAATTGTGTATGGTGTTCAATGAATATGTTTTTAAACTGATCACCAGGTTGTCTCTAATGTGTTTTAACCAAATTGATCATAGGCACAAACAATTCAGGCAAGGGTATATATTCTATCTCCTAACTTTAATCTAACTACTCTAATCATGCAAATTCTACTTAGAGAGAACAGGAGCATAATCATATACGAACAACAAATGGAATTTCCCTCACTGCAACCTCTGACATGAAATGGAATCCAACAAAAATCATAGCTTCATACACAATTGTACTTTCTATCCAGAATGAATCTAACAAACAGGATGAATAGGAGAAGAGTTACATATGACAAGCAAATGGAATTACTTACTGCAACCACAGACATGAAATGGAATTCAATATGTAATCACAGCTTCATACATAACTATCCTTTCTATTCAAATGTAGATGATTAACTAAAATGGAACAAAACCAGAAATAAAGCTCAGTAAATGGAATCACTTTTTCTCCAATATCTAGTTTGCCCCCCATTCCCTACTTCATTCTCTCCAGTTTATATAGAGATCATTAGCATACATCCTTCATAGGAATATGAAGTGATTTAGCTTCCAAAATACAAAAAGAAAAAGTACAAAGAAGGAAAACTTTCCAAACTAAGAACTTGAAAAGTCATCATGAATGTAGAGATAAAGGAGACACAAAGATAATGACTTCTTAATCTAAAACTCTTCATCTTCAATCAAAATTTGTTGAGCTGAGTTCATTGGGCTTTTGGAGTCGAATCATCTTTCAAAGAACAGTCAATCCAATCTACAATTGCACTTCAACTTTCTTTTAATCTCATAGCTTTATCACTATCACCACCTGTGGCAATTTATGTTGCATCTACCAGGCCACAAACTACGACATACAATATCATTAGCATTATATTCTCCAATCTTCCTACCCGTGACCTCAGTCGATAGGTCGATCATTACACTATGTCAATAATCCTCTCTATTCTTAGTTGACTGCTTTCGATGCTTCATTGAATTACATTATCTTTTAATCTCCTTGTTTGAATTAAATCTCGGGTCCCACAAATGAACATGTCCACGTGGCAAAATCCCGCTTTCCCACAAAACATAGGTGACATAATAACGGGAAAAATGGGAACCGTGGATTCAGTATTTTAAAAATGACCACCACAAATGCCTTTTCGGTCCCATAGGGACATGTGGGATCATCCCGCAAGTTCGCAATGAATCTCCCACGGCTTAGCGACAATGTGACTACCGTTGATTTGGTATCACATACAAACTCTTTTGGCCCCACCGAGAGACACGTGTACACATCTCGCATGATCGCAAAAACATTTGACAGGAATAGCAATTATGCGAGGGCCGTTGGATGTGCTGTTGATGAAGTGTGGCCTCTACCTTGGACATGTGGAAGGATCCCATTTTACCGCCAAGCATCCTTGATAACTTACATTGTCGCATGATCGCATAGAAATATTTTAATCTACATGATCATGCGACCGCTTTATCATTGGCACATGAAATAATATTTAATATTATCTTCATCGAGCTCGGACTTATAACTTTTCACCATCGCACTTGCACTGTTAGCATACATGGGTTCCACCTGGTCTTCCATTGTCGCATGATCACATGGGTGTTATTTTATTTATGCGATCATGCGATCGCTCTATGATTGGTGCACATGGACTCCACTATTGACGTACGCAGGTTGCACTGTTGGCGCATTTATTTAATCTTTCCTGTCTTTGACTTTTCTTATTTGCACGGGCTTCCATTGTCGCATGATCTCATGGTAATATTTTAATCCATGCGATCATGCAACCACCCTATCATTCATGACTACACAACACTATTCTTCGATCCCATTATATTTTTAGTACCCGATTCATTGCTATCTCTGATCAATATAAGTAATCTGATACTTAGTTTGGTTTGACACATGTTCAAGAGCCAGAAATGTAATATATGTGATAGCTGTTTGATGCACAATGTAGAACATAATACAATGATCGAGCTTCTTGTTATTGCAAAGTCTTCAAATTCAGTAATGTGCTAAAATCTTGATTTTCCTACCAACATTGCTTATGTGTAATGTACCGAACTATAACATTCCCCTTATTCAAGATGCCACATCTTCATTTTGATCATAATGCAACCTGTGGATTAATGAGTCACAACATAAAGGCTGACAGGATTATGTGACCGAATCATTCACCATTTTATTTATTTCATCTTCAAAAGACACTGAATACAACCAGATCTTTGACTATCCCAAATTCTACTATTATCATCAAATCATACAATGCAATGCTATCACCTTCTTGATACTGGGATAAACAGTATGTCCTTCCGAGGTGATTACCTTAATTATTTTGCATTAGGAGGCTTTCAAAAATTGAATCTAAGTTCATGTCTGTCCAAACTTTACTTCTGAAAATTGAATCAACCTTCTTCTGATTCCTTGCAAGTGCCTGAAGATCATGACTTGGAATCATCATTTCTCCTGAGAAAAAATTACCAATCAAATCATGTTATTCTTGCCAGGTAGGTATCTATCACTTACCCATGATGACAAGGTTTTCAAGGAAACCCACCTGGCTTGAAGCAAGAAGGCAAGGAACCCTGGTAAGAATAGCCTATCTTAGAAAAGTTAGACCTAGACACCAGACTTGACATGACCATATGACACCAATATTGCCAAAAAAAAAATGGGTGACTGAAAGTTAGGCAACAGCTAGCTCCAACTGGGGGATCATGTACTGCAAAGTGCATGAAGAATTCAGCTTCTCTGGTGAGACAAGTGCCTTATCCATTGGGTTGCAGAGTCTAGACCAAGAGAACAATGAGAAAATGTATACAGGGAGGGCGGAGGGGAGCAGGACAGACTAAAACAAAGCAAGAGAAAACCACAACTAACTAAACAAGGAAAGGCTACACTAAACACACCAAAATTGGAAAGAAACTCTATCTAAAAAAGGTGAGGAGACCTCACCAATAGGACCATAAACAAAGAAAGATTCATATGTGGCCATTTACAAGGAGAGAGAAGTATGAACCTTTCCTGAACAGAGGAAAATGCTCCACCAATTTGAAACAACACTGGTAACTTCTGGCTACTCCTTCATTGTTGAACTTGAGTCCAAAAGCTATCTGCAACATGATAACCCACAGGACCTTTCCGAATAGCCATGCCTCATCATAAATTTTTGATTCTTCTATATTTTCCTACACACTACCTTCTGCATCCATCTTCCGAGAGGAGAGAGGATAGTCACTAGATTCTGAAAATACTGGAACATACTTGCATCCATTTGATTCATCAATATTATCTTTACCAGATATATCAATATTCAAATCAAAACTAGGAAGATCAGAACATTCAAATGGAATGTCATCATACTGGTTGCAAGCACTATTATTAGTAGTTTCAGATTCCAAACCAAGACTTAAACAAGATACATCTTCATTACACACAGGCTCTACTAGGATTAATACATCTTCTTTATTTGTTGTAATTGTCAATTCTACAAGATGTTCATCTGAATTTAGAATTTCAACACTTGAATTGATTATAGAAGAGGACTCACATATGATTGGCATCATGACTTGATCAATTTTCATTTCAAGACTAGGAAGATCTTCATCTATTCTCTGTCTTCTGTATGGTGCTGTAGTACTTCATTAACATGTTCAAAATCTGCCTATTGCATTGATTCCTTCAACAATATTTTCAATAGGCTGACTATCTTTTTCATCCACACATATTTGATTAGCAACATCCAACATTGTATCATCTTCAAAACAAAATGTTTCTGATATCTGATCTTTATCAGCTATAATGAATGAAGGATCAACCTTATTATGTTCTTCAATAACATCAGGAATTTCATCTTTTAATAGCCCATCAGCCTTAGGATGATCTTCAGAAGAAAAATAGTTTGAAACATTATCCTCATTCTTTTCACACAATCTACAACTTTCATCAACACAAGAAAAAGGAAACATGGATACATCTTTTTTTTCAATTTTGTTTACCTTTTCTTCCTGATCTTCAAGAATCTCCCTGTTCGCCAAATTTTGTCTTGTAGAATTCCAGGGCTTTTCTTGCTCTTCTGAAACTAGGCAACTTCTAGATTATTTAATTACCAGTTCTTCTTCAGGTATAGTCAAAAGAACAGATTTCTTCTTTCTCCTTTGGGCTTGGACCTCAAAATACTTCTGATGCACATGTTTTAACAATAGGGCAGACTGATGATCTTCAAACACACTCAATCCTTTCTTCAAACCCTCAGTCAAACTTAGTTTATATGCTTCCCAAAGGAATTGGAAGTTGAGATCATCTTTAGCATTTATCTCCTCAATTGTGGGTTTCCTTCTGATTTGTTTTCTTGGTTTAACCTCTTTTTCACTCAAGACTAAAAAATTTAATGAGATGTGATCTTGAGGGGCTTCTGACATTTCACCATCATCCATATTGAGCTCTTTCTTTAACTTCTACAATGAATTTGTTTTCTCTTCCACTTCTTTCAGCAAATGATATCTTGCACATATACTCATCCACAACAGAACAGTTACATGATCCTCTTCAATACTCAGGTTCATCTTTCTTCCATGAGTAGTGCTTTCTCTCCAAGCATCAAACATATCATGCAATACAAAATTAGTAGTGTGATGAAGTTCTATAAGGGAAGGATCTGGCCTCCTTCCTTTCTCCATTTTAGAAGGCATGGTCCTTTAACAATAGAGTCTCCAATCTCCTGCAAGTTTTGAGATAATACATTTTGAAAATATAAAACATTGGACTCTTCAACCAAAGTTATGAGGACCAGAGCGGAGTCACCAATCTCTGAGAAGTAGAGATAACTATAAAACTAAGGAAACCAATATCAGCATCAATCTTCTCTTCTTCCTCAGTTGAGTGCTTTCCAGTCTTCAACTTTAAACTAGTTCTTCCTTCAGCATGTGGGACTGGAAACCTGATTCCTATGGTAAGCACCTTTCTCCACAAGATCAGCTATAAAAGGGGAAACCAGAAATATGTCTATTTACAAATTCTCCCCAGCAGAGTCGCCAAAAACTGTTGGTTAACAATTTGTCCTCTTCTAAGATTTTCAATCTTTGACTCCCAAATCACCCAAGGTAAGAGAACAAAAGGATGTTACCAACAATTGGGTCAGTGTATATCTTCAATCACTGCCCTCTAAATTAACAGGTACAGCTCCCTGATTGTGTATGGTGTTCAATGAATATGTTTTTAAACTGATCACTAGGTTGTCTCTGATGTGTTTTAACCGAATTGCTCATAGACACAAACAATTCAGGCAAGGGTATATATTCTATCTCCTAACTTTAATCTAACTACTCTAATCATGCAAATTCTACTTAGAGAGAACAGGAGCAGAATCATATATGAACAACAAATGGAATTGCCCTCACTGCAACCTCTGACATGAAATGGAATCCAAGTGAAAATCACAGCTTCATACACAATTGTACTTTCTTTCCAGAATGAATCTAACAAACTAGATATTGGAGCAAAAGTGATTCCATTTACTGAGCTTTATTTCTGGTTTTGTTCCATTTTAGTTAATCATCTGGATTTGAATAGAAAGGATAGTTATGTATGAAGCTGTGATTACATATTGAATTCCATTTCATGTCTGTGGTTGCAGTAAGTAATTCCATTTGCTTGTCATATATAACTCTTCTCCTATTCATCCTGTTTGTTAGATTCATTCTGGACAGAAAGTACAATTGTGTATGAAGCTATGATTTTCACTTGGATTCCATTTCACGTCAGAGGTTGCAGTGAGGGAAATTCCATTTGTTGTTCATATATGATTCTGCTCCTATTCTCTCTAAGTAGAATTTGCATGATTAGAGTAGTTAGATTAAAGTTAGGAGATAGAATATATACCCTTGCCTGAATTGTTTGTGTCTATGAGAAATTCAGTTAAAACACATTAGAGACAACCTGGTGATCAGTTTAAAAACATATTCATTGAACACCATACACAATTAGGGAGCTGTACCTGTTAATTCAGAGGGCAGTGATTGAAGATATACACTGACCCAATTGTTGGTAACATCCTTTTGTTCTCTTACCTTGGGTGATTTGGGAGTCAAAGATTGAAAATCTTAGAAGAGGACAAACTGTTAACCAACATTTTTAAAGATCCACTTCCCGAACATGAGAAAGGAAGTTCTTCCAATGCTAAAGGTGATAATCAAGCCAATTAAAATACCACATCCTATAAGTATGCAAATCACATTTCTAAATGTCATCCTTCTGAATACTATGCCAATGTGATTACTATCAAAGAAAAGAGTCAACCAGCTAATGTCACTACTCAAGCCCAATCCAAGGTTACTCTTCAAGGTGTCTCATCCAAACCTAGCACTTCTCAAAAAAAGTCTGTCTATGTTGCAAAGTCTACACCAAATGTTTCTAATTAATACAATCTTTTGGATCAATTGAAGAAAACACCAGCCCAGATGTATATACTAGAGCTTTTGCATCTATCACCTTCTCATAAGGATATTCTTGAGAAAGCTCTCCTAGAAACTAATGTTCCTACCAATCTAGATCAAACTCAATTCCAAGCTATGGTGGCACATTTGACAACTCCACATTACATATCTTTCACTAAACATGATGATCTAGCTACTAATCAACCCCATAATGCTCCACTCCATATAGAAGTCCTTGTACAAAATCATAAAATCAAAAGAGTACTAATAGATGGAGGAGCTAGCTTGAATATATGCACTTTGAAACTAGTCCTTGAATTGGGTTTTTCTGAAAATGTTGTAGATCCAAAGAAGAAAATCAAAATTAAAGCTTATGATGAGGAAGAGAGGTCATCCAAGGGATCTATTGTTCTTCTGATTCGCGTAGGTCTTGTAGTCAAAGATGTACTTTGTCAAGTTCTTGATATGGATCTAGCATATAAAATTCTTTTGGGGAGACCTTGGATTCATTCTATGTAGGTTGTGCCCTCAACTTATCATTAGTGTTTGAAGTTCCCATATAATGGTCAAGAAATAACTATCAAAGGTGATTTGAATCCTTTTCAGTATTGCAACACTGTGAAGCCGACACCTGAATCTTTGGTACCCTATAATCATGTTGGATGTTCTGCAACAACACCTATTGATCTGAGTAATGTAGCATCAACCTCTAAATCCAGTGGGATCAAAATAGACATAAAAGAACAAAGTATGGGAGAGTACACTTTGGGTGAAACCTTTTGTATCACAGAGTTACCCTTATCTCCTAAATCATATGGCAAGTCTTTGATTCTCAAACAACAATCAGAAGTCCCTTCTGCACCTATTTATGGCACATTCATAAGTGGGGGCACTATATCAAAAGAAGCAACTGAGCGTAATGCTAACCATTTTCCTAAACACCATAAGGATGATGAAGATGAAAAACATGAATATATATCCCCTGATGTATATGGTAAGGGATACACTTTGTTGAAAAAGATGGGATATCAAGGTAGTGGACCTATCGGGATGCAAAGGGAAGGGGTTATAAGACCCATTCTGAAAAATCCAAATTATCAGAGAGATACCACGGGATTAGGATACAAAGGAGAAGGGCCAAAGGAATCCAAGGGTAAAGAAAAGATTACACCTATCTACAACAACTCTAAGGCTCCTACACTAGAGTTTTGAAAGCATGGCATGTATGCAGATCCTGAAAAGCAAAGAATAGCAATAGAGATCATAAATAGACTTAGGGATAATGATGATGATGATTCTGACTCTAATGATTACGAATGGGATTCACTATCTAAAAATAATGAAGAAATAGGGGTAGATGTTGTCCATACCTATAGTAACAATTATCATGAGGGGGAGAGTTCAAGGATAGGACCATTAGGATTAGCTTCGCATGATTATACTACTCTTGGCGATTGTGAGGAAAGTGAGGATTATCTAGTGATAAATGATTCAGACAAGAGTATGGCAATAGACCTTGCTGATACAATCATAAACCTTCATAATTTTTTCATAAATACCATCTCTACCTTTGACATAGACCCAAGTGATCCAATTCCACTTGTTCATCCCGAGCTTATAGATTGGGATTCTCCCAATAATAAAAAACTCAATGTTTTCCATAATGACGATGCAATTATTGACTATCTTGGAATCAAAGATCATCTACCACATGGGGATCATAAGTCAAGATTCCCGATAGAAATCAATGACATGGCTTACTTTGGAGAGGTTGCCAATCCTTTTAGTCATAAAAATGTAAAAATAATCAATAGATCTAATGGTGAAAACCACTTTGTGGTAGTATTAGATCCCAAAAAAGTAAAAATAAAAGACATATCTAAGGGTGAAAACCTCTCTAAGGCTTCTAAAGATGGAAGGATTGACTTTCTACCCAATTATATAGATTGAGAACAATCTTCCATACTCATTGAACCTACGTTGCCACTCAACATTGGAATAGAGGAGTCTCCGCGTATCCTGAAAGTTGCAGCATGCTTAGCAGAATCAGAGAGGGAGGCCTTTTCACAATTTTTCAAAGAAAGATAGGTTAACTTTGCCTAGTCTTATGCTGATATGCTTGGATTAGATCCCAATCTTATCATGCATCATTTATCTATTGCACCAAGAATCAAGGCAATGAAGCAAGAACTAAGGAAAATGCATCCCCATATTGCACTAACGGTCAAGGTAGAACTGAAGAAATTGCTAGATGTTGGATTCATTAGAGCTATTGATTATGTTGAATGGATTTCCAATATTGTACCTATATCCAAGCTGGAAAAATCTATTAGGATCTATATAGATTTCTGAGATCTCAATAAATCTTGTCCTAAAGATGACTTTCCCTTGCCTAACATTGATATTATAGTTGATTTAACAGCTGGGCATGAGATGTTGTCTCTAATGGATGGTTTTTCTATCTACAACAAGATCAAAATCACACTGGAAGATCAGGAAAAGACTACTTTTACATGCCCTTGAGGCACATACTACTGGAATGTGATGCCTTTTGGGCTTAAAAATCCTGGTGCCACTTATCAAAGAGCAATGACCACAATCTTTCACGACATGATGCATACTGTGATGGAAGATTATGTTGATGATATCCTGGAAAAATCCAAGAATAGAGATGGTCATTTGAGAGTGTTGGATAGAATATTTACTAGGATCCAGAAAAATATCATATCAGACTCAATCCAAAAAAGTGTGCGTTCAGGGTAACATCAGGAAAATTGTTGGGATATATTGTCTCTGCTAAAGGTATTGAGGTTGATCCAAAAAAGGTTAAGACAATCATGGAAATGGCTTCCCCTACTAATATCAGTCAGTTGAGATCTTTGCAAGGATGCCTCCAATCAATCGGAAGGTTTGTTTCATAATTAGCAAATATAAGTCATCCTTTTCAACATCTGTTACATAAAGACATTTTATTCAAATGGGATGATAAATGTGAGGAAGCTTTCACTAAGATCAAGAAATATTTGGTGAATCCTCCTACTCTCATGTGACCAATTCTAGTTAAGCCACTCTTGCTTTATATCTTAGCTACAACAGTTTCACTAGGCACTCTTTTGGCCCAATAGGATGAAGAAGGTAAAGAAAAGGCTATATATTACATCAGTCGTACCCTTGAGGGATATGAGCTAAATTACTCACCAATTGAATGAGCATGCCTAGCAGTAGTCTTTGCTTCATAGAAGTGGCAACATTATATGTTTTCTCATTCCATCAAACTTATTGCAAAGATAGATCCTTTGAAGTACCTTTTGAGCAAAACAACATTAACGAGAAGATTGGCTAAGTGGGTAATGCTAATTAGTGAATTTGATATAGATTATGTGGATAGAAAAGCTATTAAAGGATAGGTAATTATAGATCAATTAGCTGAGGCACCACTAGCAGATGATCAACCTATCCATACAAAATTTCTAGATGCACATATCCTGGCATTATCTACACAAACTTGGAAATTATACTTTGATGGATCATATACTCAGCATGGATCAGGCACCAGAGTGTTATTTGTTACTCCACAAGGATATACAATACCAAAGTCTTACAAGTTACTCTTTCCTTGTACAAATAATGTTGTTGAGTATGAAGCTTTGATGATTGGATTGAAGATGGCTCTACAATCGAAAGTGATTGAACTGAATGTCTATGGTGACTCCCAATTGATTATCAATCAAGTTAATGATGAATACGAAACCAAAGATGACAAGTTGTTGCCATATAAGCATATTGTGGATGACTTTAAGCAATATTTTTCAATCATTACCTTTGAGAAAATTCCAAGACATGATAATAAGGTTGCAAATTCTATGGAAACAATTGCTTCTCTATTTGATGTGAAAGATACAAAAGCCCATTTTGAGTTCTTGGTGGAATCCTTGACTTATCCCACATATGATGATCCCGATACTAGTATCATATGTCATAGTATCGGACAAGATTCCCATATTTATGGAAAGATATATTCCTATCTGAAAAACAATACCATTCCACCCGACCTATCCCAAAATAAAAAATGAACCTTTTTACGCCAAGCCTCCCGCTATCTCCTAATATCTGACACCTTGTATCGGTGAGGTCTTGACAGTACTCTCTTACGATGTCTTGAACATGATGAATCTCAAACTACCTTACAAGACATACACGAGGGTATTTATGGAACACATTCAAGTGGTCCTTCCTTAGCTAAGAAGCTCATGCGTATGGGTTACTATTGGCCAACTATGGAGACAGATTCCTTTCACTTTGCAAGAAGATGTAAGAAATGTAAGATACATGGGAATCTCATTCATGCATCAGCACAGTAGCTTCATCCTTTTACAACAAAATTTCCATTCAGTCAGTGGGGACTTGACCTCATGGGTACAATTCACCCTCCATCTTCCAACGACCATAAGTACACTATCACTACAACTGAGTATTTTACCAAGTGGATTGAGGCTGTTCCATTGATCATTGTCACAAACAAGCAGATATCCATGTTTATCCTTAATTATATCATTTGATGGTATGGTATCCCTATGCATCTTATTACTGATCATGGGAAGCAATTCCAAAATTAAGATATGGATGAACTATGTGCTAAATTCTACACCACCCATCACTATTCTATGATTTATTACCCCCAAGGTAATGGCCAAGTTGAGGCGTCTAATAAAACCATTGTAAAAATTCTTCAAAAGACTGTCAATGACACTGGTCGTAACTGGCATATCCAATTAAAACCTACCTTATGGGCTTATCACACTTCCATCCGTACCCCTACTGGAGCCACAACATATTCCCTTGTCTATGGATCTAAAGTTGTTTTGCCCCTCGAGGTCGAGTTACCTTCTCTTCATGTATCCCTAAAAGATTTGATTCCAGATGAAGAGTATAGGGTTGCACGGTTGACTGAATTAGAATTGCTAGATGAACGCCACCAACAAGCATTTGATAATTTGAAAGTCTATCAGTAGAGAATGTCTCGATAGTATAATAGTAAGGTGAAACCTAGAGACTTTCAAGTGGGTGACCTAGTCCTTCGTGAGCATCCAAAAAATCAACTGTATCGTGAGAAGAAGGGCAACTTTGAACCCAATTGGTTAGGTCCTTTTGTGATTACAACAATCTATGGCTCCAGGGCTTATCAATTGTCTACATCTAAGGGAGATCTCTTGGATGAGCCTCTTAATAGCATGCACCTCAAGAAGTTCTATGCTTGAAATCCCAGTGCAAGGGACATGTATATAAATAAAATCTCATAAAATACAAAAAAATAAAAAAATCAAGAGAAAATTGTAATAAAAACATGTGGTGAAAACCTGGAAACAAGCACCATTTGTGACAAGTTAGCTCCTCTCTCTATTAGGATTCTTCTAGCACATCACCCCATCTGTATATACCCATCATGAAATGGATATCTAGTCATTATTTGCCTTGTACATATCATAATAAAATGGCCAATTTGTAATTACCCTATCCATTGTATAAATCCACAATAAAACCCCATCATAGCTTGGTCTACTGTCTTGGTCTTCATCCTCGTTTAGTGTGTCTTTCTTCACCCATAATAAGTTAGTCCATCACCTAGCTGGGGGCATGTCCTCGACCTAGTTTGGGAAGTGGATCTATGATAGTCATGACTCTTAGAGGACAAAATGGAGTACTTTTACTAGACAAGAAAGCAAATGCAATCAGATGATCTTACACAATGATATCCTAATCATGATTCATAATATGTGATTTATCCTTTGAAGCATGACTTCTTATCTATACATTTGAAACAACATCATATCAATCCAATCGATCAATCAACCGAAATCTATCTTTTGGCAAAATAAATGTATATTCATGGCAGGCATGTTAGAATGATTCGTTATAGATTATGCATTCATATATGGATTTCATTGTTATCATGTTTCCTATGCTGTTTCAAGATATGTTTGACATGAGTTTTTAACTCCGAATATGTCATTGATTAGAATGGCCGAGATGGGACATGATATTTAAGTTTGATTGCTGTTTGTGGGATATTTTCCAATGAAGTTGAAGGAACAAGTAATTGGGGTGTCTGTGTGTAAGTGCCTTCATCCATTTAATAAGTATTGACAACATACAAATCATGTTGTTATGCGAATACTACTAACGATGATACACCAACACATACCTCGACTCCAAATATTTGTTCCCCAATGGAGGGGGGAATATTTCTTGTCTATTATGAAAATGAAACTCAGGTCATCTTGGTTTAATTATACCTCGATGCTTGTCAAGTTTTCTATATTAAACTCCATGTAAGAAGTGCTCAGGTCATCCTGGTTTAATTATACCATGATGTTTGTATTTTCTTGTAACATAACGAGCTCAATGATGACAATCAAATTCCAATAATTATGAAGTTCTAAGATGTTACATGAAGTTGTGGAGATACTCATTTCATATATCATTTTGCATTGCATCTAATAGACTTTTGTTTCATATCCATGCTCCTTTTATAGGGTTTTGTAGGATATCTTGTTTAGTTCATCTATTCTCTTTGTCAATTCTTCTTGTGTCAGACACATTGTTGTTTAAACTTGAGGACATTATGGGTACCAAAAATATAGCATTTATCATGGTTCATTATGTATATATCATTAGTTTTTCTTTATTAGGTTTATTCATTTGTATATAGTCATTTATATTGTGATCATTTCATAGTTATCATTTTATCACATATTAGGTCATTATTCATCATTTTTCATAGTTATCATTTTATATCATTATAGCGTATCGTTCATTTATTATCCATCTCACATATTATCATTTATTCATTATTTGCATATTCATTATTAATCCATCTTTTATATTATTCACCATCATTTGTTGCATCCTCATATATAAAATTAAATCATCATATCATTTAGAGCTTCATTCATAAACCATTAGTCATCATTTGATCAATTATAACCACTATGCATGCATATAAGGGTAAATCATTCATCACATAAATAACATGCATATCAATGTAAATCATCACATCCTACATATGTCAGTATCCACATGTATATATATATCATCATAGGTATTGCATCATAGAAATGATCATAGTAGAACTGCATCACATAAATAGTCCATCACATAGAGTCCATAAACAAAAATAAAATGTCCCAATGTCCAATGATATCTCATAAAATGATCATGTGTCCAAGTGTGTACATCAAGTCATAAACATAATAACAAAAATGCTGATAAAATGGTGATACAAGTGTACACAATATGCCTACGAGCCACTACCTCCAGACTCAGTTTGTCGCTGTCTACATGATGCGATAAGACCTAGTGCTGCTGGATCTCATGAACCTGTGGGAGGTTTTAGAGGATGTGATGATGCCCCTCTGCTATCAGTCGGTCCTTATCTCTGATACACAGTTGTTCTGATTGCATAGGAGCTATCTTTGAAGCTCCCGATCCACTGATCTCTCAACACAACTTGTCTGTAGGCGTCCTTCCAATAGGTGATCTCCCTACCAGCCCATACCATCACCCGTAAGCTATCTGCATGAGGTCCTAAATCCTCTATCCTCTGTAGCTCATCTGATAGAGCCTTAGCCTCTCCTAGTCACTCTATGGTGATGGCTCACTCATGCCTGATCATGACATTCTCAGTTTCTAATCTCTCCACCCATCTCTCAAGTCTAGGGACATGGTCTACCTATACCTGTGTCATTGCTAGTCTGAATAGCAATGCATCAATGTCTACATCCTCCTCATGTGTCGCGTCCCTCTTTAAGTAGGGGTCCTCACCACCGATATCCATCTCTACCTGCTCATCTTGTACATCAGGCATATGCATATCCTGTACCCTAATATTGAGCATTTGTTCATCCTATACATCATCCTGTATCAGACTACCCTGTACCACTCCAACCTAGCCAAGTATCACGTCAGCCTCATCCTGCATCTGATCTGCCTGTATCGGCACCTATGCCTCTATAGTTGGATCAACCTATATTAGGGCATTTGGTATCTATGCTGGAGCCCCTGCTAGTATCTATGTCGGTGGCTGGCGTCGCACTTGTCTAACTAGGGGTGGTATCAAGCCCCGATGTCTCACACCTCCACCTCTCATCTGAGGCCCAGTTCTCCCTCCATCACCTCCATCACCACCATCACCACCACCATCACCACCATCACTACCATCATCTCCTCTACCTCTCCTATGACCTCTCCTATCCCAACCTCATCACCTATCTCAGCGTCTATCTACAGCATCCCTCTTTGGTGGCCTCTTTGTTGGATTAGTCAATCTAGGTACTGGATGGTCTCTAAGGTGCTGCTTGTAATTAGCTGTCATACCTGGGTCTATGACCCCCTGTCTCATGGACCATGCCTAAAATGACATGTCTAAAAACTCCTATCTTGCTATCTCAAAAGACACCATTGGTCCCCAATTCTGCCTCTCCTGATGAGTGCGTATGAACTCTGTAACTCCCTGTGGCATCCCCTGGATCCTACCAAATTATCACATGACCCAACTAACCATCTGCCTCTCTATAATATAGGGAGTCTTCCCTATCAACCACCGGGAATCAAAACAATATCTGAGCTGATGGTCATCCTCCCACGGCTCACACCCAAGGTAGGGTCTCTAGATCATTAAATCAATGGTATCAAATGTATAATGCCAAAACTCTAGATGCCCCAGCTTATGCCAAGACTAGATGGATGCATAAAGATATATGTATGGCTACCCCATGCCTTAGAATCTTAACGCTGTAGGACATGTCACCACAATATGCCCCCATGCCCATGCATGGAGCAATGTAACACCAACTGATAATGATGAACTTCTATGGTACACCACCTGATGTAAATCATGATATAGGTGTGCTAATAAACACACACCCCAAGAAAATAAGGTCCCCTCATCCATCATCCTCTGAAGAGTGCGGCCCCAACCAACAGCAAAACCATGTGACTCTTGATCTGGACACACATATCCTCTGATAGCTCCTACTAATACAATGAGAAGTGGATCATAGAAATCCACCATGTCCTCCCAGCTGATCTCTGACTCATCAATGTCATCATTGCCAAACACTGCTTTGCACTCAGTCAAACCATCATACCGATCATACTATACTAACTCTCCAGTAATGGGTAGTTGGAGGATGTGATAAACATCCTCTAAAGTCACAGTCATCTCTCCTGTGGGGAGATGGAAGCTACTTATCTCTGAGTGCCATCTCTTAGCAAGTGCTATCAACATGCTTAGATTCACCTGAATCTCAAGCATATAAATGATGTGGTATAGACCAGTCACTTTGATCAGTAATCTGTTAGTCTTTGACGGTGTTGACCTCAGATTATGAGTCATGGGATATCTCTCCTGCGACATCGGAGTATCTGTGATATCCTCTTATCAAAATCATCAACCAATCAAACTATTAGATTTCTATCAGCCAGGTCTATCTATCTATCCTATCCTATCCTATCAATCGAACACATGTTTATCACATGTATCGATAGATAATTCTATTAATTATCTACAATCGGGTAGGCTAACTAGAAACCATGCTACGCCGTTACCTATCTTGACATAATCGATCAAAATCCAATGTTGAAAGATCAAATCAGTTTATCGATATCAAGTTTGACCTAGCTGATTGGTTCATTTCTCCAAATTCTATCACTTGTCATAAATGCACAGTACAGAAAAATGCTTGTGCAGGACCCCCTAACATTTGCACAGATATCATAAATGCACAACTAACCCTCACATTTGCGTAGTGACATTTGACAATTGCACCAAAACCACATTTGCACATATTTCATTCACATATGCGCCATAAAAAATTTCTTCTATCATGCATGCACAGGTACCCCACACATATGCGCAAAACTAGTAGTTTGCTGCACAAATGTGGCAAGTTACTGTGCATACATGCGCCACAACTACGCATTTGTTCTTCGTCTAAAAACTAAACTTTTTCTATCCTAATTCTATAATTCAATCTACCCTAAACATGCTAAAAATCAACCAAAACATGCAGAAAATCATCAATTGACAAAGAGGATCGAGTCACCTACCAGCTCTCCTGAATCTGGTGGCCTCTGGAAGTGCCAGACTCTCGAATCGATGATTAGACAGCGGGAACGACATCTTATCAGCTCAGCTCTTCTCTCTCTACAAGCTCCAATATTCCAATGACACGTGTGTACAATGACCTTATCATGGACCCCTTAGCCCTATATATAGCCTATGGACCGTTTTGCTTGGTGTGTGGACCCTACCTACTGAAATCCTTTTGTTCCACCTCATTTTTCATCATTTCTTCTGCGTCTTTTTGTGAGATTGATTGTCAAACCAAAAACAAAAACAAATAAATAAAGAAAACAAAGAAATAAATTTTAGAATAAAATAATTTTGTCAATCAATCTCTCGAGGGGGCATGCATAGGTCGCTTTCGTCTAAGACATTGTTTGGAGCAGGGGAAAAATGCTTAATTTTTCTTTGAAACAATGCGACCAACACATTATTTCAAAGAAGGGCAAAATGTATACACTTAAAAATAGCTTCATTAATTAATTAAATATTTACTATTTAATTGATATTGACTTGATGAATTAATTAAATATTTCTTATTTAATTAATATTTATTTCCTCTATTTATTAAATAAATTATTTAATTTATTTGGTAAATTCACTATAGTTTATTCTCCTAACCTAAGTCTTCTAAATTAGTCTTATTAACGTGACTTAATTAATTTATTAATTACACACTCACTAAAATATGACTAAGTCCCCTAGTCCACCTCATGAACCTAGTCACTTGACACATTATCTTGGCTAAAATAAATAATTATTATTAATTATTAATTAATCATTATCCTCACCCACACATATCCTATTCTTAAGGGCTATGTGGCTTCATAAGACTTGGTCTCATGACCACATGTCTTCTCCTACACTAAGTCAAGAGGCAATCCCTATTCCTAAGGAGCTTCTCAAGCCACTTCAAAGAGTCCAAGATGACTCATGGGACACTTGTACCTAGAGTCCTCACGAGGAAAAAGTCCTTCCTCCTTCCTCTCAATGGTCTTTGTGAGATACTTGACATGTGTCTTTTCCTTCCACCTTCTTCTCTTCTATGCCATTGTAGGAGGAACATCCTCCCTATTCTTCCTCTCAAAGTCCAACTATATCCCCTTTTCTCTCAACCCCTTCAACCAAGTCATTTGTAGCCCTAGGATCTTCCACCTTTCAATCTACACCCTTGGATTGTGCCACCTAGGCTTATGTCCTCCAAAACTCTATAAAAAGAGCCTCATTTTCCCTTTTGTGGGCTAATAGCTAATAGGCAATCAAGTATTCTAGAGATCAAGAGCATTCAAGCATTCAAGAGCATTCAAGCATCCAATTTATCCTCATATCATTTGCATTTCATCCATTAGTTTACATAATCAAACTTAGGCCATTTTGCATTCACTCACACAAATCTCCACACTTTGGTGACATCTTGGGCAAGGAGCTTCAAATTGGAAGATCTGAGAGCTCAACCAATCCAAGAAATCAAGGCTAGGAGTACAATGAAGACAAGCTACATGGGTAATGTGAAGGTAGTCTTGTTTTAAGTTTTTCATTTGTTTACTTTGTAATCTTCATTGAGTAGCATTTAGATTGTTTTATTAACTTAGATTTGTTAATATAGCATTTAGCATAGTTTACATCTAATTTGCATACAATGAGGTTTCAATTTTGTTTTGGTATGTTCAAATGTGTAGAAAATGAAGTAGGTAACTTCAGAGATTAAAATCTCTCACTTCATGCATCATCAAAAAAATCTATTTTTGTAGAGTGAATGTTTGTATGTCAAATTGTGTGTATGCTAGTTGTAGGGGTCATGTGATGGGATTGAATCAATTTTTCATTGGCATTTCCATAGACTCCTCACACAATTTGGAGACACTTGCAGAATTTTTGAAAATCAAGTTTAATGGTCAAGTGTTGCTCAAACTCGATCCAAAAATACATGGAAGTTCTAGAATCACTTCTCTGAGGCTCAGTTGAGTGAAAATAATTTTGTTTTTAGCCAAGCCCACCTAGGACTAGGCTTGAGTGAAAATAATTTTGTTTTTAGCCAAGCCCACCTAGGACTAGGCTTGCCTGATCAGAATGTTAGTTTTCAAATTGGATGTTAATATTTTATTATGTAAATAATCATATGATTTAAATAATAATATTAATATATAAGCAATAGGGATATAAGGGGTTATCATAGTTAAGGAAAAATCATATTTATAATATTTTGAGGATTATCCCAATAAAGTGGGTGAAAATGAAAAAAAAATTAAATCATTTTTACAAATGATTTTTACGCATTAACAGATTAAATGCAGAAGGCAGTAAATTGATTAAAAAATGAAAACATCAAATAGAGCGCAGAAAGAGGGGGCATTTTAAAGTTTATTTTAAACTTTCCTAGATTGCCACACGACATGTGCTTGCCCATGGGCATCATGACATCACGGGGGACTCGCGAAGAGAGGAGTTTGTGTTGACTCTCAACTGTTTGTCCTTGATGAAAAGGATAACTTGTGGGCCTTTGCCAAATGAGTTTGGTGACTTGGCATGAGATCATATTACTATTAGCATTCCTGGTTGGCAATTATAGCGCTAATGACATGGGAACATATCTTACGCTTTACAACATTAAATTAATAACATTATATGATGTGGTTTTGAGACACGACATTAATTATGGATGAAATATCCCCGGACTTCAAACGATGTTTCATTTTATTTTGGGGTTGCATAGAGAATGTTTTAGGTTAAAAAATTTCTCATTTCAGCTATGCAAAAACAAAAAAGCTCAAAACTCTTACCACCATGCTATCCTCGAAGGTGCTTACTGGTTGCTCTGTGGTTATCTTTGTGATGTGGGTTTTTATTATGTTGTTCAGCTTGTGTCAATAGTCTGGTTGGTGGTTTATTTTCCAAAAATGATGGTTTCTATGTGTACTTATATATGTGTGTAAGGTATTTTTGGATATACAATGAGATAGTGGCGGTAAACAAAGATGTTTTATAGTCATATGCATAAGGTTTTTCTTGAACATCTATTATAACTTTTTAATACTGTGAACAATATTTTGAAAATATTGTCTTAAAACATTATATATTGAGAGAGATCTCTAAGAAGTTGATAATCTTGTTGTTGCACCAAAATTTGTAGCATAACCATATTCACTGCACTTTTCTGATGACATTTGAAAGGGATTGGAGTTGAAGCTCCTTGCAGTTGAAGTTGCAAAACATTGTAATAGAGTGGGTGCTCTATTGATAGTGAATAAAATATACAAGTTAAGGAGTGCTTTTTCTACCCCAAGAGGGTTTTCCACTCAACATATCTTGTGTCTCATGTCTCATGTGTCATGTGAATGCTTATGTTTCAATTAGTGTGCTATGATATGTTTCTTTCCATACCTTTTTTTGTAGATTTTTTTGTTTACAATCTACTACTTTGAAGCATTCATTATATAGTAGAATGTTGGCAAATACTAAAGCATAAAATTGTTTGTCCCATGTCTAGTTTTGATATCTGTTTTGGATGTTTTAATAGTTTCTTTTACTCTGATTCACCCCCTCCTCTCAGAGTACACACTTCCAACAAGTGGTGTCATAGCTTAGGGTTCCTCCATATAGGTCATTCCTAGGGATTAATCCTAGTGGTGCAGGAGCACCTAGGCTATCCCTAAAGCCTTAAACTATTTTGGCTTGTAACTGACTCTAGCCAAGTTAGTATATTTTTGTTTTGACCTTAGAAGGTCTTGGTTTTGTGCATGTCTAGATGGATTAGTAGTTAGTACAAATCCAATCTAGCTTAGCTTAGTTTTTTTTGAGTTAGTCCTTAGATTAAGCCTAAAGTTGGGAAATGTGGTCTAAATATGTCCTAGACTTGAGTGAAGTGTGGAAGATACCTAAAAAGACTTTAATGAGGTTAGTTCATTGAGCTATGTGGGATAGAGGTCCTAAAATTTAGTTGGCATCATAATGTACAAGATGCTAAAAAGTTGTCATGACAACATTAGCAATTTTTGCAAATGTTGTATGCAACTCGACCACTTTGGATCCCCTTCTTTCTAGGAGTGGGAAATCAATGCTAGAGGCCTAAATTTATGGGAGAGGCATCTTATGATACCTTATGGATCATTTACCAAGGTAGGAGATGAAGTGTGTAAGTTTTTGATATGTGAATAGAAGAAGCTCACTAGTTTCCTGTGTCCAGTCGGCTTGTTTCAATGGTAATAGCCTACTAAAGGATTGAAAGATGTAAAGTAGTGTTGGATTCGTGCATTAGAAGTAGTTGCAATACTTTTTCGTTCTTTAGTCATATAGCTTTGAGTTTCTTTGATAGTCTTTAGGAAATTATTTAGAAGTAGGGAGTTTACTGGTTCACTCTAGGTAGTTTTTAGTTTCATGGCTCCCCCATAGATTCTAACCATGGGAAACCTAAGGGTTTGAATGAATATGGTTGTGGAGCTATCTACTGATTCAAGAGCCATAAATAGGATAACCATTTGGTATAGTTTCCCTATCCTTAGAATAGAAAACCTAATGGATTGCCTAGGACAAGCTAAGTACTTTACCAAGATTGACCTAAATAGTGGTTACCACCAAATTAGAATTCATGAGGGAGATGAGTGGAAAATAGCCTTCAAAACCACATAGTGATTATATGAGTGGCTTGTCATGCCATTTGTGCTCTTGAATGCCCCCTCCACATTCATGAGGCTCATGAATGAAGTCCTCAAAGACTACACTGGCAAATTTGTGGTAGTATATCTAGATGACATACTAATTTATAGCAAGACAAAGGAAGAACATCTCCAACATTTAGAGATTGTTATCAAGAAGATACATGAGGAGAAATTGATCTGCCAAAGTGGAGTTAGGATAGTCTTAGGCTTGGAGTCTTGAGGCTATTGTGATCCTAGGAAAGAGATTAGGACCCTAGGAAGGTTGGACAAGTGAGGTCCTGAATAGCTTGTGTGAGCACACCTTGGAGCGCTTCTATCAAATTGGTATCAGAGCTTGTTGGATCAGGCTTGTGGTGAATGTTTCAACCAAATGAGTCAGTAGGAGATTCCACAATGGTGACCAATGATGAATTGGCTAAGAAAGTGGAGGAGCAAGAGGAATAAAATAGACTACTCAAGGAGAGATTGGAACAATTAGAACAAAAAGTGGATGAAGTTGATGAGAAGGCCGAAGAGGCTAAAGAAAAAGTAGATGGAAGACAAAAAGAGATACATTTGGAGGATGGGGTCCCTGAACTAGACCAAATCATAGCTGAAGAACCATTCTTGAAGGCATTAAAGGCCTTGAGTGGGAAAGCACTAGAAGGTATTCCAATATTCAATGGGAAGATGGAACTAGAGATAGTCCTAGATTGGATTGAAGGACTAGAAAACCATTTTGAGTGTGATGGTATCACAGAGGCTCAAAAGGTAAAAGTGGCTAAAGGTAGATTGAGAGGCCCTGCACTCACTTGGTGGAAATTTATCCAAGATGAGAGGGAGAAAGAAGGAAAGAAGCCAATAGCTACATGGAAGGCAATGATGGCTAAAATTGGAGATGCTTATGTGCCAGAGGATTATGAAATCCAATTGCATAAGAGAAGACAAAGTCTTAGGCAAAAAGACTTAGATGTGAACTCCTCTACTGAAGAGTTCCAAAGGCTTTGCATGAGGTCTCAAGTTGCAGAGGATGAGGAGGTAAAGGTAGCAAGATACCTTAATGGACTTAAGTGGACCATACAAGATGAGATGAGTCTTTTGACTCCATACACCATTCAGAAGTGCCATCAACTTGTTGTCAAAGTAGAAGAGAAATTGAGAAAAAAAAAGACCCTAGTACCACTAGAGGTAGAGGAAAAGGAAGAGATAACAAAGGACAGAGAGGTGGATAAGGTGGAAGGAGTTCAAAAATAAAGACTCAAGGAAAGGTTAAGTACACTATGCAACAAGAAGGAGGTCCTAATAGAGGTAGTAGAGGAAGGAACTCTAACAATAGAGGAAGAAGTGGTGGTCAAGGTAGAGGTAACTACTTTGCTAACATGAAGTGTTACCAATGTAATCAAATGGGACACCCTGCATATAGGTGTCTAGAGAAAGGAAGTACTTCTCAAGGAAGTGACAAAAGAGTGAACTTTGTTCAAGAAGAAATAAGTGGAGTGAAACCCCCTGAAGTGCCCTTGGAATCAGAGGAAGGAGAGAACCTTATGATGAGGAGAACCCTGATTAAGGAGGTAGTCAAAGAAGAGCCCAGTCAAAGGAGATCACTGTTTAGAATGAAATGCAAAATGATGGGTAAGGTGTGTAGAGTCATCATAGACTCAGGGTCTACTGACAACATAGTGTCAGAGGAGGCAGTTAACAAGTTGAAAATGAAGAGGATACCCCACACAAGTCCCTATAAAGTAACTTAGTTGAATAAAGCCCAACATGTTCTGGTTAATGAACAAGCTTGGGTGGAGTTTTCAATTGGGAGATATAAGGACTAGGTATTGTGTGATGTCTTACCTATGGATTCTTGTCACTTTCTCCTAGGTAGACCATGGCAATTTGACCGCCAGGCCATCCATGATGGAGGGAAAAACTCATACTCTTTTAAGAAGGACAATGTGACATTGAAGATTCAGTTATTGTTAGAAGATGGAGAGGTGAAGTCATCTAGTCCTAATGTCCTCATGGTGAGTGAGAAGGATTTCTTAGAAGTCCTAAACGATGGAGAAGGGGTTGGCTTTGCACTGGTATTAAAGCAAAAAGAGGTAGGTGGTGACAAGGAAACCAAGAAGCCATAATTACCAAAAGAGATACAAGACATGTTGCAGACATATGAAGGCATTGTCAGTGATGGACAACCATCAACACTACCTCCTAAGAGAGTTGTAAGTCATAGGATAGAATTTATACCAGGAGCTACCCTTCCCAATAAGGTAGCCTATAAGATGACCCCTCAAGAAAATGAGGAAATAGACAAATAAATCCAAGAGCTCCTAAGCCAAGGTCTTATTAGGAAGATAATTAGTCCTTGTGCCATACCCACTGTCTTAGCACCTAAAAAGGGAGGAACTTGGAGGCTATGTACTAATTCAAGAGCCAAAAATAGGATAACCATTAGGTATAGGTTCCCTATCCCTAGGATAGAAGACCTAATGGACTACCTATAAGAAGCTAAGTACTTTACTAATATTGACCTAAAGAGTGGTTACCACCAAATTAGAATTCATGAGGGAGATGAGTGGAAAACAACCTTAAAAACCACAAAGTTATTATATGAGTGGCTCGTCATGCCATTTGGGCTCTCCAATGCCCCCTCCACATTCATGAGGCTCATGAATCAAGTCCTCAAAGACTACATTGGAACATTTGTGGTAGTATATCTAGATGATATACTAATATATAGAAAGACCAAGGATGAACATCTCCCACATTTAGAGATTGTTATCAAGAAGCTACATGAGGAGAAATTGATGATAAATTTGGAGAAATGTGAGTTCACGAGGCAAGAATTAGTGTACCTTGGGTTTGTGCTATCTCATGGAAATTTAAAAATGGACCCTAGAAAAGTGGAAGCCATCCTCAATTGGCCCACTCCAAAGACAGCAACAGAGGTAAGAAGTTTTCATGGTTTGGCTCAGTATTATAGGAATTTTATCAAACAATTCAGTGCAATTTGTGCTCCAATGTTAGATACCATTAAAGGTGGTATGAAGACTAAATTAATATGGAATTAGCAAGCTAACCATGGTTTTTAATTTCTAAAGAAGAAGATTTCTACTCAACCAATCTTAACCTGCCAAGTTTTGAGAGATTGTTTACAGTTGAGTGTGATGCTAGTAATGTGGCCATAGGTGTTGTCTTGAGCCAAGGGGGAAGACCAGTGGCTTTCCATTCTGAGAAATTAAGTGATGCTAAGAAGAAGTACTCTTCTTATGACTTAGAGATGTATGCTCTAGTCCAAGCATTAAGAAAGTGGAGACACTACTTTCTTCCAAAAGAGATTTTGATCTATTTTGACAACCAAGCATTAAGTTTCTTGAAATCACAAGATAAGCTTAGTTATAAACATATGAAGTGGGTGGAATACTTGCAGGCCTACACCTTTAACATCAAACACAAGAAGGGATTGCAGAACAAGGTGGTTGATGCCTTGAGTAGAAGAGCTCTTACTGTTCAAGAGATACAGTTGCAAAGCATGGGGATAGAAAACTTCAAAGATCTGTATGTATAAGATGAAGATTTTTTAGAGATCTATAAGGTATGCCAAGAGTATAAAAATTACTTTCATAGTCAATTCTATAATTATACTTTGCAAAGTGGTCTATTATTTAAGGGAGGTTAATTGTGTGCCTATAGAGGGTCTATAAGAGAGAATCTAATCCAAGAAAAGCACAATGGTGCACTTAGTGGCCATTTTGGTATTAACAAGACCCAAGAATTAGTTCAAAGGTTCTATTTCTAGCCTAGGACGAATCTAGAAATCAGAAAGTATGTAGAGGGATGTGTTGTGTGTCAAAAGGCCAAAGGAACATCC
This sequence comes from Chamaecyparis obtusa, assembly GCA_027943335.1. Taxonomy (NCBI): domain Eukaryota; kingdom Viridiplantae; phylum Streptophyta; class Pinopsida; order Cupressales; family Cupressaceae; genus Chamaecyparis; species Chamaecyparis obtusa. The sequence continues at coordinate 1,210,930 of BSBK01005655.1, forward strand.
TCTAATGCAGGCCTCTATCAACCCTTGCCCATTCCTAATAGACCATGGGAGTGTTTAAGCATGGATTTTGTGGAAGGCATACCCAAGAAAAAAAAGGGAATGGATAGCATTTATGTCATAGTGGATAGATTCAATAAGATGGCATACTTTGTACCATGCAAGAAAACACATGATGCCAATCACATAGCTTCCCTATTCTTCAAAGGAGTAGTTAGGATACATGGTTTACCACTGAGTATATTTTTAGATAGAGACACAAAATTCATTAGTCATTTATCAAAGACTCTATGGAAAAAACTAGGTACCAACTTGTCTTTTGGATCTGCATACCCTCCTCAAACTGATGGTCAAATAGAGGTGCTAAATAGGAGTCTTAGTAATGTCCTACAGTGCTTAACTAAGGATTATGGTCAAGTTTTGGACCAACTCATTGGATAGGCAGAGTATGATTATAATGACACTATGAATAGGACTATCGGCAAGGGTCCTTTTGAAATTGTTTATGGTCTTCATCCTAGAGGCATATATGAGCTTAGAGATCTCAAGGATGGCGCCAAAGGAAGTGCATATACTGAAGACTTTTCCAATGTTATGCAAGAGATACATGAAATAGTGAAGAAGGCACTCATTGAAAATACAAAGAAAATCAAACTCAAGGTGGATGAACAAAAGAGAGATGTCCAATTTAAGGTTGGGCTTCTAGTAATGGTCCACCTCAATAAGGAAAGAGTGCAGAAGGGAGTGCATCATAAGCTTCAGATGAGGAGAATTGGTCCATGTACCATTTTAGCAAAGTATGGCACCAATGCTTATAAAGTGGACTTTCCAGAGGATAGTGGATTATCTCTCATCTTTAATGTGTCAGACTTGGTCTTGTATAAAGGACCAGTCACTGATCTAGATCATAGTTTGAATGAAGTCATCCAATAGGTGGAAGAACTCAATCTACCCTCAACACCACCTAAAAGATCTGAGGCAATTTTGGATTCCAGGTCATACAAAAAGACTAGACAAAGAACTTATTATGAACACTTGGTGAAGTGGCATGGCTAGATGGATATAGATGAAACTTCGATAAAGGAGGCAAAGTTAAAGAAGTTGGGTATTGATCCCAACTTACTCAATCCAAGGATGGATTGAAATCTTTCTATTTGGGGAGGATGGTGCAAGAGAACCTAGGCTATCCCTAAAGCCTTAAACTATTTTGGCTTGTAACTAACTCTAGCCAAGTCAGTATGTTTTTGTTTTGACCTTAGAAGGTCTTGGTTTTGAGTGTGTCTAGATGGATTAGTAGTTAGTACAAATCCAATCTAGCTTAGCTTAGTTTGTTTTTGAGTTAGTCCTTAGATTAGGCCTAAAGTTGGGAAATGTGGTCTAAATATGTCCTAGACTTGAGAAAAGTGTGGAAGATGCCTAAAAAGGCTTTAATGAGGTTAGTTCATCGAGCTATGTTAGATAGAGGTCCTAAAACTTAGTTGGCATCATAATGTAAAAGATGCTAAAAAGTTGTCATGACAACATTCACAATTTTTGCAAATGTTGCATGCAACTCGACCACTTTGGATCCCCTTCTTTCTAGGAGTGGGAAATCAATGCTAGAGGCCTAAATTTTTGGGAGAGGCATCTTATGATACCTTATGGATCATTTCCTGAGGTAGGAAATGAAGTGTGTAAGTTTTTAATATGTGAATAGAAGAAGCTCACTGGTTTCCTATGTACAGTCGGCTTGTTTCAATGGTAATAGGATGCTAAAGGATTGAAAGATGTAAAGTAGTGTTGGATTAGTGCATTAGAAGTAGTTGCAAGATTTTTTCATTCAGTAGTCATATATCTTTGAGTTTCTTTGATAGTCTTTAGGAAATTATTTAGAAGTAGGGAGTTTATTGGTCCAGTCTAGGTAGTTTTTAGTTTCATGGCTCCCCCATAGATTCTAACGGTGGGAAACCTAAGGGTTTGAATGAATATGGTTGTGGATCCATTATATAGTGTAAATATGGAGGATGGAAGCTAGAAGAGCCAGGTGGCCATTTATGGAGTCATGCCCTAGATGAGATTGGTGTGCCCGACTAGGAGTGTGATAGTGAAGAAAAGGGGTGTATATGCAGGGGAAAGGATGAAAGTATGGATCAAGCATGGTCTCAGATAGACTATGAATATATTGATATGTGTTGAGGAGATTAGGCACTAGCCAATCAATTTATCTAGATTTTTAGCAAGAAATTATTGAATAGCTTAAGAATAGCCCTATTAGCCCTATTAGCCCTATATTCTAGGAATCCAATGTACAGATGCTCTAGAACCCTAAAACCTAAAAAATATCTAATGTCTCCCAAAAGGGTATGCAAATATCAAATTGTTTTTGTAGGTCATTTTGAAGTTTTTGGAAAGAAATAGGAAAAGGACCCTGCTTAAGGCTACTAGAAATCATTAGGCATAATAGGCCTTAAGCAAGCTAGTTAGTGAACCCGATGGAGATGACCTTTGAGATCTGCCAAAATGAGGTCAATAGGAATCCAAAGGGATTTTTTGAAGAAAGATAGATCCCCTGCATCCCTCATGCCAAGTTGTGGTGAAAGGAGTACTTGGATCCTTCCAAGGAATTGAGAAGCATTGAGACAAAACTATTGATTGTTGTCCTTCAATGTTAAACAAAAGAAGACTAAATCTTAGAGTGGAGTTTGTTAGGAATGAATGAAAAGTATTTTGGTAGTCATTCTGTAGTAGTTGTTGTTGCATTCATGACTTGGATTGTCATTGATGTCAACACAGTGATATTCTGGATATCAGCAGGTAAGCAAGTACAATTTTGTTTTGCGCACATGTTGTATTGTAGATTGGCTTTTGTGCAATTGATGGTATGTTCTTTGGTGTGTTATTAACCTATGGTTAATAGTGCAAAAATAAATTCATTCATTCATGAGAGTTATGAGCATTTTGGTGAAAGCAGTGTTTAGACAGTGTTTCTGTGTAGCGATTTTTGGAAATCGGAGGATATCTCTTGGCTGGGATGGAATCTGATTTTGTGCAGTTAAAGGGATGTTGGAGACTCATTAATGATGATGTGGTTCATAGTGAAAACTTTGAGGATATGTTTGGAGAAAGTTACAGTATCTGGAAGACGACAGTTTTATGTGAATTTTGTGTGTAGCGTTTAGAAATTATTATTTTGTAATTGAGGACCGACTCATTTGTAATTATTTGAGTTTGGTATATAAGAAGGAATGTTTTCCTTGTTGTAATGTGAATAAGAGAATTGAGAAAAAGAGATTTGAGTAGAGAGGATTGAATTGTGAAAGTTGAGATGCGAATATATGCATGAAGTGAAGAAAAGAGCTAATTCAGTGATGAAGGAAGACTTGTGAGTACAGAGATATGGAATTGTGATCTTGTGTAGCAGAGAGTGTGGTTTTGGCATAGTGTGAAGGAGGTAATATATTTCATATTATTCTGTTGAATAATTCTAAGATCTTTTGGACAGTGGGTTCAGAGATCTTGCCTTGAAGCTGTTTGGGCAGTGGGTCCTTCTGTCTTCCATAAACTCTTAATCGGGTTAGAATCTTTTAACAGGGATTCAAAATCTCCTAACAGGGATTTATATGTACTGAATGTATTTCATAAGACTCCTAATAGGGTCCATCCTCTAACAAGGAACTTTCATTTTAGTGCATCATTTTGTGGGCATCATTCCCACCGGGGTTTACTCATTTCAAGAGGTTCCCTAGTCAACATATCTTGTGTTATTGTGCAATTGTGTATGGTTATCTTTCTATGGTTGATTACTACATTGATTATATTGTTTAAAGTAGTTGAATGGTTAAATTATTAGATAACTAATTCACCCCCCCCTCTCAGTTATCTTGGGGATCTTTAGTTTCTAACAATTGGTATCAAAGCAGCAGGTCCTTGAAAGAAAAGTTTAACAACTTAAGGAGATCCATGGTGAATTTTAGGAAAGAAAGCCCTAAGTTTGATGGAGTAAATTTTGACAGCTGGAAAGAAAAGATGAAGACACGTCTATTGTGTTTAGGACCAAGTTATTGGTTGATTACAAAGAATGAGAAGACTATCATTGAGGAAGACAATCTAGAGGCAGGAACTAAAGATGAGCTAGATCTATTCATGTGTAACATACTTGCAAGAGAAGCACTTTTGTTAGCACTACCGGAGAATGAATACAGTCAAGTAAGATGTTTGAAAACATCTCATACAATTTGGAAAGCTTTACATTCTACTTTTGAAGGTGATGAACATGCAAAGAAGGCTAGATTACATAATTGGATTTGTGCATTTGAAGATATCAGAATGATGGAAGATGAATCTATTAGAAGCTATATTGGTAGGATGTCTGAGATTGTAATAGGAATAAAGTCTTGTGGAGGTGATAAGAGAGAGAATGAAGTGATATGGAAAATTCTGAGAACTTTGACACCAGTATTCAAGCAGACAACACAGATGATTGAACAAGTGATACCTTGTACATCAAACTTTTCAAGAGAGACCTTTCTTGGAAGATTAGAAACAATAGAGATGAATTTGAGATTATCAAGAGAGCTACCAAGAATGGAGACAACATTTAGTGCTCTTAACATTAGACCTACATTATCAAGAAGTACTAGTGTGAATGGAGATTATGCTAGCAGTAGCAGATCTAAATCTGAGGAAGATAAGAAGATTGAAGAAGGTATTGCATTACATGTAAAAAGAGAACTAGAAGGTAAGAAAATATTTAAATGTTGGACTTGTTGAGAATACGGTCATTTTGCATCTAAATGTCCTAAAAGAGTTAAGAAGTATAGAAACAACTTTAAACCTAGGAGATCTTAAGAATGTTATTATGAAAATGATGAAGATCTTGAAGCAGGAACTGAAAGACATTTAAGTGACAGTGATAATGATAACTTTGAGGAAATAGGATTTGTAGCAATTAAAGAAGAAAGTTCTGAATCTGATGAAAGGGAAGAAAAAGAATTAGTTTCTCAAGTTGAAAATAAATCTAATTGGATTATAGACAGTGGTTGTTCACATCATATGACTGGAGATAAAAGAAAGTTTCTTAAGTTAGACAATTATGATGGAGGAATTGTTAGAGTTGGTAATAATGCACCTTGTTTGATTAAGGTTATAGGATCTATTACTCTTTATGGAAAGACTCACATTGATGATGTTTACTTTTTTGATGGATTGAGACATAATCTACTAAGCGTTGGACAATTGGTTGATAAGGGTTATCAAGTTTGGTTTGCTGAGAAAACTTGTGTGATAAAAGATAGAGATGGAAATCTGATTAGAAAAGGATCCAGAACCAGAGGTAATGTATTTTAGTTGAATCATACTGAGGTGACATGTTTTTTAACTAAGATTGATGATAGTTGGTTATGGCATAAAAGGTTTTGTCATATAAACTTTGATAATATTGTCAAAGTGAGTACTACACTTGCGGTAAGAGATTTACCTAGAATTATGAAACCTACTAACATGATTTGCAAAGAATGTATGATGGAAAAGCAGAAAAGGAGTTCATTTCCCAGCAAGAAGTTCACATCAATAGAGAAGCTGGAGATTGTTCATACAGACTTGAGTGGTCCTACTAGGACTAGAGGATTCTATGGAGAAAGGTATTTTATGATTCTTGTTGATGATTTTACAAGAATGATGTGGATTGCATTTTTGAAAGAAAAATCTGAAGCATTTGATAAATTTAAGATCATGAAAAGAAAAATTGAGAATGAATCTGGAATGAAGATTAAGTGTCTAAGATCTGATAGAGGTGGTGAATTTACATCTAGAGAGTTTAATAATTTTTGTGAAATGAATGGTATTAAGAGACAAATTTCAGCCCCTAGAACACTAGAACAAAATGGTATTGCAGAAAGAAGGAACAGGTCAATAACTGAAGCAGCAAGAGCTATGTTGTTTGAGAATGATTTGGCTAAGACTTTTTGGAGAGAAGCAGTGAACACAATAGTATACACTATGAACAGAGTACAAATCAGAGCAGATACAAACAAGACACCTTATGAATTATGGTTTGGACATGCACCCTCAGTTAAGTATTTTAGAATTTTTGGAAGTAAATGTTATATTAAGAGAGATGATGATATAGGAAAGTTTGATCCTAGAAGTGATGAAGAAATATTTCTTGGATATTCTTTGAAAAGAAAAGCATATAGATGTTATAACAAAAGAACTAAGACTATTGTTGAAAGTGCAAATGTCAAAGTTGATGAGAAGTTTAAAATTCAGGAAAGAATGCTTGATTATGAATCTGATGGAGAAGCACAACCTCAGCCTAACATTGAAAATACAGAATTATTTTTTGAAACTAACAATGATTTGTTGAATGAAAGTCACACTGAAGAAAATAGAGAAGAAAAAAGAGAAGAAAATAGAGAAGAAAGTAGAGAAGAATCTACAGTTGGAACAAGATTAGTAACTATGACACCTAACAGGTATATTTCAAGACGTCAACCTGTTGAGAAAGTTATTGGAAGTTTAGATAGAGGAGTTTTGACTCGAAATAAGGTACATTTATGTTTGATTTCTCGAATTGAACCTAAGACTACTAATGAAGCTTGTGAAGATGAACATTGGATTAATGCTATGAAAGAAGAATTGGAGCAGATTGAAAAAAACAAGACATGGGAATTGGTCCTAGACCTAAAGACAATAATGTGATTGGAACAAAATGGGTATTCAGAAGCAAGATTAATGAACAAGGAGAAGTGATAAGAAACAAAGTAAGATTGGTATGTAAAGGATCTTCACAACAAGAAGGAATTGACTATGAAGAAACTTTTGCACCTGTGGCCAGACTTGAAGCAGTGAGAATGTTTCTAGCATATGCAGCTTACAAGAAATTCAAAGTGTATCAGATGGATGTGAAGTCAACATTTCTGAATGGTGAATTGGAAGAAGAAGTCTACATTGAGTAGCCTGAAGGTTTTCTTTTGACACAAGAAGGAGATATGGTATGTAAGTTAAAGAAAGCTTTATATGGATTAAAATAAGCACCTAGAACCTGGTATGCAAGATTGGATAAGTATTTATTGAAATTGGGATTTATAAAAGGAACAACAGATAGTAACTTATACACAAAAGAAATTGAGAATGGTTTGTTGGTTATAGTTATATTTGTTGATGATATTATCTTTGGAGGAGAAGATGAAGCCAGTGACAAATTTGCAGATGAAATGAAGACTTAATTTGAAATGAGCATGATTGGAGAAATGAAATATTTTTTGGGATTAAAAATAACACAAAGCAAGGAAGGTATATTTGTAAGTCAGACTAAGTATTTGAATGACTTATCGAAAAGATTTGGAATGGAAGATTCTAAACCTGTTGGAACACCTATGGTAACTAGACATAAGTTATCTAGCAAAGATGAGACACTAGCAGTTGAGCAGAAAAAGTACAGATCTATGATTAGAGGATTGCAGTACTTGACACATACAAGACTTGATATATCACATTCAGTTGGGATTGTAGCAAGATTTCAAGAAGAACCTAGAGAATCACATTATGCAACAGTAAAGAGGATACTGAGATATCTGAAAGGAACAATGGATTATGGATTATGGTATGAGAATTATGATGATTTTACTTTATGTGCCTATACTGATGCAGATTGGGGAGGCAACGTTGATGACAAGAAAAACACCAGTGGTGGAGCCTTTTTTCTTGGAGGAAAATTGGTCTCTTGGTTAAGTAAGAAGTAGAATTGTACTTCACAAAGTACAACAGAAGCAAAATATGTTGCAACAGCAACAATTGTAATCAGATTATTTGGATGAAGCAGATGTTGAAGGATATTGGAATAAAGTTTGATGAGTCTATTGTTATACATTGTGATAACACCAGTATAGTGAGTATGTCAAAAAATCCTGTTTTACATTCTAAGACTAAACATATTGAGATCAAGTATCATGTTGTAAGAGAGAAAGTTGTAGAAAAAGAAGTAAGATTGGCATACATAAGCACAAAGGAACATATAGTAGATATATTTACAAAACCTTTACCTAAGGATACATTTGTGTATCTGTGAGGTATGCTTGGGGTTATGCCCCAACCTATTTTTGAGAATTGATGTAGATGATTGCATCTGTCCAGTGGTATATGAGCCCCATCTTTCTTCTGGATTGGATGTTGGAACTTCCTCTATGGGGGAGTTTATGAGCTGAGTCATGAGGACTCTTGTTATTGTATTTTTCTGAATAGTGTCTTTTGACATTAAGTTGTTGTTGACTTAGTGATGGAATTTCTGTCATTGATGTCAATGGGGGAGAGATATACATGAAAAAAATTATGGATTGTATGAGAGAGTTGAATGGGAAAATGAAGCGAGATTTAATTTGATATTTTGTAGTGATGTTGTAGTATTGGATTTTTGGAACATTGGATGTTTTTCATCTATGTTGCCATCAATGCCAATGGGGGAGATTGTTAGGAATGAATGCAAAGTATTTTGGCAATCATTCTGTAGCAGTTGTTGTTGCATTCATGACTTGGATTGTCATTGATGTCAACACAATGATTTTCTGGATATCAGCAGGAAAGTAGGTACAGTTTTGTTTTGAGCACATGTTTTATTGTAGATTGGATTTTATGCAGTTGATGGTATCTTCTTTGGTGTGTTATTAACCTATGGTTAACAGCACAAAAATAAATTCATTCATTCATGAGATTTATGATCATTTTGGTGAAAGCAGTGTTTAGACAATGTTTCTGTGTAGCGATTTTTGGAAATCGGAGGATATCTCTTGGTTGGGATGGAATCTGATTTTGCGTAGTTAAAGGGATGTTGGAGACTCATTAATGATGACGTGGTTCATAGCATAAATAGAGGTAAGAAGTTTTTATGTTTTGGCTCAGTATTATAGGAATTTTATCAAATAATTTAGTGCAATTTGTGCTCCAATGTTAGATACCATTAAAGGTAGTATGAAGACTAAATTCATATGGAATGAGAAAGCTAACCATGGTTTTGAATTGCTAAAGAAGAAGATTTCTACTCAACCAATCTTAACCTTGGCAGGTTTTAAGAGATTGTTCATAGTTGAGTGTGATGCTAGTAATGTGGCCATAGGTGTTGTCTTGAGCCAAGAGGGAAGACCTGTGGCTTTCCATTCTAATTAATTAAGTGATGCTAAGAAGTACTCTTATTATGACTTAGAGATGTATGCTCTAGTCCAAGCATTAAGAAAGTGGAGAGACTACTTGCTCCCAAAAGAGTTTGTGGTCTATTCTGACAACCAAGCATTAAGTTTCTTGAACTCACAAGATAAGCTTAGTCATAAACATATGAAGTGGGTGGAATACCTTCCGGCCTACACCATCAACATCAAACACAAGAAGGGATTTTCAAAACAAGGTGGCTGATGCCTTGAGTAGAAGAGCTCTTATTGTTCAAGAGATATAGTTGCAAAGCATGGGGATAGACAACTTCAAAGATCTGTATGTAGAAGATGAAGATTTTGCAAAGATCTATAAGGTATGCTTAGAGTTTAAAAATAACTTTCATACTCAATTCTCTAATTATACTTTGCAGAGTGGTGTATTATTTAAGGGAGGTCAATTGTGTGTCCCTAGAGGATTTGTAAGAGAGAATCTAATCCAAGAAAAGCATAATGGTGCACTTAGTGGCCATTTTGGTGTTAAAAGACCCAAGAATTAGTTGACAGGTTCTATTTCTGGCCTAGGATGAGTCTAGAAATCAAAAAGTATGTAGAGGGATGTGTTGTGTGTCAAAAGGAAAAAGGAACATCCATTAATGCATGCCTCTATCAACCCCTACCCATTTCTAGTAGACCATGGGAGTGTTTAAGCATGGATTTTGTGGTAGGCTTACCCAAGACAAAATAGGGAATGGATAGCATTTATGTCATAGTGGATAGATTCAATAATATGGTACACATTGTACCATACAAGACAACACATGATGTCAGTCACATAGCTTCCCTATTCTTCAAAGAATTAGTTAGGATACATGGTTTACCACTGAGTATATTGTCAGACAGAGACACAAAATTCATGAGTCATTTTTGGAAGACTCTATGGCAAAAACTAGGTGCCAACTTGTCTTTTGGATTTGCATACCATCCTCAAACTGATGGTCAAACGGAGGTAGTAAATAGAAGTCTTGGTAACCTCCTAAGGTGCTTAAATAAGGAGTATGGTCAAGTTTGGGACCAACTCATTGGACATGTAGAGTATGCTTACAATGACACTGTAAATAGGACTACCAGCAAGAGTCCTTTTGAAATTGTTTTTGGTCTTCATCCTTGAGGCATATATGAGCTCAGATATCTCAAGGATAGAGCCAAAGGAAGTGCATATGCTGAAGAATTTTCCACTATTATGCAAGAGATACATGGAGCACTGAAGAAGGCACTCACTTAGAATATAGAGAAAATCAACCTCAAGGTGGATGAACGAAATAGAGATGTCCAATTTAAGGTTTGGGATCTAGTAATGGTCCACCTCAATAGGTAAATATTGTAGAAGGGAGTGCCTCATAAGCTTCAGATGAGGAGCATTAGTCCATGTACCATTCTAGAAAAGTATGGCACCGATGCTTATAAAGTGGACTTTCCATAGGATAGTGGATTATATCCTATCTTTAATGTGTCAGAATTGGTCTTGTACAAAGGACAGTCCCTAATCTAGATCAGAGTTTGAATGAAGTCATCCAAGAGGTGGAAGAGCTCAATATATCCTCAATACCACCTAAAATAGTTGAGGCAATTCTGGATTCCAGGGTATACAAAAAGACTAGACAGAGAACTTATTATGAACACTTGGTGATGTGGCATGGCCAGATGGATACATATGCAACTTGGATAAAGGAGGCAGAGTTCAAGAAGTTGGGTAATGATCCCAACTTACCCAATCCAAGGATGGATTGAAATCTTTCTATTTGGGGAGGATGGTGCAGGAGCACCTAGGCTATTGCTAAAGCCTTAAACTATTTTGTCTTGTAACTGACTGTAGCCAAGTTAGTATGTTTTTTTTTTGACCTTATAAGGTCTTGGTTCTATGTGTGTATAGATGGATTATTAGTTAGTAAAAATACAATCTAACTTAGGTCAGTTTGTTTTTGAGTTAGTCCTTAGATTAGGCCTAAAGTTGGGAAATGTGGTCTAAATATGTCCTAGACTTGAGAAAAGTGTGGAAGATTCCTAAAAAGGCTTTAATGAGGTTAGTTCATCGAGCTATGTGGGATAGAGGTCCTAAAATTCAGTTGGCATCATAATGTAAAAGATGCTAAAAAGTTGTCATGACAATATTCGCAATTTTTGCAAATGTTGCATGCAACTCGACCACTTTGGATCCCCTTCTTTCTAGGAGTGGGAAATCAATGCTAGAGGCCTAAATTTGTGGGAGAGGCATCTTATGATACCTTATGGATCATTTCCTAAGGTAGGAGATGAAGTGTGTAAGTTGTTAATATGTGAATAGAAGAAGCTCATTGGTTTCCTATGTACAGTCGGCTTGTTTCAATGGTAATAGGATGCTAAAGGATTGAAAGATGTAAAGTAGTGTTGGATTAGTGCATTAGAAGTAGTTACAAGAGTTTTTCATTCAGTAGTCATATATCTTTGAGTTTCTTTGATAGTCTTTAGGAAATTATTTAGAAGTAGGGAGTTTACTGGTCTAGTCTAGGTAGTTTTTAGTTTCATGGCTCCCCGATAGATTCTAACCATGGGAAACCTAAGGGTTTGAATGAATATGGTTGTGGATCTATTTTATAGTGTAAATATGGAGGATGGAAGCTAGAAGAACCAAGTGGCCATTTATGGAGTCATGCCCTAGGCGAGACTGGTGTGCTCGGCTAGGAGTGTGACAATGAAGAAAAGGGGTGTATATACAGGGGAAAGGATGGGAGTACAGATCAAGCATGGTTTTAGATAGACCATGACTATATTGATATGTGGTGAGGATATTAGGAACTGGCCAATCCATTTACCTAGATTTTAAGCAAGAAATTAGTGAATAGCTAAATAATAGCCCTATTAGCCCTATATTCTAGGAAGCTATATTCTAGGAAGCTACTGTACGGATGCCCTAGAAACCTAAAACATACAGAATCTCTAATTTCTTCCAAAAGGGTATTAAAATATCAAATTGGTTTTTTAGGTCATTTGGAATTTTTTGGCAAGAAATAGGAAGAGGACCCTGCCTAGGGCTACTAGAAATCATTACGCCTAATAGGCCTTAAGCAAGCTAGTTAGTGAACCTGATGGAGATGACCTTTGAGATATGCCAAAATGAGGTCAATAGGAATCCAAAGGGATGTTTTGAAGAAAGATGGACCCCTTGTAGCCCTCATGCCAAGTTATGGTGAAAGGAGTACTTGGAGCCTTCTAAGGAATTGAGAAGCATTGAGACAAAACTATTGATTGTTGTCCTTCAAGGTTAAACACAAGAAGAATAACTCTCAGATTGGAGTTAGGATAGTCTTAGTCTTGGATTCTTGAGGCTATTATGATCCTAGGAAAGAGATTAGGACCCTAGGAAGGTTGGACAAGTGAGGTCCTGAATAGCTTTTGTGAGGACGCCTTGGAGCTTTTCTATCACCTAGCCTTTGGAAGTGTTTATTATGGCTCATCAAGAAGAGGACACTTCTCTTAAAAGATCTCCACTTTTTGATGGTACTGACTATATTTTTTTGGAAAGTTATGATAGAGTCATTCTTGAAATATCTTGATGCCAGTTTGTGGGAGGTTGTTACTACCAAGTATGTTGTTCCAAATTATATGTCTACTGAGCTTACTGAAATAAATAAGTATGAATTAAATGCTAGAGAAAATTTTTACATATTATGTGGTCTTACTAAGGATGTGTTTTTGAAGGTCATGTACTGCAAATCTGCAAATGAAATTTGGGAAAAACTTGAAACCATTTATCAAGGAGATGTCAAAGTAAAAGATTCAAAAAATATTACCCTCAAAACTCAGTTTGATGATCTTAAAATGAGTGAGGATGAGACTATTGCAAAAAAATTGTTAGGATTGATGAAGTTGTAAATGCCTGGAGAGTCCTTGGAGAAACTATTGATGAATATGATGTTGTCACAAAAGTTGTAATAACTCTGCTTCCTAAATTTGATAGTAAAATATCAAATTTAGAAGAGAAGAATAGTTTTTCTAGGATGTCATTGTTGGCCCATTTTCCTGTCATAGAAAAAATCCAAATAAAATGGTCTTCATTCCTACAAAATCCTAAGAAATTTCCATGTCCTACTGCAACACACTTTTGATTTGCAAAGACAATATATGATGTGTTGTGGCTTGTGAAATTAGACAGGGATAGTTCGAGGTATGTACAAGCTTCAGTTAAGATCACATCTCCTTTGGGGTTCATACCAGTGAGATATGGAAATTTGAAGGTGTGAAGATATATGGTTTATACATGTGCAAGGGTTTCAAAAATTTTTCTAAGTCAAAAACCCTATCCCTAGTCTTTTTCTTCATTACCTTTTTCTGGTCACCATTGACGAGAAACGTTATCAACAGTTGTCACTGAATCTCATGATAAAGATTGGGATAAGTGAAACATTTGGAGATCTATCGATGACCATTGATGTTGAAAAAGACTGAGTCTCACAGTGGAACTTGAGTTAAGGGAAAGATTTAGCGATTTAGAGATTAAGGTAGTCACTCATTCTCAAGGTCAAACCCTAGTTAAGATAAACTTTCAGTGACTACAAGATGCCTTTGGTCACGTGATCTCCATATGAGGTATGGTTAAGGGACTCAAAGGTAAAAGGAAATGCAGTTCTAATCTAATCCAACGGTTGGCGCAATGCCACTATGAAAAGATGAATGAAAGTTAGTGATTGCGGGATTGCGATGGTCATCTGATCTGGTTTAAGTGAAAGACAAATAAAAGGTGGGTCCTTGTGCTGAATATTACAGTCTTGCTCATTCTTGATTGGTCATAGAATGATAGTGATGTGGCTAGTTATTTTTGAAAGCTTAATTGACTTTTTGTTGAATTTTAAGAGCCACACGATGTGCCGAGAAAGAGAAGAATCAATGGTTGAGTTTTAAAATTGATTGAATTATCCATTGTCGGTCATTTTAAATTTTGTTTAAAAGGTTTTACAAAGAAAACCAGAGCTGGTGTGCTAGAATTGCTAAATCAATTATATTTGTTTCTTCTTGAGCCATAAAGGATAATTTTGCAGTTGGGAATTGAATTGTTTCCACGGTGGTTGGGTCGGATATGATCAGAATTAATTTTCTTGTCGCCTTGAATTTGACATTTTACAGAAGGTTTCTTCTAGACACATTAGTTATGTTTTGAACAAGATGTCAAAGAATTCAAGTCCTTGGTACATAGTGGTAGATGAGATATTTTTTGATGATGTACTTGTTACAGAGATAAAAAGAATCATAACCTAATTTGTAGTTGAGCTGCTAGAGTTTTCAAATGTAAGAATATCAGATTTGTCTCTGATATTTTCTAATTGTCTTAGGGTTTCTTTCTTGTCACTTCTGTAATAATTATTTCATGATTATGTTGGTGGAAAGTTGGCTATACTGATGTATATGACTCAATATAGTGATGTCATTATGGAAAAAAAGTCATATAGGAGTTTGGAGTAAGCGCACATAAAGAGAAGATCAAAAATTAGCTAAGTGTTGAAGACTATACAATATACAAAGTACAATAGACTTAGAGCATTAGCACACATGTGAAAGATTGAATTATGGTATGCACCCTAGAATTTAAGGTTGTTAGACTATATTCTTTCTTAGTCTATAAGCGCATGATCAGATATGCAAGCATGCAAAAGATACAGACATTTCAAGTTCATCAGCTAGTGTGTGCTAGTGCAGAATAGAGTATGAAGCTGACAGTTGGTATTTTGGTTAGCAGTTATAATGTAATGTTTTAAAGGATATACGCCTATTGTATTTAGGTTTCCAACTTGTATAGATGTTTTTTTGTAAGCGCGCTTGAGCCAATTCATTTGGTAGCGTTATTTGTAATAGGTCTTAAGGCCGACCTAATTGTTTGTTTAGTATGCGCATATAAATATTAGATGTGCCTATGTAATTAAGGATGGAAGGGAATGGAAGTTGATGTAAAGATAAGATAATTAGAGTATAATTTTGTGAAGAGTATATGAAGAGTATTAAAGCTTTTCAAGAGGTCAAGGCATTAGCGCATCAAAGGAACTAATCAGACATACAATGTCATCCATAGTTCATCTTGTAGATATAGTGTGTATTTGATATCAGAAGGTTGTAGCCTTCACCATTTGAGTAGTGTGCTCTAGGACAGTGAGTCCACACCCCTAACAAGGTTATTTTAAAAGACTCCTAACATGGTCCGACCTCTGACAAGGTCTCTGTACTAAAAGCATTGTAATGAACAACTCGTAATAGGGTTGCAGATCTTCTAACAAGGATCACAAGACACTAGTGCAGTTCCTAGTGGGTGTCAATTCACACTGGGCTTTTTACCTATTTGGGTTTCCCCATAACCATATTGGTGTTATGTGTTGTGTATGCTTATCTTGATTGTGTTTCAATTGTTAATGCACTTAAGATTAGACTGAGATTAAAGTTAAAAGATATAATTGCTGAACACTGATTCACCCCCCCTCTCAGTGTTCCCATTCCTAACAATTGGTATCAGAGCTCTAGTCCTCTGAAGAGAAGTTTAACCACTTGAGGAGATCAATGGGTTCAGAAGTGGAAATGAATCTGAAGGAGAATCTTAAGGCAACTCTTGTAGACCTGTACAAATCTGAAAAGATAGTTGAGGAACTGAAGATGAAAGTCAGTAGTTATCAGAACATCATCAAGAAATTAAGGAAAGACCCAAAATATTCTACTAGCAATGATCTGGGAAAGATGGTCAAGAAGTTGAAAGAAGAAAGTTCATCTCTTGAAGATTAGATTGAAGAATTGGATGAAAAG
Source organism: Chamaecyparis obtusa (assembly GCA_027943335.1). Taxonomy (NCBI): domain Eukaryota; kingdom Viridiplantae; phylum Streptophyta; class Pinopsida; order Cupressales; family Cupressaceae; genus Chamaecyparis; species Chamaecyparis obtusa. The sequence continues at coordinate 1,226,862 of BSBK01005655.1, forward strand.
CTGACAAATAATCAAGAAGTATATGATGAACAGATCAAGGAGAACCAAAAACTGAATGAAAAATTGAGGCAAGCTAACATGGAAATTTTGGGGCTAAAGAACAAAAAAAGACAGTTGGAATCTAAACTAAAAAAGGCTAAGGATCATGTTGACAAATTACATACAAGTAATGACTTAATAGAATCTTAGTTATATGCAAGCAAGCTTAAAGGAGACGCTAGCGGTATTGGGTACAATGAAGCACAAAATCAGATTGATGACATGCGAGAAAAGAAGAAAGCACCATAAGACTCTATAGACACTAAGGAGACTGGAAATGAGACTATGAACAATGCTGATCCATCCAAGAATGAGCGCAAGCCAGTAGACCGAACTTGTTGTGCCTGTAACAAGCAAGGATACATTGCAAAAGACTGTAAAGAGGTAAGACCTTTCAATGGCTATTTTTATTCATGAAATAAATTTGGTCATAGAGCTATGAATTGTAGAACAAGTAAGAAGAACAAAACTCAACATAATCAAAGAAATCAGAACCAATCAAATGTAAGAAGCACTCAGGATGTTACATGTTAGATTTGTAACTATAGAGGACACTCAACAAAACAATGTAAGATGATAGCTCAGATGAATGCGCCAAGGAATCTAAGGCCTCCAATTATTTGTCACTCTTGTAACAAGGTTGGACATATCTCAAAGTTTTGTAGATCAAGGATGCAAGGTCAGGAAAGCCCTAACCATCCAAGAATCTCTATATTGGATACTGAAGAAGTCAAGTTTGTGAAAGAAACAGAGGATGCGAGCTTGATTTGGCTAGAAGAAAAGAAGGATAAGGAAGATGAGATGGTATTGGATGCATCTCCAGTGGATGCACCCTCTACATCTGCATAAATGGCCCTCAAGGTCATAGGGGGAGCTAATTTAGCTCTAGACCCCTGCGTAGCTAGTATACTCACCCTTTGAGTATGTGCCTTTGGACTTAACCATTTGAAGACATTTGGTGGATGCATAAAAGAGTTCATCACCTGATTCATATCAGAACACAAGTTTTGAAAATTCAAGAGATAGCCTGGTTTACGTGGCAAGCATTAATGGTGGAATTTTCACTTTAAGTACACATAAAGATTTTTGATTATTCATTGCATTCAAATTAAGAGCGATTGGAGAGTAGAAGAGCCCTTGTAGTTGATTGAGAAGATTTGCAGAGTGAATTATCAATGTTGTATAGAGGATTTGATCAGTTGCAGAAACCCTAGCTTGTTGCACCAATTCAGAAATCTTGTAGATCAATTGGAAAGAGATCAAAATAATAAGTTATGGCTACTCCTATAGTTTTTGATGTTGCAAAATTTTTTTTTTTTTTCAAGAAACATCCCTTCAAATCAACCCTAGATGATTTAGAGGGAGCATTCTCCCGTATGCCAATGGGTGTTATGCACGTTGAGGATATTGGGGCATACATCTATTGCAAGAAGGAACCTGTAGGTTTGGATAGATTAAGGGCGCACATGGATACCATGTTGAAACTAGAAAAAACCTTCCAAGATGCATATGTGAAATGGAATGATCATCCCATTATTGAATACACCATGGAATATGAGTTTTATGAAACAAAATGGATTAAAATGTTATTGAGCAGAATCCATGATGACCTAGTTTAGATAGGTGATGTACCAGTCAGAATCACTAGCGACCTCATACATGAGATGATAGGTCTTTCTAGGATAGGCGTCATCCTTCCAGTAGGAAAGGACATCAAAAAGATTGTTGAACAAACTTGTAAGTCTAGGAGTGATAAGCGCGACATGACAATTGAGGCAATTGAGCAGGCTAACATCAAATTGATGTCAATGATTCTAGGATATAGATTTCAGCACACCAGTAGGGTGAATAGTGTATCTACAGCCACTATCTTAGCAACTATTAGAATTTTCAAGGAAGATGGAGCATTTAATCTTTTTGAAATCTTGCATGCACAACTGATTAACAACATTAAGGCTATCAAGCATGACAGGACCAAAATATTCAGGTTTGGGTCCCTTATCATATACATGTATCTTCATATAGTTGGTAAAGTATTAGATGTATACTTGGACAAGACTGTTCCTACCATGCCACATATATCATACAAGGCATCCATAGAGAGCACCCTAAGAGATTACATAACATTAGAATTGAAGACCTTTAGGGATAAGATGCAAATGAGACATAAAATTCTAGAAAGCATTGTGGAAAAGTACAAAGACACTATTTGTTTTATGGTGGAGACAGATATAACATGCATGGAAAATGTTGAGCCTAGAACTAAGTGGATTCATCCACTTGGCTATGAAGTTGAGGAACATGTACTTGAGGCATATGTGTAGGTGTTACTATCAACTCCTAAAGATCCCAATGAACCTAGATGGGGTACATATGAGGAGAAAAATAGAGAAGTTGATGTAATCTTCAACAGTGCTACATCAATGAGAAAAGTTGGTAACCTCATAGATCCTAAGAATCCATGGTGTGTCCCAAGCTAACCTAGATAAGGTAAGGGAAGAAAAGATTGCACTAGAATTGGAGAGTGCAGTAGCAGAAAAGGATGAATATGAGAATCCAAAACAAAATAAGATAAAAATTGAGAAGGATGATAGTTAGAAGGAAAAAGAAGATGACACTCCTTCTACACCCAAAGTTACTATTGATCTTACTGCTCCTCTGGAGTATAAGCCAATAGAAAAGAGGAAGAAAGAGGTTGGCACCAGTTATCCATCCTCGCGAGCAACAAGGAGCAAGAAAAACATCCAAGCACCTCCTAAGGTAGGATTCAGACCAAGCCTTAAAGTTTTGAGCTCAAGGATCATATATGAGGGTAGAATTGATCAAGTAGGGAAGTTCTATGATACATACAATGAAATTGACAAGTCAAAAATCCATAGTATGATTGTTAAACATATGATCAAGTTTAAAAATATAGTTTTGGAGTTAAAGACCTTGATTCCAAATAAACTATGGGACATTCTAGAGTTCCAAAAGAGACAGGCTAATGAAGAGGATCTTAGAATCAGAGAAAATATTTTGGATGAAAGTCTGCCAGTGTGCTCATTGCAAGAAAAATCTCTATTGCTAGACTTGGTGAAGCCACATTTGAGAACAAAGTTAAGGACACTTCTTATTATGGATAAGAACTTTGATTTGGTTAGAAAGGAAACAAAGAAGGAATTTGAAAAAGTGTTTATGAATAGACACATGTATCCCCCTACTGTGCCCATAGTAAAAGTAACAAATAAGGAAGATAAAGTGGTAGAGCCCACCAATGTACCAATTACAGGTCCGCAGGACTCAGTGCCCATAGCAGAGACTCAAACAGAGGCAGTTAAGTCTACGCCCATCACTGAACCACAAAAAGACAACACTATCATCATTGATAATGTGGAGATAGCTATGGAAGTTATAGATAAAGATTTGGACAAGTTTGAGGAAGCATTTGTCAGCACCCAAGAGGCTGAAATCCTATGTGGAAGAAATTCTCCCAATCGACAAGAAATTTTGATTGAAGAAATAACAAAAGAAAAAATGGAAAAAGAAAAAGAAAAAGAAAAAATAGGAAAAGAGAAAATAGAAAAAGAAACAAAAGAAAAAGAAGATTCAAATGTAGTTGAAATAAAATTCAAGCAAGAACCTATGGATTGCACTCCCATCACTCCATCACCCTCTACATTGTTGTCAAGTTTAACACCTGACACAACCAGTTTGGACTCACGGGGAGAAGAAGAGTTGATAAAATTTAGTGTCTTAGCCATGGAGAAGGCCAAGGAGAAATAGGTGATGAGAAATCCTCTCCTAATAGAGTCAGTAAACATACTGAATAAACTTTTTCCAGCAGACAAACAAGTGTCTAAGGTACATTTGGTGGATGATGTGAGCAAAGTCATCTCACAATTTAAAAGCAATTTTTCAAACCTTGAAGCATCTGCATCCCAAGTTGCAGAAGAAAAGTACCTTCAGAAGAGGTTGAGTGAACTAATGAGAAATTTTTCATTAGACTTGAGCTCACTCAAAATAGGACATGCATCATTAAAAGAATTTGCTGATGAAGGAAGAAAGATCATTGCAGACTGCATGGATCAAGACAAGCTCATTGATGCTCATTTCAAGAAGATTAAAGAGGCAGAAACTATGATTGAAAAAATAAAGAATTCAGTAAAGGATCCTTCAATAGATGTAAACATGTGCAATAATTTTTACCAAGGGTAGATTGATAAGATTGAAAAGGCAGATAAGGAGATGTCAAAAATTAGGGCAAGGGAAACTCAGCTAATAAATGCTCTTGCACCCTCCCTAGACATATTGAATCAAAACATCAAGGATATAGACACCACAATGGTAACATATGACAATGGTCCCAGTTCAAATTTGGAGAAGATGGAGAAGTTATCGTATGCTCTCTGTGCCCATCTCCAGATAGTAAACTCACTGATCACATTTTGGAAGAAGGAAATCCAGAATCTGAAGATAGCATATCCAGATGTTTTCCCTCGGTGAGTATGAGTACTAAAATTTTTAAAGCACCTTTGTCATTAATGTTAAAGGGGGAGTTATATATAATATGGGTAAATATATGTATTTTGTGTATAGAATATGTATAGGGAGATATAAGAATATGTATGTACAAATGTATAGAAGACAAAAAGTTTTTGTATTAAGGACAGTTAGCAACTTAGCCATATTCCTTTGTTCCATTAATGAAAAAGGGGGAGATTGTTGGAAATTTGGCTATACTAATGTATATGACTCAATATAGTGTTTTCATTAAGGAAACAAAGTCATATAATAGTTTGGAGTAAGCGCACATAAAGAGAAGATCATAAATTAGCTAAGTGTTGAAGACTGGATAGTATACAAAGTACCAGAGACTCAGAGCATCAACACACATGTGAAAGATCAAATTATGGTATGTACCCTAGAAGTTAAGGTTGTTAGAGTATATTATTGCTTAGTCTATAAGCGCATGATCAGATATGGAAGCATGCAAAAGATACAGACAGTTCAAGTTCATCAGCCAGTGTGTGCCAGTGCAGAATAGAGTATGAAGCTGACAATTGGTATTTTGGTTAGCAGTTATAATGTAATGTTTTAAAGGCTATGAACCTATTTTATTTAGGTTTCCAACTTGGATAAATGCTTTTTTGTAAGAGCGCTTGAGCCAATTCATTTGGTAGCATTATTTGTAATAGGTCTTAAGGCCAACCTAATTGTTTGTTTAGTATGCACATATAAATATTAGATGCGCCTATGTAATTAAGGATGGAAGGGAATGGAAGTTGATGTAAAGATAAGATAAGTAGAGTATAAGTTTGTGAAGAGTATATGAAGAGTATTAAAGCTTTGCAAGAGGTCAAGGCATCAACGCATCAAAGGAACTAATCAGACCTACAGTGTCATCCATAGCTCATCTTGTAGATATAGTGTGTATATGATATCAAAAGGTTGTAGCCTTCACCATTTGAGTGGTGTGTTCTAGGACAGTGATTCCACACCCCTAATGGGGTTATTGTAAAAGACTCGTAATAGGGTTCGACCTCTGACAAGGTCTCTGTACTAAAAGCATTGTAATGAACAACTCCTAACAGGGTTACAGATCTTCTAACAAGGATCACAAGACACTAGTGCAGTTCTTAGTGGGTGTCAATTCCCACTAGGGTTTTTACCTATTTGGGTTTCCCCATAACCATATTGGTGTTATGTGTTGTGTATGCTTATCTTGATTGTGTTTCAATTGTTAATGCACTTAAGATTAGATTGAGATTAAAGTTAAAAGATATAATTGTTGAACACTGATTCACCCCCCCTCTAAGTGTTCCCATTCCTAACATATGTGCTATTGTTGATAGTGTTTCCCTAATTTTGCCCTAAATGACCCTAAGTTTTTTGTAGTCCTTGTTCATATAAAAGGTTCCCAAGGTCATTTAGAAGGAGTCTTTTTCTAGGTTAAAAAAGGACCTGCCTGTAAAACCCATAGAAAACATAGTTCTATTTGTAATACCCCAAAATTGGCCTCAGTATATCAATCCTTCTAAACCATCAAAGTCCTATTATACTAGGCAATTATGTCTTCTAATGGACTCTACTTGACTTAGTGTCAAATACAAAAAACTTTAAATCTGTATTAATCACATGCTACATTTAATATAATGGCTAAACAAACCCTATGATTGATTAATTTAAAGTCCTAGTAATTTTATTAATTAAATCCCCTTCTTCTATTAATTTAAATAAATACATTTAAATTAATTCACATTTCCCTTTTTAACCCACTTGAAATTAAATATTACATTTAATTCTATTTTCTTCTATTAATTTAAATAAATATATTTATCTATTTAAATTAATTCATATTTCCTTTATTTATCCACTTGAAATTAAATATTATATTTAATTCTATTTTCTTCTATTAATTTAAATAAATATATTTATCTATTTAAATTAATTCATATTTCCCTTTTAACCCACTTGGAATTAAATATTATATTTAATTCTATTTGAGCACATGACTCCTAATTCTAACCAAACTCATCTTTCTTACCCACCCACTAAAATTAAAATAATAATTTCTTCAACCTCTAAAGTCTTCACTTCTCCTCTCAAGTAAAAAACAACCACATGGAAGAAATATAATTTGTCCAAATAATCCAAAACTCCACAAACTCAGATTTGGACTTTGGAGTCATTTTTGGAGGCTCTTTTATGAGTCCTTAGCCACCTAGTGACCAAAAATCAACACCTAACCCTAAGTATATCAAGTGGGGAAGCTAAAATTGACTTTAACTACCCTCTAGAAGCCTCTTAACCCCTCCAAAACCTCACTTAAGCATTCCATACGAATTTGGGTAGGTTTCATTTTTCAAAGTGGATCCACCCATCCACCCCCCATCCACCCACTTTGAATTACATAATTCAAATGAGAGAATCTCAACCCTTCATTTTCATAAAATCCTGACCGTTGATTCTCCTAAAAATCCTATAAATAGGACTTCATTTCCCTTTACAAAGAGAGCCTTCATTAGCATTGTTATTATAGATCTAAGGGATCCAAATTCTTCTATTTTATCTTCTATCTATTCCTAAACCACACTCCTAGTATTCTCATAGCATTGCTTTCAAACATATAGTGGATTTCAAGGCATTTGGAGAGCTACATCAACCCATCTTTGGGAGAAGAAAGGAGGACATGGGAACTAAATCTTGGAGGGAGTTTAGATAGATTTCTATTCTTCATTTTCTAAGTTGTTTCTCATGCATAGATTAGAGTTGCTTTGCATGTTTGTTTGTATGAATCTTGTGGTTATTTCATATGCATGCAATCTATTCCAATTTCTAATCATACACTATTGGTTTCCAGTCAAGGATTGGTAGAAGAGGTCTGTAACATCTCTATTTCACAAAGATCTAATGAATCTACAATGTTCTTATTTATTTGGTTATATTATATGTTCAATGAATCACTTTTGTATCAGTTTAGTGGCCACTAATACAAAGATTACATGAATTGCTTCAAATCTTTTCTCCCACTTTAATGGTTTGTAATTTCCTATTGTTTTTTGACTTGACAAGATCAAGTCCAATAGCTGCAGACCTAAGTCTGTATGTCTTGATATGTTTTGTTGTTAGCTCAAGGATTTAAGTAAATGCATGACACTAGTATAATTTGTACCTATTTTTGACAGACGATTGGTCAAAGTTTCTACCCAAATGGGTCGAATAATCGACCAATTGGTTGGTCGCTATTTTTCGTGTCAAATTTTTAACATATTGATGTAATCGTAGAATGTTTTACACTAATCTTGGTCAAAAATGACATTCGCAAGTGGTGGTATATTCATCAAACATTTGACCACAATTGGTCGAAATGCTTGGCTTGTTCGACCAGGATGCAAAAACCACAATGGTCATATTTCGACCAAATTGCATCACAATTTAGACCAATATTGGTTAAAATATTTGGCTGCTCTGACCAGGATGCCAAACCCACTATTAGTGCTTAGATCTGCAGATGATTTAAGATTTCATAAAAATCTTGAAAACTATAACTCCATTAATTCCAATAGATGCATCTAACAAAATGCAAGCACTAAGGTATTAAGGTTGTAAAACCTTCTTCACTTTGAGTATAAAACTCAGGCGGGTTTACCTTTTAAAAGCTTCTTTAAAGCATTATAGAAAACATCTATGTACTTGTCATAGATGAATCAAATCAAGGACATACAATAAAAGTAAATTAAATCAATTCATCAATATTTTCTGGTGGCAACAGATGCAAATATATCTTAAACCAGTGCCTTATTCATTGGGCATCAGAGTTAAACCCTACATCCACAAAATTCTATCAAAACAGACATACTAAAACCCAAATGAAATGCCTGACATCCCATTCTTTTAATTCCTACACCTATTATCAAATTCATACATGGACAATTAATTCCCAGAGACCTCCCTTAAGACTTCACTCTTTCCTTGAAAGAACTTTAGTTCAGCCCCTATATTCACCTTGTGAACAATGCATTGAAAAGCCTTACAATTTAATGCATAAGAAAACTAAAACATCCATATATAAAGACAAAAAATAGCAACAAAAGAGTTCCAATATCTTTGTATTAATATTCAAAATGTGTCAGTACAGTATAATAGTGACTTTAAAGAAATAAGGTTCTACATTTAGAACTTTCTTTACAAAATGTATTGACCACCTCAAGGAAAAGAAAAAAATTGCTATTTATATCACTGGCTATCTTGGAATCCTCAAAGAAAGGATGCAACAAGCTTCAGATAGCTAGGACAATGACTTGCACAAAAAGATAAAAAGTACAAATAACTAGAAATAGAAAGCAGTTTCCAACAAATGGAATCTTCACAGCTGGCACCTTTGTCTGAGGATATTTTGGAGAGCAGTTACTAGAGTTTGTTGCATGAATGATGACTGCCAACCTGACTAATTTACATCATTCTATTTTTGATACATGCTATCCCTTGATTTCTGAATCAGGTGCCATGTGGTGCTTCACTCTTCTTCTATTTCTAACTCCAAGGCAGTTGGCTTCCTTTTCTTGGGCTTTGTGATCCTATCCCATTCTACCACCTCAACATCTATAGGCCATGTGTATCCTTGTAGGTCCTATAACAGTTCAATTTGCACATCCCACTGAGCACTTGTGATACTCTTTACATTTGCAACAAACTTAACAAATTCATTTTCAACTTAAATCAAGTTGTCCATTGTTTTGTTGTAGCCAACCAGGTCCACTACTCCATCTTCTCCAAGAAAAGCATCTTTCTTAATCATGTACTGGGCCAAGCTTAATTTCCACTCATCTAATGATACTATACTCTCGTTATCATCATAGATTGAGGGCAAGTACTTGCTATAGTCTTTTGCAAACATAGCCAATTTTTCTCTTACTTGATTTGATTTGCCTTTGAAGAATTTGGAAGTGGTGCTGATTGTTCCAATTTTCTCAAATACTTTTGTAACCACTTCTAGGATATTAGACCTATGGGACTACAATGTATCAAGCTTCTCAAATAATGTGCTTCTCCTAGACCATACTTTGTATAGTGGCTCTAAAGTAGCCAGTGCTTCATTAACCTTTTCATTGATTTTAGGCAAGAGGCTCATTGATTGATGAATAGAGTGCATCTTTTCTTTAATCATGTCAAACCTATGAGCAATAATACCTATCATTATTTTCAAGGAGGCTTCAAGCTTGATCTTTTCCAAATCCTCAAAGGGCTCATCATGAGTTTCTGGTATTTGTTCTGGAGGAATTTCAATTTGTTGCACAGAAGGAGGGACCGCCTTTGAAGCTTCCTCAAGTTTGGCCTTTAATTCTGCCAATTCATCTTCCAATTGCTTGATCTTTATCAACTTCAAATCTCTATCCTTAGCTACCCTTGTTGAGCTCTCAAATAATTTAGTATACCTATCAGATAACTAAGCTGTCTTTGCTTCATTCAGGTTAGCAAAGTGGGTCACTGCCTTGGAAACCTCCATGTCAGTTGTGTTTTGCACAGTCCATATGATTTTATTCCCCTCCATCTGATCCTATATAATTACTAGAGCTGGATTTTGAGTTTTTGGAGCTAAAGACCACATTGCAACAACCTATGACTTAGGGTCATAACCACTCCCTCTGATCATATCACCAATGTGAACTTCATAGGACAAACTGCCCTCTGGTTGCTTCCTTATCTAATCAATAATAAATGCAGAGGTCAAGTCCCATCCTGGAGTTATGATCATTCTACTTGACTTCACCATCTCCCTAGCTTTATCCATAGTGATAACCTCAAGGCTAGGGTCATAAGCAGTAAGAGCCCTCAAGGTCTCTTCACTTGGTTCCATTCCTTTAGACATAGCCTTGGCAACCTCCTGTTGTCTTCTCCAAATGAGAAAATTCTTGATTTCATCACTCTTGATGAATTGGTCATCACTCAAAAACTCCTCTTGGTATACCTCTCTAACATCCTGTCCTAACCACAAGGATTGTTCCTCATCACCTTCAGCAAGGGCCACCATCTTGCTAGTTCTTATTGCTTTCCTCAATTGGTGATGATATGCCCGATCATCTGGAACAAGAGCAGAAGCCCTGTCAATCACCCTTTTCTATTTTCTCTTCTTTGAAGGCTCTCCCACTTCTAGCTTTTGTTTCTTTAGTGATGGCTCTGGAAGGCTCTCAACCTCTAGCTAGTCCTCAGTGAGATCGATAACTGGTGAATTTCCAGCTTGTGGTGGGCTATTCCCCTCTTGTGATTCATCAAAAAATTCCTCATAATTTGAGGAGGAATAACTCTTCTTTTTCTTAGTCTACTTTTGCTCTAGCATCCCTTCTAACTGACTTGCCAGAGTGTCATGCATCTCAATCATTTTGTCAATTCTTTGTAAATATGGAAGATCTTAGAGGAAACCTCCAAAAAGAATTTGGGCCCTCTTCAATTGGGCTTGCAAATCCATCAGGTGAAAGTACCCGTTCCACCTCCTAAGAACCTCATCCTTCCCCATAATATTTCTAATCATGTCTTCCTCATCCAAGCCTTCATGCTCTCTGTTTACACCAATACTAGGAATCTGTGTCATTCTTGTAGTTTTAATGAAATCCACGGGGTCCACATGTCTGCAAACACCAGACACCATTTTGAAATGGTTGAGCCAGGTACTAAGTTGTGAGAAGGCTCTCTTTCCAACCAAAAAATGGCCAATTCTGAATTGCCTTGGTGTGAAGGTACCTTTCCTATGAGGGGCCAAAAGTTCTCTATCTGTCCATGTCAATTGCCAAATGAACTCCAAATAGGCAACCCTTGGTGGCACAAATTTTGGTAACAAGTGTGGAGGTTGGGGGCAGCCATATACTCTTATGATTGTAGAGTTTTCCCCAAGGTAGAAATCACACCAATTATGGTCCCCCCCGAATTATCTTCATACTACATAGGCCTTAGGATTTTAAGGACCAAAGTTGGTAATCTTGGTGCATTAATGCCTAATAATCTCAAAATTGGATAGACAATGAAATTCTGAAAGACACAGAAATCACATTCATTGGATGTACAATTCCATACCCTCACCCACAGTTGCACTAGATTATGTTGACCTTGAAAGGTGAACATTGGTTTCAACATTCCATGATCAAAGCTGTTAATATTGAAGAACAAAATCAAATGCATCAACATAGAGTAATGCAATAATTTGATGGGTCTCTTGTCGTCCTTAATAGACACCTATTCTTCATGCATCCTATCTATCACATACTGGATATAATCATAGTCAGTGTTTACAAGAGGATTCTGGATGTCCAAGATTATCATTAGAAGATCAGTAGGCAATAGTTCTTCATCTCCATCTATCCCTAAAAATCTACATAACCCGTAGCATGTCTGCTTCATATAGAAATGGAGGGATTTAAATTGGTAAGGGGCATTCATACTTGCAGGGAGAGGGGCTATGTACCTATCTTGTTTTGGGATATGCTAACCATTTGGTCTTTTACTGACCCTATATGATTTGTATACCTCTCTCTTTCTTTATTTAAGTCAATTTCAATAGAGGATGTATAAAAACCAAAGGCCTTAATGAAAGATCCCCTATCAAGAGTAACCAAAGGTGACTAGTCTTCCTTCCTAATTGTTTTGGAGATAGGGTCATACAACCTAGCCAACCCAATAATTAAGTCAACATCAAGAAACACATAAGGGACAACCAATTTTCCTAAGCCCAAAGCCCAACCATTACAAATAGGTACTTGCCTATTGCTATTTCCATAAAAATGATTAAAGAGAGTGTAACCTATGCAAGATGGTGTGATAGGGTCTCTACATTGATCTAGAAGATCTTCAAAAGCCTCATCAAAAGCCTTCTTGTTCTGATTTGAACTAGGCAGCAACTTGATGAACTCTTCTGAGTAATTTGACTTGCTTTTATCTTCACCACCTTTTGCTTTGGCTTCACCGCTAGAAGAAGTCATGCCCATCTCTGGTTGACTCATCTTTTCTGCACAATTTCTCTCGGCTCTACAAACTTAGCTCACTTCACACCTTGCAACTGCTCAAGAAAATACAATTCTCTTCAATTGATCTCAAACACAGAAAACAATGAGTTCAACTTATTCATCAATGCAAATTGAATGCGTACAATTGTCAAAATCATTGCAAATCTAGCATTAATCACTTCTGCATTCAATTTCACATATCGCTAGTTTTAAATCAAAGCTAGCCAATGCTGGGATGTTGACAGATAGATTAAAAAACTCAAAAATAAGGTAGAAAAGCAATGATTGCAGTTTTTTAGCTTTAAAACCCTGTTTACGTGATAAACCTCCTTTAAATCTGATTGGATGGCCTTTTTCTTTTCTCCAGCTCGGTAATGTACTTTAATCCATGTAGAAATGGTCTATAACCTTTTCTTTATTACTGACTTAATTAAGCCTGGTTCAAAGATTTAGCGATTGAAAACTCGCGTGATCGCAAGATGAAAGCATAACTTCAACTTTTATTCAGAGAATTAGCGATTATCATTGATATAAGAGATAATCAAGGGTTCACATTTTCTTTCTAACCTTCACTTTAACCCTTGACAATCTAGCGAACAAGTGACCACTGAATCTTGTATTCTCTAGACTTTGGAGTTAACCATGCTTTTATTCAGAGAATGAGCGACCAAAGATTTTGCTTATTCTCTAAACCCTTTCCTTAACTCAACTTCCATTGAGCGAATAGGTGAACAAAAGGAAACGCTACCGAGCACTTGACCAAAGTTACTATTTGGAGAATTAGTGACAACTGCTATCTCCCAATCTCTTAATGCTTTGGTTAACTGTTGACTTGTTTTGAGATCTAGGGACCAAAGCCTTCGCTTATTCGCTGAATGAAAACTTAACTATAGGCTCATTGAGAGATCAGGCAAACAAGCTTATTCTCTAAGTCACTGAATCTTTTTCCAACCATGGTTTTCATACTGAGATTATAAGCCAACTGTTGATCTTATCACTGATCTATGACTATTGTTGATTCACTGAACCATTAAGACCATTACCTTTTCAATCATGAGACTTATCGAACAAAGCATTCGCTAAGTCACCCAATGCTTTTGACACTAACTGTTTCATTACAAGATCAAGCGACTAAAGGTTTAAAGCTCATTTCACCATTTGATTCACCCATTCTCTGAATAACTTTTAACATGACAAACCTTTTATGATAATGCATGAATACTTCATTTGCTGAGTCGCCAGACAAATTAGAACCCTACCAACATATTTTGAGATTAGGTGAACAAAGGAGAAACCCACTTTTATCAATTTTGCTAAGCCAAAATATCAAAGCCGCCAAATTTAGAGGATCACAAACTTAAAGCACAGTCACTGAGTCACCAAATCACTTCATGTAGGACCCAAACATCTTGAGATTAAAACATCACCATCGATCAAATAGATAATCAATAATCCTTGCTAGGTCACTAGATAACAAGAGACTTGACCGCCCGGTTCTGAGAACAAGAGAAAACCACCACGCTAGGTCGCTGAAGGTCAACAGGAAACCACCAGGAAATAAGTGAATAGGAGATTACATTGTTTGCTAATTCACCTAAAGGGAAACATAACCGTAGCTAGACTTAGAGACTTAGCGACTAGCATGAAACATGACAAGGGCTTAATACATTCGCTAGTTCGCTGAAAAAAGAAACATGAAAAAGTGTTAAGTGATTCAGTGAACACCTAGAGGGAATTAATCACGTGCATGAATGAGACACTTAAGTGGCCAAAAATTAATGAAGAAACATACGAATTAGGGCCAACTTAAGAACCATACGAAGAAATAAGATTTTCTCAAGGACAAACAAACCTAGGGCAAGGGTTTTCAAGCTCGAATGTTGTAGATTTGATGAATTTTGAAAACCTAAACCACAAAAATAACACTTGTAGAAGGACTAAAATAGGACTTGGAACAAAAACCTCAGATTCCTAATAATATACCCAACACCCACGATGCCACATTTTGACACAGAATGGTCAATTTTTAGACCAAACTAGGTCAGAGTTTCGATGTCAGTTAGTCAAAACGTCAACTACGGTTAGTGAAAATTTTGACTAAATGTGGAATGTTTAAAAAAAAATGAAGATAAATATCCAGATTAATCACTAAGGACATCTTGATTGGTGATTAGTCTAGATATTTATCTTTAGGTGTCCATACTCATTCTGCTGCTTGTTGCTAGTGGGTCCCTGCTCGTTTTGTTTTCCAGACTGGTTTGGGCTTGAGCAATCCATCTGCTTTGCTTTGTGTGAAACAGTGGGTTTTTCCATTTTTTATCATATCGATTACATAGGGATTATATTTTTAAACATTGATCTATTGGGCTCCAAAAAATTTATTTTTCTAAGTTTGTTTAATTTTGAAGATTTTAATATTGGTAAGTTTGCTTATGAATGTTGGAAAAATATTGACAGGTGGTTGAAGTTCCAAATGTCTCTTGGGAAGATATTGGAGGGTTGGAAAATGTCAAGAGGGAGCTTCAATAGGTACACTATTTTTGCTTTTCTTTTCTTTTAATGCAGAAAGTCTACTATGCAAGGAGATATTAACTAACTAAATTCATTATGAGTTTGATGTAGACTGTTCAATATCCAGTGGATCATCCTGAAAAATTTGAAAAATTTTTCATGTCTCCTTCAAAAGGAGTGCTAATTTATGGACCACCAGGTTGTGGAAATACATTAATTGCAAAAGCCATTGCTAATGAATGTCAGGCCAATTTCATCAGTGTGAAGGGGACTAAATTGTTAACAATGTGGTTTGGAGAGAGTGAGGCAAATGTGAGGGAAATTTTTTATGAACTTGATTCTATTGCTACAAAGTTGTGTTGATTTTTTATGAGTGAATTTCAAGTTGAGGATGGTGATATATATTTTAGTAGGAATTTTGTTTGAACTATTTAAGAGATAGGCTTTGACTGGTGATGCATAATTGGTTTGCATATTTGTAGTGTGGAAGCAGTGTTGGGGGTGCTGGTGGTGTTGTGGATAGAGCCCTTAACTAGTTGTTGATGGAGATGGATGGTATAATAGCCAAGAAAAATGTTTTCATTATTGGTGCTACAAACAGACCCGATATCAATGATCCTACATTGCTAAGGCTTGGCTGACTTGACCAGTTGATTTATATTCCCTTACTTGATGAGTCCTCACGTTATCAAATTTTTAGTTCTTGCTTGAGAAAATCACCCATCTCAAAGGATGTGGACCTAATGGCACTAGCCCGTTATACCCAAGGATTTAGTGGAGCCAATATTACAGAGATTTTTTAACGGGCTTGGAAGTATGCTAATAGAGAAAATATTGAGAAGGTGAGTTTCAATTGTGGTGACTTTTGAAAACTAGATTTGGTTATGAATTTCTTAATGGTTTTTTTTAACTGGTGTGTTAGAATTTTACATTTTTTTATTCAATTTTCCTCAAATTGTATCTTATTATTTCAATTTGTCATGTTCTCTTTCCTTTGCACTTTTACAGGATATTGAACGTGAAAGAAAAAGAACCGAGAACCCCAAGGAAATGGATGAGGATGATAGTGATGAGGTAGCCAAAATAAAGGCTGCTCATTTTGAGGAGTCAATGAAATATGCCCGAAGAAGTGTCAGTGATGCCGATATTCGAAAGTATCAAGCCTTTGCACAAACACTAAAACAATCTCGAGGCTTTGGTTTTGAATTTTGATTTCCAAATAGACCTACTGGTGCTTATGTTGGTGCTTATGTTGGTGCTTTGGATGTATTTTCTATAGCAGATAATAAAGATGACAATGACTTATACAGTTAGGAAACTTGGTACACAATTTTCATCTAAATGAAGTGACAAATGTGTCTGTTCTAGCAGGGACCTTCCGCTGACCAATAGCCAATGCTATTCAATTTTTCTTTGGCTTTTTCTTGTATGAGTTTTTTCTGTTCATATGTTTGAAACTTTATTTAGTTTATCAGCCCTTTAGCTGAGGACTTACTAACTTGTAAGTCTTTAGAGCAATATTAATTTTGTGGCAAGGAAATTTAGCTATGGAAACTTTTTCTCAAGTGGTAGCTAATGCTACAAAAATCTTGCTTAAAAAAAAATCCTCCTGGAAAATATTCTATACTAAATCAATTCCACAACAAAGAAAGTCTAGTTCAACTGATAGGTATGGTGTGCATCCATTTTATGGAGATCTACCAAGATGATTCCCCCCACCAAGATGATGTGCATCCATTTTATGGAGCTCTGCTAAATGTTTTATATGATAAAGATCACTACAAGTTGGCCCTTGGCCAGATCAATATTGCTCACAATCTCATTGCCAAAGTGGCCAATGACTATGTTAGGCTGATAAAATATGGGGATTCTCTTTACCACTGGAAATCTTTGAAGGTTGTTGCACTTGGATGGCTTTGTACCATTGTTAAGAGAATTGGACTGAGTTTGGCTTACCTCAAACAGGTCAGGCAGCATATGGCTAATCTAAGTTAGTTTTTCAGAGGGCAAGGACAAGTGGGCATGTGGAGTGGACAGGCAATCAATGTGTTTCATTTTGGTATTTCTCATGAGAAAGTTGTTAGTTTTTAGACAAAAATGAATTGTCATAAACATTAGGAGCTTAAAACAAAAAATTCCAACAAAAATAGCAAATCTGATATAATAATAGACAAACTCATTTTGCTAAAAATAAGAACAAGAAACAATCACATATCTGAAATCTCATGACTACATATATCTTCTATTAACAATGAAATGAAATTCATTGCACTAGATTAAAATTTTAGTAAAGACACTTTATATGCATCAATTTTTTTGTATTATAACCTGAGCTAGACACTCAGGAACTGCACAAAATGGCATTAAGCATGGATTTTGGTTTACCTACGGTACATCAATTCCTTCATCGAAGACATTATCTATTACATTTATAATTGTTTATTTAGGTTCCATAGAACTAGCATATATAATAAAAGAATCTATATTAAAAAAAACAAGGACATTACATATATATAAAAATAACCTGTTAAAAAAAAAGAGGCCATTGAGGACAATTACACAGGTCTCTAGAAACAACATTACCCAACTCTTTCTCTCAAGCCAAAGACTCAGCATGTTCAATTTCCCAGACTAGAGTCAATTCTATGTTGAGTATATCTATCAGGCCCTCGTGCAGTTTGAACGAATTAAGAATAGAAGATAGGAACTGATTTAACACTTCACCTACTCAAAAACAAAAACCAATGAAATAATCCACAAAATGAAGTTGAATCATGCTAGACAATGACAATAAGAAGTTGACTATTGGACCTTCTGGTTTTTTATTTGATAGTTGCCTGACAATGACACATTCAAAATGCACTTATGAGCAAAGACCTAGAATGAATGAAATTGATTAAATAATGAAGGTATGTTAGTTTGAGCTTCACTTGGTTTTGAGAATACTTTAATATTCTCTACTTAACAAGGCCAACCATGTGAAGGTGGAAGCTCATCTGGCCTCACCCCCCCTCCCCCTAACAACAATCTAAATTCCCCATTAACATCTAATTACACACTTCATTCATCCATTTATGAACTATAACATTCAATCAATACAATCACATAACATTCATTAATACACAACACTAATCAAGAATTCATTAACACATAAAAATATTCATTAACATGACATATAATTCAATATTAATACACAACATTCATAGATAATTACTTAAAACAAGGTTCTTTCATTATCCAACAAAGTTAATCAAACAAGTTTTATCAAAGAGCATTTTTAAGAAATCATTTCTTTTTTGGGTTTTTCTTAGATTTCTTAATTAGGTAAAGGCTGAGAGGAGCATCAATATTATCTTCCTCCTCTTGTGGTTGTGATCTCAAATTATGATGCTTCCTCATGTCTCGATGAGCACAAGGCTATTTCACTAAAGGGGTTCTGCTGCAATAACAAGTAAATGGGTTAAATTCACATATTTTTTTTTATTGTTACATGTATTTCATTAACTAGTAGAACATAACATGCATTTTTATTTACCTGAAAATACCACATCATCATGTACAATAACATTTTGATCTGCCGCCACCTCAACATGCTCAACATGCCCTAAAATATTCAAAAAAAGGTTACGTGGCCAATTGCAATTAAAGATGTTAAATTCTATTAATAATTATGTAATTTATTTCCAATAGAAAATTAATACCTCAACCACTGTGATGCACATCATAGCCTTCGTCACACCCAGGTTCTGTGGTAGGATTTGAAGGCTGTAGTGAAATGTCATGCGCATTGTTATCATGAAATAGTCAATTTATGTTTGAAATTAACTATTCAATTTGATTTACTTTTCATTTGACCAATTTACCTGTGTCTCATCTGGTGCAATAGATTATCCATTATGGATTTCATATTATTGGCATAGGCGTGCAGCCATGACTTTATAGCCTTCCTTGAAGACTATACTTTTGTCTTCATCCATGGGCTCTACATTGAATTTTGTGCCCTGTATTTTTTGTTTAATATCATGACTTTTACATGTACGATTTGATTAAACAGAATTGTTTGCAACCTTATATATAAAAATTTGAAATGAAATTCCAATGCTGCTACTTACAAGTCAAGAGTGAAGTTGCATATAGCCACCAGAGCCAAGTTTGTGTTGGCCAACCTTTTCTAATCTCACTTGTGTAGCTTTTGAGGTGTCTTGCAGTCTACGAAAAGTTTGAAACATGTTAGATTATATATTTACAAAGATCACTAATTAGTGCTTGATTAAATTCTACTTAATACTATCATGACATACCTTCTTTTTTCATCTTCTGGTTGAATTCCACTACCCTTTAGTGTTTTCTCTTTTGCATCTTCCATTATTTCATTCCACTCCATCGGTGGAATCATAGGAGGACACTCATACTTTGGGTTATCCTTTAGAGCCCTTCTATATTGGTCCTTCACAGTCTTTATATGTTTGGATGCTTTTTTAAGAATCATGACATTATCAAAAGTTTTATTTCCAAATAGGTCCTCTAAAGATTTAATGAGCTAATTTTTTAAGTCAGCATCCTGTTTAGTCCACCTTTTTTGAAAAAACAAAAATTATTAGATATCAAAACTTTAATAAAGTACAATAAATGGAAGATAAGAAAAATATTGTACCAATATTATGAAGCTACGTACCTTTTATGTATGGTGGGCCCAAATAGCTTCAATGTCATTTCAAAAAGATGATCATAAAAAATACCATTTCCTACAAAAATATCATGGGATTATCAGTCCAAAATGAGTTATGTATAAGTAAACTACAATTACACTCTAAATAATAACAATTTTAAAGCACCTGGAAGCTTTGGTACTTTTAACGGTGTTAGTAAATAAATTTATCTTCTGTAAAATGCCTTCACAAATGACTCTTAGATGCCCATATTTAGAAGACAAACTAAACTAACAGATGGAAAGGCTATTATGAGATTGATAGCTTTCCTTTGAATTGTGAGGTACAACTCCCTCTTCAATGATATTCAATAAATTAAATAACTGGTTATGTCTTTTACCAGAAGACACAAAGGTTTTCTAACATTCACCCATCACTATGAGATGAATGCGATTATAAGATTTACAAGTTGACGATGAGAGAAAAACCAGCAAACAACCACAGGACTATCTACCAAGTCTTTCACATTATAGAGAAAATTGAGAGAATAACATGACTTGTTCTGCAAATTACAAACCTATTAACCAACTGATTTACAAACATGCACATTCTTGACATAATACTACAACACTGTATCCCATAATTAGAAAGAAACAACTATAGAATTGATTTCAATCAGAAAAATAAATATTTAGACCTCAAGATCTGACATACAAATATTTCTCTTTATTTCTAGAAAACATAACAAAATAACTATAGAATTATTTTGTTCTTGCCAGTACAATCAAGTTGCAAAAAATAAACTAATTCCCCACTCTCTCTATTATAATAAACATGTAGAAAATATTCTCCTTTTCCCGTGTAGCCACAAGACTTACACAAAAGAAGAAAAGAGAACCCTCTTCCTATATTTCCCTATTACAATAATGTTTCCGTCCCTCCACCTACAGCTATAGAACTCCAGATAGAAAAAGAAGAACCCTTATTCTAGCATTGTTTCCCCCATTTAAAGAACAATTTTGAGAAACCTTTATTTTCTTGTAACTTTCAGTTTTAAATAACTGATTCTTGATAACTGAATACTTTGTAAAGTTTTAATAAAACTTTAGTAAATCCCCTTATAATATTCGGTTATGAAAACCAAACATTAGTTTGATATCTCCAGCATTGTTAAAATATATTTAATTAAACATCTGGGCTGGAATTCATATGTTTTTGACATGTGGCATGGCCTCAAGAAACTCTTCTGCAAATTAGATACCTGTTGGATTTCCATACAGACTCGTGCACTAACCTTAATAACTTTTGGACCAGGAAATATTTTCTTGATCGCTCTAGTGAGGATTTAGAAAACTTGATTTTGGAAAACATATCCAAAATTTAGGAAGATCCAACAGTTTAACCGAGAGTTATGGGCCCTGGACCGAGACTATTTTTTCCGTCATTAGAAAAATCTGGAAATGTGTCTATTTATAGACCAGTATTTTGTTGTTCGTATCTTTTGAGCTAGATCAAATTATGAAAATCCCTCTTGTGAAGATCTAGAAGACTTGATTAAAAACAACATATCCAAAGATGAGAGAAATCCAACGGTGGAGTCAAAACTTATGGCCCTCACACTGAGAGCCATTTCTCTGTCAGGAAATTCATGATTTCAGACTGTTGAATTGTAACATATTTCACATCAGGCCTCCAACTTGAACTTGAACTTAGGAAGGTTTAAGGTTCAAGTTCAACTTTCACATATTACCGACTGAAAGATAGACAACATAAATACTGTGACCTTCTTGTGACATCCGACAGAACTTGAACTTGAACTTGAACTTGAGGAGGTTTAAGTTCAAGTTTGACTTTCATATCTGACTGACTAAAAGACCGATGACTTTAAGGACTACAATCTGTTTGTGACCTCTAACAGAAGTTGAACTTGAACTTGAACTTGGGAAGGTTCAAGTTCAAGTTCAACTAAGACTTTTACTTGGATAAAATAATTGGCCGCGAGAGCAAAGAATAATACAAGTGTAACAAACGGAAACATTTTTCTTGTTCAAAAACAATGTCCCCGCAAACGAGCTAGTACTAGTAACACAGGCTGATCCTAGAAATGGTTGATCTTCACTAATACTGGTTTGATCTACTCTTGTACCAAGTGTACGTGTATCTATTAGTGTACAAAATAGGTCCATGCAGTGTATAAATTTCACACAAGTAAAATAATCAATGCATGATTAGCACATAACAAAATATAGAAAAATAGGGTTTTACTAGTTGTAGCTGGTATAGAGGAAGATGTCTACAAGCTCCTTGATGTGGACAATGCAGTTGTCGATAGCAGAATGTTGATCGAAGGAGGTGTCTACACTTCATCATGAGCTGAAGAATACATTGTTAGCAAAGACATTTGCAATGGATAAAGATAAAATGGGGTACTAGAAGCATCCCAAACATAAGTTGAGTCAATAATGCATACAAAGGTTAAATGAATGGTTAAAGGTTTAAGGATTATTTACATGAATGTTGTGCGGTGCTACAACCCTCACCATATTGACCACATTTGAAAGGTGTCAAAAATTCTTGTAAGAAGAACACATCATATTTTAGATCATGATTCATAAGATAGTATAAAATATAAACATGTATTGAACTTTAATTATTGCTTAAGATTAATTACTGCTTACTTTCATACAATTGACTCTACGAATCAATTCATCTTTGAGTGCCTCTGTCTCCTCAGTTTTTTTTGGTAACATGACAAGGTTAAGAATTTATTTACTATATTTACTTATAATTTGAGTAGCCATGAATATAGGGTTAGTGCTACATGCGATGTGATCTATAAATGCCACCTCAATTTCAGATCACAATTGATCTGCTGGCATTTTTGCTTTTCCCTATCAATAAGTATCAAGTTGTGACATCAATATCAGTAAAATTCTATCAAAATAACTCCAAATCCATAAAGAAAAGAACATAATAATATGATATTTGTTTCTATATAATTTGTAGAATTACACTAATTAAGGTTTACCTTTGATGAAGAAGTTGTATTGTGAGGAACATCCCGCCTATATCTTAAGGTGGATCCATTTCACCATCATGTGACAAAGATTAGTAATTCTTAGCAATCAATAGTGAAATGAAAGTAATAAACTTACCAAAAAAAATTATTAATAAAATAGTAGATTGTATATTGGAGTCAATATTAATTGGAACCTTTGGTTTAAATGTTATACTTACCAGTCCCATGATAGGGAATTTTTTTGTATCTACATGATTCAAATTGTAATCTATGAGAAGCTCTTCCCATACACTTATTGATTTTATTACACATACAAATACATGATTTCCCTCGCGTGCCTAAAATATACAATTTGACCACTTATTAGTTGACACAGGTCAAGAACTATTTATAAAACCTACAATATTCCCTGATGCTTTTGGCCTTCCATCAATATACATAGAGAGCCTTTTAGTTTGATCATTTTCTTTGCATTGTATATAATTTGCTAACAATGCATACCTATGCATACTTTTTTTAATTGGACAATCCACATCCAATTATTGTAATTGTAACAAGGTCCTACATACTCCATCAATTCAACAACTTGATTATAACTGACCTTTATGCCATCCATAGAAAATAATTTCAAACCATGTAATGAAGATTGAGCTATGTGATATATCCTTTCATTAACATAAAAATTAGTGTTAACTGGAGGTAGTTCTATGGGTACCCATTCTTTCTAAAGATGTGTGTACCTTAAGGGGACCTTCTTGTCACCTTTGGCCTCATTATCATAACAACATGACCCCCCCTTAGCAAGGAAAAATTGCATTCATTTATTGAATTTTCTTCTAATCTTTTGACCTCTAGTTAATCTCCCCATTTTAGACCTAATAGATGTCTCACTTTTGTCTTCTATTCCCGCATTTTCCTCACTTGAGGAAGATAGATCACATAAATACCTATTTGGTGATACCTGTAATCCATCAAATGAGAGACATAGTAGGATCTATATATTTCTATGACTAAAGAGAAGGAAACCAAATAATAAATTATACCTGTCGATCCATGTCAAAGGCGTTAAATTTCCTCCATATGTAAATCATTTATCTTAAGTTAGCCAAAAATTACATGATATGTAAGCTACAAATTACATAGAAGACAAAATTTACATGATGCAAAAAATACTCTATGACTTAATAACTTAATTCAAATTTCTATGAATAAATCAATACCTCATACATGACATTGATCATACCTTGAAATACATTTCATTGATCATGTTATTGATCATCCTCCTCATCCATGTCATCATCATGATTATCATCATCATCATCACGACTATCATCACCATCATCACCATCATCATGACTATTATCATCATCATCATGACTATCATCATCTTGACCATCATCACCATCATCATGACTATCACCATCATTGTCAGCATCACTAGAATCATCATCATTTTCTTCTTCTTCTTCTTCTTCATTGTGTAACAGTCATTCATGATCATCATTTACTTCATCTTCTGATTCTTTAGTATCTTCTTCTTCCATCATATTATACTTTACCGACCTTCCTCTTGGATCATGTCTAACAACAAATGACCAACCCAGTTTATGTGGAATGACAAAGTAAAACACTAGCTCACACTGGCTTGGAAGAACATAGGGCTCATCTCCAACTAGCTCAAATGACCTTGTATTAATCATTGTAAATCCACTATCATGTTCAATAACAGTCCCATCAAGATCATTTTGATTCATTCGTAGCCTGTACCATTTGACGATAAATAGAACTAATTTGACTAAACTAAAGTCGCACTCAAGTATATCATCCAAAATGCCATAGTATCAATTTTTAGATTGTTGAGAATGTATGTCATTTCTAGATGAAATATTAGTGACCTCAAAGACTGCACTTATCCCAAAATCACAAGTTTTCTTCGTGTCGTCTAACTTTTTTATGCAAAATTTACAGCCATGGTAGTACATAGCTTTGTGATGTTTGATCCACAATTATTCAAATTTGTCAAGATTATTTGCATCGATTCATGAGTTGATATTAAACTTATAGCTCATGGTTACTAAACTTATTCATACCTTTCTACCTCTTAAACCATATGCTAGATCAAGTACTATTGGCGTAACATTGGGATCTCCATTACGATGAGCTTCTTTAACCAATGATGCAACACCTATTACAAGTAGTAGTTTTCGTTGCACCAAAAGATTGACCTGTTAATGCCCGATACAACCACTAGACTTATAGAACATAGGAGGCTGTTAAACCATGTCATGAATCCCGAAGGGAGCACTGCCCATTTTTCCAACAATCTCCCCCTCAGCGTTACCTGAGGGGATTCGAACCTGTGACCAAGCTCTGATACCACTTGTTACAAGTAGTAGTTGTTGTTGCACCAAAAGATCGACTAGTTAATGCCCGATACAACCACTAGACTTATAGAACATAGGAGGTTGTTAAACCATGTCATGAATCTCGAAGGGAGCACTGACCATTTTTCCAACAACAGCATCCCATGTTAATGAGCGACCATTTTCTTGAGATTGTAGAATCCATATTGTCATCCAATCAAGATTGTTTGCAATATACAAATGTAGTGCATCCTACTCACGACCAACTGTAAAGAAAATAAATAGACCACTTAGAAACAACTTATATTGAAGATCTATAACAATTAATAAACTACAATAAGAATTAATAACTACCATATATCCCTCCACCATAGAACTCTCAAGACGTGCTCTTTGTTGAATGAAGCCCTTCATAAATTTCAAGTGCCTCTCAACCATCCACATTGACCTAGTTTGTACAGGTCCACACAATTCAATCTCCTCAACTTGATGTATGAGGTAGTGTTCTTGAGCATTGAAAAAAGTTGGAGGTAGACACTTTTGCATTTCACACATAAGCTGGGGAATTTTTCTCTTCTAATATTTTATATCTTTTTTATCAATTTCTTTAGATGATAACCACCTAAAAGAGATTCAACTCGCAAGAACATATAAACAACATTTTAGATAAAAATATACAATAAATTAAACAAAAATTAAAATAAGTCATAAATATAATATCTGTACAAGTCTAAGAAATAACACTTCTAACATCATGTATTCTCCAAGATCGTATATAACTTAGTTAACACTGTTGTCAAACTAGTGTGGGAGGGATAGAGGTAGGATGTACTGCAATGATTAAAAAATGATCTTTTCCATATATTGTAAAATAATACAATAAAAAGTACATGCAATTTTACAAATATATTGTAAATAGAGAACATGACTTACCTTGATGAAGGTATGCCAATCTGGTGTTTTCAACCCTGGCCCAAAATCATCTTTCTTTGATACAAGACTGCTTATATTTGCAGCAAATCTTGTTGGAAATTTTGTTTTTTTAATGACTTCTTTTAATGCATCACTTTGCTGCTCAGTTAATAACCAAGGAAGGACACTCATATTTATGCAGTCTCCATTGCTATTTGATTCAATGAAAGTTTTCAGTGCATGATTGGATTCATGAATGTCATTACAAATTTTGGCAATTTTTTCTTTGTCATGCCTTCCATCCAATATTTTCCATAGTGTCTCTGTTAAATTCTTTCCAATATGCATAGCATCAAACAAATGCATGATTGGGAGATCCTTGTAGTACAACAACCTACTAAATTGACTAGGATAACTTTTTATTCCTCTAGGAAGTTGGTCATTGATGCCTTGATGACCTTCACGAGCATCAAGAACATAATTAGTAAATAAAAGACAATATCAAAATATAAATTTTAGACAAAAATCATTAGATGGAATGACATTACCTCGGTGATTTAGTCTATTGTATTCCAACTTCCATTAACAAGGGCCATTCTTTGTGGCTTTGATGTTGTCTCTTCTTTCCCATTAAAAAGATATTTTTTGATAATTTGATACTTATAATTATTGTGGAGAAAGTGCCTAAATTCATCGAACACCTTTCTTTCCTAAACTTCTTGAATGATGAGATTTCATCTTTGGACCAAAAAATGGACATGTGAATTTACCCTTTGTTTGAAGACCTAAAAGATATTGTACAATTGGATCATGTACAATTATCATGCGTAACTTAAACATACATCAATAATGTGTAAGCACTATAACATACCAAAAATACGTGACCTTAACATGAATATATAACATAGTGCAAAAATGATTATACATAGTGACCTGATTCCATAACTTCAACAACTCGTCAATAAGGGGATCAATATACATGTTCATATCATTAACTTGGTACTTACCTAGTTGAATGAACAAAAACATTACATAATTATTATGACCATCTTGATGCGGTGTTTATAAATTAATTTACATAACTATTAAATGAAAAAATACCTAGCATAATCATTGACAAAATTATGTGCTCCCTCTTTATGGACATCCAAGGAGGAATGTTATTGTTAATAACAAAAATAGGCCACACTGAGTAAACAGATCTCATATCTCCAAATGGATTGACACCGTCCGCTGCCAATGAAAGCTTGAGATTACGAGGCTCTTCTTTAAAGTGTGTCCATGTTGTTTCTGTCTTTAAATGCAGAACCATCCGTAGGCATTCGCATAATGTCATCTTGACTTCTATTTTGTGCATGGTAATCCATAAATTGTGCCAAGCTAGTGCACCTGAATAATCATTGAAGATGTGGAATAATGGGAATGTACCAAAGAACCTTGTGAGGCACCTTTTTTGTTATTTGATCTAACCGATATCTACTAATATGACAATTAGGGCATTCTGTTGCAAATTCATGTTGTTTATGATATAGAATGTGATCATTGGGACATGCATGTATTTTATGATACTTCATTCCAATTTGATTCATAATGGTAGATAATTCTCGGTATGAACGAGGCAGAATGTTTTATGGTGGTAACAAAAGCTCACCTATCAACCTACAACAACAAATATGAATTATTAATATAATGAATTGTAATGGTATGCTAACATTGAAGATGACAAAAATGGCATACCTTAGCATATGTGACATTGCTACATTGAATAAAAAATTTAGAACCTTCAAGTTCACCAACAACACTATAGCAGAGGGAAGAGTTATTTGGGAGCCTTGGTATAGGGGCTCATATGCCTTCTCAAGTATAGCTATATCAAGACCATCTTCATCACCATTATCAGATGCGCTAGTACCATCATCATGATCATCTTGATCAGCTATGCCAATACCATCTTCTTCAATCATGTCCTCTAGCACATTATCAGTTACGCCAATACCATCATTTTTAATTGTGTTCTCTGCTACAGGATCATCTTTTTCCATGGGAGCATTATCATCGGCTTAGATATTCACACCTCCATGTTCCTCTGATTGGAAATCCACATTCACCAATCAATGAAAATCATGCCCCCCTTCAATGTGACCATGTTGCCTATAATGACTCTAGGTTGTTGTGATTAGAATTCTTTGATTCTTTAAGCCCTTACACTTTTTGCAAGGACAGTTACATTTATCAACATCTTTTCTTTGGAACTAAGACCACAATCTAGCAATTGTCTCATTATTTTGTTATGGGTTCATATTGCCAGGTGTGGACTTTCTTCACAGGCTATAAATATACAAAATGTAAACATACAAACATTAGTAGTATCTTGTATATAATAATTTAAAAAAAAATATTATAAGATTATACAAGATTTGCAAATACACATACAAATCATGCTCACTAGACCACAAAATATTCAAAAGGATGGGAGTTACACAAATCTCCTCACTAGACTACTGAATCTGTGGATATTATTCTTGATGTTGAAGTAAATCAAGAATGTGAAGTTGAAGCAATTACATCAAGCTAAAAATTATCAAGGCTGGAATTTCAAAATTCTTCATTAATCGAGCATCATAAGGAGGCTCAATTATCTCCTTTAATGGCGGGCTATATTATTTGAAGGCTATGAAGTATTAAAGAATATCAGTGATTTGTTTTTAAGGGATTGTATTTAATTATGGAGGTAACGTTTTGACCAAGGCCACATTTTGAACAAAAGAGGCTCACACCACCCTTTTGCATTCTTCATGTTGCAATTTGGGAGCTGGCTAGCTTCAACCAAATCCTAATGTGACTACCTGGCTATGTGCGTTTCATGTATGGTGAAGATTTGACATCCCAAGGACATGTGCGGTTACTGTTGGATAGCTGGTGAAGTTTTTCAGAAATTTGAGAAATGTTATTGTTATGGGAGCAACTAATTGGCCAAATAGTATTGATCCAACACTCAGAAGGTTTGGAAGGTTTGACAAGGAGATTGATATTGGGGTTTCGGATGAAGTAGGCAGGTTGGAAGTGGTTCGCATCCATACAAAGAATATGAAGCTCTCTGATGATGTACATATATTGGGACATTATTTTTTGTACTTCTATATCTAATGTTAAACAGTTCTTGGATTTTGAAAGCATTTATTAATCAAGTGCAATAACATGATCAAGAGGCAGTTTAATCATTAAGAGTCACAACTACCAAGAAATAGAGCATCATGATTACATATACATAAGCCATCAAAAGTGATGCAAGATTGTTCTAAACTTTTAGAATTACAATATGCAAAGCCACATGGGCATTCCCTTACAATATTCTGTAGGACAAAGCCTCGAATTATTACCCAGATCTACTACCCAGAACTACCCTAGAAACACTACATGCCTTCATTATATAGGCAATTTCCACTGCCCGAGAAGGTTCCAGAAATTTAGCCCATAGGGCCGACCAAACTTAGAATTATTTTATTTTTCAATTTATTACATCAAAGTCGGCTCAAAATAAATTTTGAAACCCGAACAGAAATTTTGAAGAAAAATTATTTTCTGCCATTTCAGGTGACCTGACTTCCAGAGACCATAAGTCATCACCAGTTGACCTGATTGACTATTATAATCCCATTTCAGAAAGGGCGCAAGGAGCTCTACAATGCTTAAATAAAGCAAGCTTCATTCAGCCCAAAATTTGACCTCATCCAAGGCCTCTAAAGCCTTCAAAACCGAGTTCAAAGTTTTTGTACCCTATTGCCAATACCGAAAATCTTCAATATCTTCAAAACTAGACCTGATCTAGCCATGAAACTTTACTGGCAGGCTGATATGACTGAGATGAACCTCCACATGTGAAATCAGAATATTATGAGATCGTATGACCAACTTAATAAAAAATAGCAAGTTTCCATAAATAGTAGCTCTACATAAGATAGCCCTTATTGAATACAAAAAAAAATATATTTTTGGGTGATGCAAGATTAGTCTTACACCCAGGATGCTCCTGCATCAGACACCTGGGGTAATTTGAGAAGTGACGCTGTCATGACTTAGGTGTGTAGAGGAAAACCAAGATGGTTAACCTCCTCCTTTGCTAGCCATGATGAATCTATTGGCATTAAGCATGATTGTCATTAGTGACAACACTTATTCAGATCAGTGCATACCGAGCAGATCAGTACATACCGAGTAGATCAGTGCATACCGAGTAGAACAGAGCTTACCGAGTAGAACAGAGCTTACTGAACCGAGTAGAGCTTACCGAGTATAATAGTGCATACCGAGCTCGCAAAGTTTCACAGTGTTTACCGAGTGCTGCATGGTTAAACAGGAAATTTAGTTTCTACCGAGTAACACTTTATCTACTGAGTCTCCAGTGTTTACCAAGTTCGAGACTATGACCAAGTGGTTAGTATGGACTGAGTTTCCACTTCTACCGAGTGCATGATGACGCCGAGTAATGTAGTGGACGCCGAGTATCACAAAGTCACCAAGTTAGTTTGCAGTAACCGTGTAACTATATTTGGGCCGACTCAGTAATATTTGTGTTTACTTATTTAAGAGCTAACTTTGTAATTGTTTTGGAATTGACTTAGATTGATATATAAACAATGATTTATGTCATATCCAAAAGTGTGAAAAAGAGAAGTATGAAAAAGAGAGAAAGGCAGATATAAGCGAATTACAAAGGGCTACAATAGTATAAAAAGTAGAAAAGATCTATCTATCACAGAAGGTGATCAATACATTAGAGAATCTCAATCAGCAAGTACAGTTGCAAGTAAGAGATCTACTGTTTCATCCTAACAGGTGAATCAGCTTGAAATCCTTTAACCGGGTAGACTTAGCAGTCTTTGTAAAAATTTCTTAACCCAGTGCATACTTCATTGTATGTTTGTAAATCCTCTAGCAAGGTGTACCTAGCAGTCCTTATTGCTCCTAACAGGGAAGATCATCAGAAGTGATCATTGTAAGCCTTAACCAGCAAACTTTATACTGCAGTATTGAAGTTTTGTGGGTATCATCCCCACCCCAGTTTTACTTTCTACTTGGAAGGTTTCTGGGTTACCAAATCTTTGTGTTCTAAGTGTTATGAATATTTTATTCTTTCTATTACTCATGCATGCAGTCAGATTATCAATCTAATATTATTAAGATCTGAATCTGTTAAAAGTTTTGAAGTTACTGATTCACCCCTCCCCTCTCAGTAACCTAGATAGTCTTGAATATTTCCAACAAAATCTTCAATAGGTCACCCTTTCCACTTGACCAGATATTCTTCATATGTCCTATTCCTTGTGCTTCTACCAACACGACTATCCAGTATGTCTTCAATCTCCTTGATATCTGAACTACTTGCTGGAATACCCCACTGTGCGGCTGTGATGTCATCTTCAACACCTCCTTCATGATACTCTGTCAAATCTGAAATGTTAAACATTGGTGAAATATTCAACTCACTAGGTAATTCTACCTCATATGCATTTCCTGAAACATGCTTCTTCAGTATCTTACATGATCCAAACTTCTTCAATTTCAACTTGTTATATGTACCAACTAGAAACCGCTCCTTCCACAAATGAACCATGACTTCATCCCCAACCTGAAATTCCTTATGCCTCCTTTTCTCATCTGCCTTAGCCTTATACTGTGCATTCATTTTGGTAATGTGCTTCCTCACCTCCCCATGGATGTTCTTTAAGTGTTCTACAAAATCCTCAGCTTCAGCACTACTTATTTCTCGTTTATCTATCTTTCTCAATTTAGATGCATTTCTTGGACTACTTCCATATACAATCTAGAATGGTGATTTACCAATGCTCCTATTGACAGAATTATTGTATGCAAATTCTGCCTGTGGTAAAATCAAATCTCATCTTGTTGGCTTATCTCCAACCAAACATCTCAGCAAATTTTTCAAACTCTTATTCACCAACTCTGTCTATCCATCAGTCTGTGGATGATGTGATGAACTAAATTTCAAATCTATCTTCAACTTCTTCCACAATGTATGCTAGATATATCCAACAAACTTAGTGTCTCGGTTTGAAACTATGGTCTTTAGCAAACCATGTAGTCTCACTACTTCTTTGAAAAACAATTCTGCTACATGAACAACATCATTAGTCTTCTTGCAGGGAATGAAATGTGCCATCTTTGAAAATCTATCAACCACCACAAAAATCGAATCATGTCCCCGCTGAGTCTTTGGTAAACCAAGAACAAAGTCCATGCTAATATCCTCCCAAGGCTTCTCTGGTATAGGTAATGACTGATACAACCCTGTATTCTGCTTCACTCCTTTCGCCATCTGACATACTCTGCAACTCTGTACAAACTTCTTCACATCTTGCTGCAACTATGACCAATAATAATTCTCACTAACCAAAGCAAGAGTTTTATCACGACCAAAATGTCCAACCAATCCTCTGCTATGCTTCTCCTTGATGAGATTCTCCCTCATAGAACTTCATGGAATGGACAACTGACTCCCTCTGAATAGCATATCATCTTGAATGATGAAATCCAACCACTTCATTCTGTCTAGAGTAACAGGTTCTGTACAAGCTTTCCAAACTTCACCAAAATTAGGATTCTCTGGATACAAATTCTTGAGTTCCTTGAACCCAACAACTTCAATCTGCATCTCTATCAACAATAGCTTCCTTCTGCTAAGCGCATCTGCAACCCTGTTAGACTTTCCACTTCTGTGTTTCAAAACAAATGTATAACTCTGCAAAAACTCAACCCATTTCAAATGTCTTTGATTCAACATTTTCCTTGACTATTCAAATATTGCAAAGCTTGCTAATTAGTAGACAAAACAAACTCCTTAGGAAGCAAATAATGTCTCCACTTCTTTAATGTCTGAACTATAGCATAAAATTCTTGATCATAAACAGAATATTTCCTCTTGGCATCATTTAACTTCTCACTGAAATAAGCAACAGGTTTACCTTCTTGGCTCATAACAACTCCTATTGCAGTACTACTAGCATCACAATCTACTTGAAACACCTTATTAAAATATGGAAGTGCTAAAACAGGTTGTTCTGTAACTTTTTGTTTCAACAATTGAAAACTCTTTTCTGCCCTATTAGTCCACTTAAACTCTTTTCTACCCCCTCTCATTGTTTTAGTCAAGGGTCCACAAATGCTGCTAAAATTTCTGATAAATTTTTTGTAAAAGCTAGCTAGACCATGAAAAGATCTTACCTCGGTAGCACTCCTTGGAGTAGGCCATTCAAGGATAGCCTGCACCTTCTCTGGGTCCATTTTTAGACCTTCTGCTGAAACTACAAAGCCCAAATACACTAACTCTTTCTTCACAAAACTGCACTTCTTCAAATTAATCAACAATTTCTCTTCTCTCAATTTCTCAAATACCATATGAATATGCATCATATGCTCCTCCAATGTCTTACTAAAGATCAAAATATCATCTAGGTAAACAATGACAAACTTACCCAGAAATTCTTTCAGAACCTCATTCATGAGCCGCACAAAAGTGCTCTGTGCATTGGTTAGCCCAAAAGGCATGACTAACCACTCATACAGTCCTTCCTTTGTCTTGAAGGCAGTCTTCCATTCATCTCCTTCTCTAATCTGAATTTGATAATATCCACTCTTTAGATCTATCTTTGAGAAATACATAGCTCCACTCAAATAGTCCATAATATCATCCATTCATGGCAATGGAAACCTGTACTTGATTGTGATATTGTTTATTGCTCTGGAATCTGTACACATCCTCCACTCTCCATTCTTCTTTGGTGCTAATACCGCTAGTACAGCACAGGGACTCAGACTCTCACAGATCAATTCTTTCTGCAACAACTCATGTACTTGCCTGTTCAACTCCTCACTTTCTGCAGGTGTCATTCTGTGTGCTTCTTTATTCAGAAAACTCACTCCTGGGATCAAGTCCATTTGATGACTGATCTTCCTAACTGGTGGTAATCCATCAAGCACATTATTGGATACAATATCCTGAAACTCATTCAACAAATCTGCAACTTCTATAGGAACATCTTCTACTTCCTCTTTACCAGCTTTCAGAATTAAAGCAAAACACACATGCTCATGCCTCATACCATCTAAGAATTTTCTTCTATCAACAAAAGTTATTCTTTCACTACCACATACCTTTGATTCTATGTTATTCAATGGCTTTAGCTTATGTCACAATCCATCCTTTGTTAAGGAATAGGTATTCGCATGACCATCATGTACAACACATCTATCAAATTGCCATGGTCTACCCAAAAACATGCGACATACATCCATAGATATGATATCACACAGTACCTCATCATGGTATCCGCCAATCTTGAACTTCACTACGCATTGTTCATTGACCATGACCTTGTGGTCATCCTGTACCCAGGCAATCCGATATGTATGTGGGTGTTTCTGTCTCTTGAGCTTCAACTTCATCACCATCTTTTCTAACACTAGATTGTCAGTGCTTTCACTATCAATAATCACATCACAAAACTTACCCTCACATTTTCACTTGGTGCAAAATAGGCTCCTCCTTTGTTTAGGTTCATTCTCACCACTCAACAAGACTCTTCTGTTAATCAGAGTTTCTCCTCTTTCAGCATCTTTAGAATTTGATGATCTGGCATCTTCATCTACATGTGCAACTCTAGCCTGGCCTTCATTTCTCCTATCTGTTCTGCCTTGGCATTGAGGACATTCAAATGCCCTATGACCTTCTTCTCCACAGTGAAAACATGTACCATAGAAGCCTCCTCTTCTAGATCCTTGTCCTCTTCCTCTTCCTCTTTGATCTCTATTACTTTGATCTTGGAAGCGATTGAAATTATTTCCTCTCTGATTCTAGCTGCTACTGGCCTCATCTTTCTTTTTCGGATCCTCATTTCGGCCACCATATGACCATCCACCAGATCTTCCACCATGACCTCTTCCATTTTGTCTACTCTCAAACTTCTTATTCAGCTTTTCCTCTACTTTTAGGGAAAACTGGTATGCCTCCTCAATATTGTTCATCCGAACCAGATTCAACTCCTCCTAAATGCTTGGCCTTAATCCATTAAGATATCGGGCAACTTTCTCCTTATCAGCTTCTGCATGGCCTGTTCTGATTAGGAGTCGATAGAACTCCTTTGTATACTCCTGAACAGATCTTCCTGCTTGCTTCAAACTTTGCATTTTCTTGAATAGGTCAAGCTCATAATCAATAGGAATAAACTATCACTTCAATTTATCCACCACCCGATCCCATCTTGTGATTTTATCTTTCCCTCTTCTATTTCACTCCAATTGAATCTCTTACCACCAGATCTTTGCATGACCTTTCAGTCTGGCCTTCCCAAATTTGACCCTATCAGGATCCTCAACATCTTCATACTCAAAATATTCCTCACATTCATTGATCTAGTCGATCAATTCTTTTGGGTTAAGATTTTTAAAAAATGTAAGAACCTCAATCTTAGGTCTTTTCCCAATCTTGGAAATGGCTTGAAAAAGTCTTTCTTCCTCCTGGTTCACAATTTTGACTTCTCCTTCTTGATATTCTTCTTCAGCTTCATCCTCGCTTTCATCTCTGAGATTAAGATTCATTCCTCTGTGAATCTCTTCTTGCAATGCTTGCACTTGTCTCTGCAGCTCTCTAACCTAAGGTGTCATAGCACAAGCTCTTCCGCCATGTTCTCTTCATGGAGGCATTTTCATGATATGCGTTAAAACCCTAACCACGGTCCTGGTGCAAACTGCCTCACAGTCAGTGATCTGTTTACATGCTCAGAAAATTTTGCTCTGATACCACTTGATGAAGGGTGCTCCCCTTAATACCACAAACACATAACAAAAATAGAGGAACAACAACAATATGTAAGAATAGAAAATTGGCTTCTTATTATCTCCACAAATGTGGAATTACAAACTTTTAGAATTACAAAATGCAAAGCCACATGGGCATTCCCTTACAATGTTCTATAGGACAAAGCCTCGAATTATTACCCAGATCTACTACCCAGAACTGCCCTAGAAACACTACGGGCCTTCTTTATATAGGCAATTTCCACCGCCTGAGAAGGTTCCAAAAATTTAGCCCATAGGGCCGACCAAACTTAGAATTATTTTATTTTTCAATTTATTACATCAAAGTCGGCTCAAAATAACTTTTGAAACCTGAACAGAAATTTTGAAAAAAAATTATTTTCTGCCATTTCAGGTGACCCGACTTCCGGAGACCATAAGTCATCACCAGTTGACCCGATTGACTATTATAACCCCATTTCGGAAAGGGCGCGAGGAGCTCTACAATGCCTAAATCAAGTAAGCTTCATTCAGCCCAAAATTTGACCTCATCCAGGGCCTCTAAAGCCTTCAAAATTGAGTTCAAAGTTTCTGTACCCTATTGCCAATACCGAAAATCTTTAATATCTTCAAAACTAGACCTGATCTAGCCATGAAACTTTACTGGCAGGCTGATATGACTAAAATGAACCTCCACATGTGAAATCAGAACATTCTGAGATTGTATGACCAACTTACTAAAAAAATAGCAAGTTTCCATAAATAGCAGCTCTACATAAGATAGCCCTTATTGAATATAAAAACAAAAATATTTTTGGGTGATGCAAGATTGCTCTTATACCTAGGATGCTCCTGCATCAAAAAGTGCACTATAAATGAACCAAAAAAGCTAGAGGATAAAAGAGATGTTACAAGTTTGCATCACACATGCTTAAGGAAAAAGTTCCTAATACAAATGAAGAGAGTAATTGATATGGAAATCGAATAAAATGTAAGCAACATATGACAATAATCTTCAAAGACAATGACAATTTAAAATAATTGGAAAAATACAGTGTACAAGCAATGATAGTGCGCCATGGGAAGTCACAATAAGTATGAACCCATAGAGGATTTTCATTATTTCCTAAAAGAATATCATTTTCAAAGTGAGATATAGCTACATAGAGGTGAATCCATGAGATACAAAAGGTAAGAGAACCTCAAAGTTTCTGACATATAATGCTATCATGTCAAAAGGACAACAACATGTAGTTTTTAGAATAATGGAACAACCATCTCTCTTAAAAGGAACAACCATCATGTTATAGAGTTATTGAATATGGCCATTATCGTGAGATCATAGGGAAAAACAAATCTATCTACTATTAATGAATAATTTCTTCTATAGAGGTGATTTTGAATTCTATGCTCATGTGAAAAGGAAATGTCACTTAGTTTGAAGTCCTAATAGAATAAATACAATAAGAATACATTGACATATCTGTTAGCTTGTGGTGACTAATCAGGAAAGTACTATCCAGGAAAGTACTGTACACTTTTCCTCCCGACCTCGTCGGGGTTATTTGGGCCGACTACTTATAACTCATTCTAACCCTAAAGCGGGAAAATATTGTATAATATGGCTTAGGGTTAGGGATTTTCATGATGTATGATTTTAGTACTTGCGACAGAATTGGGCTGTAAGGGATTATAGATTGTAATTAGGTTGTAATCACTGGATAATAATAATATTGGACTCACTGTTGGTGGACGTAGCCCAGGGATTGGGTGAACCACGTTAAATCTGTGTGTCTTGTGTTCTATTCTGTGTGGTTTATTATTTTTTGATATTAGTTATATTTGCACATAATTGTTATTTCTGCCTTGTTAATCTTAACAAGTGGTATCAGAGCGAGGTTATTTCGTTCATTCTTTCATCTATTCTCTGAAGTAGGTCTCACAAGTTAGTGGGAGAGTCTCTCGGTTAAGTGGGAGAAATGGTAGACGAGGGTAGGCTGAAGGTTGATAAGTTTAATGGGCAGAACTTCCAGTTATGGAAGATGCAAATGGAGGATTATCTCTATCAGAAGGATCTATGGTGGCCATTAGAGGGAGTAGCCAAGAAAGAGCAATCAATGTCTTAGGAGGATTGGGATATTTTGGATAGGAAGGCACTGGAGAGTATTCATCTATGCTTGGCACAATCGGTGGCATTCAATATTACTGAAGCAAAGACAGCTAAAGATCTGATGGAAACCCTAGCGAAGTTGTATGAAAAGCCTTCAACTTCAAACAAGGTATTTCTTATGAAGCGTTTATTTAATATGAAATGGTAGAAGGTGGATCAGTTACTGATCATTTGAATGAGTTTAATACAGTTACAAGTCAATTAACCTTAGTTAAAATTACTTTTGATGAAGAGGTTAGGGCTCTCTTGATTTTGTGTTCTTTGCCAGAAAGCTGGAATGGCTTGGTAATGGCTGTTAGTAATTCTGTTTCTAATTATAATACCCTAAAGTATGATGATGTTATTGGTGTTATATTGAGTGAGGAAATTCATAGGAAAAGCTCAGGGGCATCCACATTGGGTAGTGTATTGAACATAGAAAGCAGAGGCAAAATAAGAGATAGAGGAAACAACTCTGGAAATCATGGGAAATCAAGAGGAAAATCAAAGGGAAAGAGGTCCGAATCTAAAGGGCCAAATGATTGCTGGTACTATGGAAAACTAGGTCATAAGAAGAAAGATTGTTGGTCTCGGAAGAAAGATCAAGGAGACAAAAATGATGGAAACACGGAGGCAAATGTGGTAAGTAACAAATCCAAGGAGGATGCTTTGCTCTTGTCCTTAGAAAGTATTGATGATTCATGGGTTTTAGATTCTGGGGCTTCA
The DNA here is from genome assembly GCA_027943335.1 of Chamaecyparis obtusa. Classification (NCBI taxonomy): domain Eukaryota; kingdom Viridiplantae; phylum Streptophyta; class Pinopsida; order Cupressales; family Cupressaceae; genus Chamaecyparis; species Chamaecyparis obtusa. The sequence goes on from BSBK01005655.1 coordinate 1,265,519, forward strand.
TTTCATGCTACACCCCATAGAAGTTATTTTGTTGATTATGTACAAGGGGATTTTGGGCTAGTTTATTTGGGAGATAATGAACCCTGTCAGATTGTTGGAAAGGGAAAAATTAAGATTAAGTTGCAGAATGAGAATCATTGGCTACTACAAGAGGTAAGACATGTTCCAAGGCTGAGTAGGAATTTAATTTCAGCAGGGCAACTAGGTGATGAGGGTTGCACAGTTACTTTTAATGATAAAAATTGGAAGGTTTCAAAAGGTTCCTTAGTAGTAGAAAAAGGTGTGAAATTAGGCACCTTATATCTTTGTACAGGTCATACTATTCCTTCTACTTTAATTATTTCAGAAGATAATAAATGTTCAGGAATAGTGGCTACAGTTGAACAGGAAGAACATCAAACTGTTGCTGTAGATTCTGACACAGCACTGTGGCACAACAGATTCAGGCACATGAGTGAAAAAGGTATGAAATTACTTCATTCAAAGAAAGTTTTACCTGGTCTGAAATGTGTCAATATGGATTTCTGTGAAAGTTGTGTTTATGGAAAACAAAAGAGAGTTAGTTTTGTGAAGAGTGGGAAGGAAAAGAAAAATGAGAGATTAGAGCTTGTGCATACAGATGTATAGGGACTAGCTCAGGTATCTTCCCTTGGTGGCTCTCTATATTATGTTACATTTATAGATGATGCAACAAGAAAAGTATAGATTTATTTCCTTAGATAGAAATCTGATGTATTTCAAACTTTTAAGAAATGGAAATGCTTGGTTGAGAATGAGATTGGTAAAAAGTTAAAATATCTCAGATCTGATAATGGCGGTGAGTATTGCAGCACAGAATTTGAAGAATATTGTTTCTCTAATGGTATTCATAGGAAGAAAACTATACCAAGGACTCCACAGGAAAATGGAGTGGCTGAACGCATGAACAGGACAATAATGGAGCGTGCAAGGAGTATGAGGTTGCATGCTAGGCTACCCAAAAATATGTGTGTAGAGGCAGTGAACACTGCTGTTTATTTAATCAATAGAGGCCCCTCTACTCCTTTGGACTATGGTATTCCAGAGGAAGCATGGAGTGGTAAGAACGTGAGTTATTCTTTTCTCAAAACCTTTGGTTGTGAAGCTTTTGCACTTATAGATTCTGAAAATAGAACCAAGCTGGAAGCTAAGTCAAAGAAATGTGTCTTTGTTGGGTATGGCATTGATAAATTTGGTTATAGGCTTTAGGATTTTGAAAATCATAAAATTGTAAGAAGCAGGGATGTCATATTCAATGAGAAAGTATTGTACAAAGATCTGTTGTTGCAGCATGAGAAGAAAGAAAATGACTATGTAGTAGTGGATGATACTCCACAAGTTCATGTTCCAGTAGTTCCTTATGCTCTGCAACAACAGCAACAACAAATACCACACACCCCAGTGAGTGTTAGACGGTCAACAAGGCTAAGTAGACCTCCAGAAAGATTTTCTCCATCTTTGTATTCTATTTTGTTAATAGATGCTGGTGAACCTGAATGTTATAATGAAGCTATGCAAGTGGATACAAAGCTTCAGTGGGAGTCTGCAATGACAGATGAAATGGACTCTTTGCTGAAAAATCAGACATGGGATTTATGTAAGTTACCTGCAGGTAAAAGGGCTTTACAGAATAAATGGGTTTACAGGATAAAAGAAGAGGATGGAGGTACGAAAAGATTTAAAGCCAGATTAGTCGTAAAAGGATTTGCACAGAAACATGATATTGATTTTGATGAGATATTTTCTCCAGTTGTTAAAATGACTTCTATTCATACTGTTTTAAGTATTGTGGCTACTGAAGATTTGCATTTAAGGCAGCTTGATGTTAAAATGGCCTTTCTTCATGGTGATTTGGATGAAGAAATATATATGGTTCAGCCATAAAGATTTGAGGTCAAGGGTAAGGAGAATTTGCTGTCCAGATTGCAGAAAAGTTTATATGGCTTGAAGCAAGCACCTCGGCAATGGTATATTAAATTTGACACTTTTATGAATGGGCATGGATATAGTCGGTGTCATTCTAACCATTGTGTTTATTTTAAGAGGTTGGATGATGAGAGCTACATTATTTTATGTTTATATGTTGATGATATGCTTGTAGCTGGGTCTAACATGGATCACATTAAGGGGTTGAAACAATAGTTAACAAAATATTTTGCTATGAAGGATTTGGGGGCAACAAAACAAATCCTTGGTATGAAAATTTGTAGAGATAGGAAAAATAGGAAATTGTCTCTATCTCAGGCTGATTATATTGAGAAGGTGTTGCAACGTTTCTCTATGGAAAATGCCAAAGATGTCAGCACACCTTTGCCTGGTCATTTGAAATTGACTAAGGATATGTGTCCCAAGACACTAGAAGAAGAGACTAAAATGTCTAAGGTACCTTATGCTTCAGCTGTAGGGAGCTTAATGTATGCTATGTTATGTACTAGGCCAGATATTGCACACGCAGTGGGAGTCGTTAGCCGTTATATGAGTAACCCTGGTATTGAGCATTGGAATGCAGTCAAATGGATTCTCAGATATTTGAGAGGCACATCCCGTAAGTGTTTACACTTTGGGGGTTCTACTACTACTGTACAAGGCTATGTTGACTCAGATTTGGTAGGAGATATAGATAGCAGGCAGAGTACTACAGGTTATATATTTACTATTGGTGGGACAACAGTGAGTTGGATTTCTCGACTACAAAAGGTGGTTGCTTTATCCACTACAGAGGCAGAGTATGTTGCTGCTACAGAGGCAGCCAAGGAGATGATATGGCTTCAATTCTTCATGGAAGAATTGGGACATCCACAAAAGGATAATTTTCTACATACAGATAGCCAAAGTGCCATTCATCTTGCAAAGAATTCTGCTTTGCACTCAAAGATAAAACACATACAGTTGCGGTACCATTTCATTCGATCAGTTTTGGATGATGGATAGTTAAGGCTGGAAAAGATTGATATTGATGATAATCTAGCAGATATATTTACAAAGGTAGTAACAAGGGAGAAGTTGAACTCATGTTCAGCTTCAGTTGGTCTTCTAGACTGAACAAAATAAAGGAACAACTGAGTCCAAGGTGGTTCAATCCAGTGGGAGCCTCATGTGGGTAGCGGTATTGCTATAGGACCAGTCTTCAAGTGGGAGGTTTTTTAGTATAGTGTGGATACTGATCAGTCACCAAGTGGGAGATTGTTAGCTTGTGGTGACTAATCAGGAAAGTACTATCCAAGAAAGTACTATACACTTTTCCTCCCGACCTCACCTTGTTAATCCACGTTAAATCTGTGTGTCTTGTGTTCTATTCTGTGTGGTTTATTATTTTTTGATATTAGTTATATTTGCACATAATTGTTATTTCTGCCTTGTTAATCCTAACAATATCATGCCTTAAATTGGCACCAATCACAATAAGAAGATGGAACAACCACAAGGTACAAGCATGTGCAAGTCATTGTAATCATTGGAGATATGTTAAAGGTTAAGTACAATAGTAGAGCACAACTGTGATACAATTAATGAAAGTGCCATAAAAAACCATGATATTTATAATCAATCATAGAGAAAAGAGACAGTGACACAAATGATTTGTATTTTAGTGCCACCAAATACTTTCCAAATAGTGATCAATCTATTAAAGCATTCCAAAGTATTGGATAACAAGGTGCTTCAATACATAGCTATAGTGATCAAAATAGTATTTTACAATATCATGAATTAAAAAAATGCAATGTTTCAAAATAAGGAAAACTAAAACAACAAATGAGAAGCATTGTCATTAAACACAACATAAAAGGCATCTTTGACATTGAGCCCTCAAAGAACAGGTTTGATGTTTTCATGTTTTCAAAGTTAACAAGGTTTATATTTTCATCATGAATACATGAAAACAAGCACAAAGGATCATACTAAGTAATCTATAATATAAAGAAACACAATGAGTATCAACATCAAAGCGGTGGTGTAGGAACTGAAACATCATCTAAAGACAATCCTCGGAGAAGAGTCACAAGGTATTGTCATTAAGATAGAGTTATTGTCATGGGAGTACATTAAGGTTATAATTTCAAACAACTAGCCATTGAAATCTGCTCTTCTTGCTTATGTAGTATTTAATAGTTTCATCTTGATGTAAATCTATATGTTTTCTCCTGATTATACATTTTTTAGTTTGTTCATCTTGGCATAAGTTTCACCCAGCTCTGTTTGCAATATTTTTTCTATTCTATTTAGTTTGTAGCAATATATCATTTGATTGATCCCCCTTTTCCACCCATAGATCTACAAGAAAATAAATAAACATCATTGTAACACGGAGGAGAAAAAATCTCAAAGAGCATTCATGGCTTCTCCTTATTTTCAATGCTCGATGAAGTTGTTACTAGAATAATACAAAACCCTAAAGAAGAATAATACAAAACAGAGAACATAGAAAGCCCTCAAGTTGATAAATGTGCAAATATTGTAGAGAAA